>CABFWB010000040.1:244898-279284 GCA_902151455.1 Timema bartmani
AAAAAAAAAAAAAAAAAAAAATCTTGTAAGGTGTACCGTCAACCTACAGTAGCCCCATGGATTCTTTGGTGCTGACTGACAGCTGAAGGCTTTGAAAAGCTACCAGACCAAATTATGTATCCTTACGCCGAACCATATGATCTGCAAAAAACATGTGTTTAGCAGCTGTCACTTCTGACAGTCAAAATTTAGGTATATACCTAAATGTTGACTGTCAGAAGTCAGCTGTGAACTTTTATTCAGCACCAAAGAAGCCATGGGGCTACTGTAAGTTTGCGTAACACTGATCTAAGGCATCAAGCTCATCTTGTCTGGTTTACCGGTGATAGGGAGGTTTGCGTTGAAATTACAGCCGGGTGAACAGTGTTTGTATTATTTTTTTAATGAGTGTCATTTTCCTACCACGCTGATGCGACTACATTTTCTATCAAAATCCTACTTTTCTCATTCCTACCCTGTTAAGTGTCAGGATGTGAATAGACTGGACGTGTGGTAAAGATGTTAACAACTTTTTATTTAGCACCACATCTTACTACCGATTCGGGTTAGAAAAAGATGAAAGGGAATATTTTTAATGTTATCATAATGAGAACGGGCTATGTACACCCTATCTACTGTCGGAGAGGTGATGACAGTTGGACAAAGGTTCTTTACTGTAAAAATTGTCTTGAGAATAACTAATGACAACCGATTCCGAAATAATAATTAATAATATAGTATTACTAAGAAAATTACAATTACTTCCCAAAAGGTTAACATTAGTGACTTTCGGCCAATTTTTTCAAAAAAGAATCTTTCGCTACCTATCAGTTATCACCCTTTCTACCGTAGATGAGCTATAGATAATACGTTTTTCAAGCAGCGCTTGATTTCTGGAATCCTGCGCATTCTGTGATTTTTCTGTTGAACTAATGTTTAGATATACAGGGGATCTAGAAGCTTAAGGTAAAATTTATAACCAAAAATAAATATCCACTGTTAATAGATTCTTGTGAAGAATATTTTATTTACAATCATGTCGGCAGTAGATCAGTTCCTTAACAATTAAATGGTGTGATAAAATACAGATAAATGGAGGGGGGAGGTAAAGGTTGTGGAATGTTTTAAGCACTGGCGGCACAAGAGGGAGCAACCAAACAAAGCTCCACCACTGGACATCTTAGAACTTTCTACCACGAATGCATGTCACGCACACATACACACACACACACACACACACAAATTTAATTGTAAAGTAAATCAGCTTAGAGTTATTAAATAAAATATTTCCAGTAACAATCTCACAGAATATTTAAATAATCAGGTCTGTACCATTTACTTCAGTGTCCGAATGGTCTAAGGCAGGGGTTCTCAAACTGTGCATCGCGACGCCCTAAAGCGTAGGCGGTATTGTTCCAGGGCGTCGTGGCTATAAGGAAAAGCTAAAAGTTATAACGTATAGTAAAATGTCACATGGACATTTTCAATACATGTACTTGTACATAGTTTAGATAATTGAATAAATCATACAAGAAAACACATACTTTCTTCCTTGTGAAAGTGCTCCCTTCATATGAGTTCGGATTCTAATGCTCCTTGAAAACTTGGCGTGACGTCATGAGCAACTCTCTCCCTTTAAGTATGAAAATGTACTGAGCCAAGGTCAAGCGATAATGTTTTCGTTTAAATAAATGCCATAAAATTATATTTGGGCTTTTTTTTTTGTATTGGGTACAGGGACATCGCATGGAAAATTGTAGGGCCTACATGTGAAGTGCGGTGTGGTCTCAAAAATATTGGGTACCCCTGGTCAAAGGCGTCACACCCGTGTTAGAGTGGCCCTGCTGATGACGAGGGGTTCGGGGCTCGATTCCCAGTCGGGTCTACTGATGGTGGTTTTTCCTAAATGGTTTTCCACTCTCCTTCTACGCAAATGTGGATAGATTACGTTTAAAATGCGTCCTTCCTCATCCCTACACTATTAGAAATTATAAAGTGTGCGTACAACCTGAACAGGTTATAAAATGCGGAGATAAAAAATAAATATTTCAGTTTTATTTTAATTTTCATTTAAACTACCTATATCTTAAAAATGTTTATCACACGAACCATTTTTTTAGTTAAGCACTGTCATAAAATAAACAACACCTATTCTCAGTGGGTAGTACGTATGTCTATTGAGTCGAGAAAGCAGAGTTCAAATCCCTGCATAGTCGAAAAATGTATCATTGGTGAAACTAGTATTTTTCCTTACACAGAAATTAAATATCTGAGGGTGTATTGTTGTGTTTTTCTAGAATTAAGTTAGTTTGTAAGTCTATTTGTGATTAAGGTAGGAGTGTAGGGGACGCGAGAAAAGGGTAGTATTTTAGCAGTTTTGTGGAAAAATCTTTGGTCAAAATAAAACAAACAATAATTAAGTAGAAGCAGAGTTAAATTTTATTTACATGGTATTATAAACAAGTTGTTGAATATCTTTCAAGAGTGTTCTAGAATTCATTAACAACTTTTCCTCTCATTTAAAAAGTTTCTCATCTGAAGCCGCTATGCTAATGAGAGATATTCAACAACGGTTGATACAAAATCACTTATCAATGTAAAGTTGTAGTAAGCTTACTATTAAAAATATTTTATCTAGAAGATACATTTTTATAAAACAATAGTTTCTCATATATAAATAAATACACAGCCTAAATTTCTTTTGGAGCACTTTGAAAATGTGAAATTTATAGTTATGCTCTCTGATGGACAGAGATATTCCTCTTTTTAAAATGCCTTTGTAACAGTGTATATTATTTCAGTTTTTGTATTTGATGGAGTGTTTCTGCAACGATGTATATTATTTGGCTTTACATGACTCAAGAGTCTCTAGTTTAAGATAAAAGAGAGAGAGAACGTATATGTGGTGAACTGTACAGTTAATTTTAGTATAATAATGTGTTTAATTATGTTATTGCAAAATAGCAGCCAGTAGTGGTTTGGGGGTTGTTACCAAGTCAAGAAAGGCTTGGCTAGGACCGTACTGGTTAATTTTCTACTTCGACTCAGTATCAACCCTGCCCTTTAAAGCCAACCAACTTACATTGATTTATTACAATATTCTGTGTGTAATCTGTAAAAATGAATGGTATGGGGGAGGGAACAATTTACAAGTACAGTCCTGTAAAAATATTGCTTACCTCGGCAATAACTCACGTGTATAATATAGTAGCAAATTTTTAATATATTTATTTTTACAACACTGGTTCGGGTTATAGGCCTACGCCTATGTACTAAATATGCTAATATATTATGGATGAGTAAGGTTGAATCTAGAGAAAATGTGCCCATATTGACGTGTAGAAAAGGTGAAAAACCATTTAGTAGAGAAAGAAAAAATACCCTTGGTACACCAGACAGGGATAGAACACTGATCTTCCCGTCATCGGAAGTCCAGTCTATTTTGAGAGTAACATCTTAGACCATTCAACCATCAAAATGGGTCATATTTATAATAAATATAATATTTATTTTGAATTCCAACCTTCTTACCTAAAGGTACGTAAATAAGTGATTTTTTTTAATCAGCTTACAAACTTATTTATGATTCGTGAAAAAACATTTTTCCCTAAATATAATGCTTTAATATCTATTCCATAATCTTTTTTTTTTTAACTGATAATGATGTGGCCATTTTTGTTCCCTTTCCCTGATCGGAAAAGACTGTACTAAGCAGTTTTATTTCTTTAACTTGTCCAATAAACCAGATGCAAATTGACGAACATATTTGAGACTGAGCAGATTAATATCGGAAGTAATAAAAAGTTATGCGAACACCGGGGGTAGGGTGAGTGGATTCTAATAAATACCGGATTACGACCCTTCTTTAAGATTTTTTTCAGGGGCACGTGGATTTTATTTCTTCTCGAGATGTTCTTAGGGGCTCGCATGGTGATTTGCTAGAATATTATATGGGCATGCGTTTTAGACTCTTTTTTTACTTTTTAGAAGTTGATATCCACCCTACTGTACTCTTTATATATATATATATATAGGTGCACTTCCTCTAAATCCAACCTTCTTGATTCCTAAAAGATTAGCGTTATTCGTTCATAGGCTTATAATTCGAACGTGTAGTAACACGTGGTGATAAAAAAAAGAATTATAAAAATACAATAAAAAGTATCCCATTTAAATAATAAAAATATTAATTTGAGCATCTTTATATATAAGATAGTGAGAAATTATTAATTTGTTATTAAAGATAGATCCGATTTTAAAGATGTTCAAATTAATATTTTGACTATTTAAATGGGAGACTTTTCATTATATTTTTATAATTCTTTTTTTTTTTAATCACCGCGTCTTACTACACGTTCGGGTTATAAACCTATGAACTAATAACATTATTCTTTTAGGGATCAAGAAGGTTGGATTTAGAGGAAGTGTACCCATATTTGCGTGGAGGAAGAGTGGAAAACCATTTAGGACAAAACCACTCTTCAGTACAATCGACCCCAATATCCTTGTTATCAGCAATCTAGTCCATTGCGAGAGTGACATCTTAGACCATGGAGGAACCAAATCGTGTCAAAATAAATAAAAATTGCAGTTATTATATGCTACATGAATCGATGATAATGCCAACAAAGGTGACAGCCTTGTCTATTTTGGTTTACTTGTTACATCAAGGTTGGGGTTTGAAACCCGACTGGGTGTACCTAGAGTCAAATTTTCATAGGAAGTGTCAGGAGGCTAGAAAAGTTACTAGATCTTATTTCACGTATTCATACGTCAGGTCATGAAATCTGCAGCAGTCGTTTTTGATAGATATTATCAATACTTATAAGATAAAACTAATAATTTATTAAAGGGCTATCAAATTTGACCACAAATAAATGGGTTTTTATTCTTTATAAGACCCTTCCTATTGAAATTGAACTATAGATCGTTTCCCCTAAATCATTCTTTTCTCCCAGGAATGGAACGTGGGTTGTTGCCAGCTCTCCTTTTGATGGGACTGTACTAGTAAATTGCTCCTACTATTTCAATATCAAACCTGCTCCCTACTTAATTTTGTGGTGTGGTTTGAACAAATGGATTGTGAGGGGAAGGTAGCAGTTTACTAGTAGAGTCTTGTTAAAGTGGCAACATATGAGCTGATAATGATATTGACTCTTTAAAAATGTGGATACAAAGTCTCTAAATTCTACCTTCATCATTCTTATACACTTAGTGTTAATGGATGGATAGAATGACTGGGTAGTAAGACTCGGATGATGAGTATGTGGGATTGTAGGGATGGGGAGGGGACCGGAATGGTTTTATTACTTTAAATACGTAATCATTTTATTTCACGAATTTGATCCACCTTCTCCTTTTCCACTCAAGTAAGCGATCTTAAGACTCTCCATCCACCTCTAACTTCTTCAATCTTAAGTATTTTTTTCAAGATTCAGTAAATTATATTATTCTAATCATTTTAATTTATTTTTACATGTAAAGATTGTTAATAAAGTGAGTAATAAATATATTTTAGAAAACTTTAACTGCAGCAATATTAGGTGTAACACATTATCAAATTAAATATAATCTGAATATTATAGTAAAAATATTTATTTTCCACCAAAAAGACTTTTTTAAAAACCTTATGTAAGATGGATTTTAACCTTCTTCCCCCCCTTGTAAGAAAACGTAGCACCCCTTCCTCCTCCCCCAAAACCTTTACATAATTTATGAACGGTCCCTTATGCTCAATATTAACTCAAATATTAGTATTAGTGAGTAGTTTGTGGTTTGTGGCCTTGTGACCAAGGTAATCAGAACTTGTCCAAACAGTAAATCTACCTGTGAATTAGTGTTCTTATCATTTAGTAGAACATTAATTTTACCATGTATCACTGGTATTACGTACCCGCATAAGAAAAGCCTATGTATGGTTGGTAAAATGGGAAAAATGGGGGAGAACATACCACCGGTATAGTTTTAACAAACTCTACGTAAAACAATACAACTTGCTTCAAAAGTGTCAGTAAATAAATATATGCTTTTATTCAAAGTGACTAAATTCTTTTTTTTTTACTACCATCTACGTTTAAAATCAAGTGGATATTATAATATACAACCTTGAACCCTCCATTCGAAGTCCATTTCTCCCTTTGTCTACCCAATTTAGTTTTATTTCATGCAAATTTTATTGTACATAAGCTTGTGAAACATTCTTTATATAGTTTTTTAAAGGAGGAACTTTAATTTTGCAAAATAATTTATCCAAAAAAATTCATATTATAAAAATATAAGGACCGTTTTGAGTGCTAATATAAATAACTCTAATTCTTTTAAAATATATAACCGATAATTAATTTCTCCTCCCCCCTTCCCCCAAACAAAATGCTCTTGAGAACTTTGCAAAACAGATGTTATTATTAGTTTTAGATTAGGAAACAACATAAACCTATTTTAAAACAAATTATTTCAAACATAAAAAACGTCACTATATAAATCTACATGTTTAGCATCAAAATACCAATTGCTCAGTTTAATTTTCATCTTTTTTAAAAATAAAAATAGGTTTTAATTTTTATCATTAATAAACATCTAAAATGGTATGGAAGAAATTAAGGTCCATATTTATTGCAGTTTTCATAACAAAAAACACTTTTTGGCCATTATAAATAAAATATTGCTCCAGGAGATAAATTATGTTTAATTTTCTACACATAGTATTATCAATAGTTATAGGCTATTTGTCGTGAGCACTATGCCATTTGATTATAAATGTTTTTAAGAAAAAGAAATTCAAAGTCGAATTCGGTAATGGCCATGACAAATGTTCAATAACTGTTGATATTACAAAACTTATATGTAAAAAATTAAACCAAGTAAATCCAATATATAAATATTTAATTTATTAAGTTTTTTATCAGAGAAATTACAAAAACAGTGACCCCACCTTTATCTCTCTTCCATCCTACCTTACGGTTTAGTGACCGCTTTTCGTGTTAAATTAAATAAATACTGTAACCGAAGTTTCCTTATCAACTAAAACTTAAAACAAACAATAGTCGATTTAACTTGAGAAATATGTTAACTAATAAAATAATGATAAGTTTTAGCTCAGTTTAACTGTTGAATGACTCACCTCGTCAAATGGGACTACTAAGCCATAACACGATGAAAACAAAGTTTTTTTCTCAACGGTACTAAACTTTTACAGTAACGGCTATTGCCGAATCGTTTTTATGAAAGCTAGAAAAAGAACCAGAAGCATCTAATATGCAGACTGCTGTTTCAGGTTATCTTTGGACACAAATGTATGGTTTTTTTTAAATGGGTGAAAGGTGTATAAGGGTTGGAAATTGTGATTTCAACCCCTTTAGTGTCGTTTATTTTTAAAAGGGATTCAGGTTAGGTTTTTAAAATAAATCTATCTCAACTACCAACTTGAGAACAAATTCAATATTATAAAATATGAAGACATTTGTAAACGATTAAGCTTCAACTTTTGCTCTTCATTCAAACATTTGTCTTGATTATTAAGTCAATATTTTGATAATGTTTATCAGGAGCATGTGAAGTCTGGAAATATCACATTTGATAGACATAATCATACATTACCTATTAAGTAATATGAGCGTGAAAATCTTTGAAATATTTAAGTCAAGGGTCAAATTTCCTTCAATTTGTCTTCTACATACACACATAATAAGGTTTTGCATCTTCGCAAAATTTTAAAGGAGGAAGAATAAAACTTCAGTAGGCCCTATATTATCAACTGATATGAAGTATCTCACTAAAAATGAAATATTTCAACACAAAGGCCTAGTAATTTTTAGCATTGGTACTAAACAGTATATTATCACTTAAAATAACAAAGCATAAACATTGGTAAATTCAGATATATCAGCATAAAATAATGTAGTGTGATTTTGTCTTTTACTTTCTCTCCAGCCCTCGGAGATCGATGATCGTTAATAAAATCTAACTCGAAAATTTGATCAATGTTGACGTTTTATAAGCCCTTGAAATCGAAAAAACAATTTTTCGCGTTTTCGTCCGTCTTTTTCTTAGTATCTCGGCCTAGAGCCGAAACTGTTTTACCGATCGGGCTAAAACTTACTATATAGGTACATCATAAATTTCCCCCGAGGAGTTTTTGGAATTAGATATCTAACCCTAAAATTAAGGATGGCTTAGGGAAGAGCAAAAAGAGAAAAACTCGGATCTATTCGAAATCTGTTATGACAATTTTGATTATATTTTGTATCTAGGCACTGATTAACCTTACGGAATAAATTGAAACTTTCATTTTCCCATGATAATTATTTTGAGGATACTTTACATTAGAAGAAATTTCCAATTTTAATCAAATGTCTGCATGTATTTGAGATTTGAAATAACCTACCATTATAAAATTGTATTACAGTAAATAATCTTTTAACATCAAATTATATTGCAATAAAGCCACATGGCTGACTCACTCAATCACTCACTGACATTAATGTTCACCCACTTACAAATGAGCTAGAAACTTTAAATTTGGCAAACTTATAGCTTCTAGCCTATAACCGACGGGAAAATTCCAAAAAGTTAAAAAAATTAATTTTTAACTCCCTAAAAAAATTCAAAATTGCGAAGCAACTTTAAAGTTGGTGTAGTATTTACAATAAAATACCGATAACTTTAAATTGTTACGTTCAAAACATTACATTAGTTTACATCCACTTGCAAAGAAAACTCACTGGGGGCTTGGGGGTGGAACCCCCAACAAGAAAAGCGAGTCATTTTTATAAAACCAATTGTTTCTCAGATATAATCAAATATATATTTTCGGGAGATCTTAGGAATTGATTGTTATGATCTTTGGGTGACAAAGACGTTCATCTTTTCTAAATGTTTCTGTTATTTAATAATATATCCTCTTTGGTGGAATGTTTCTCCAGCACTGTGTTATTTTGTTCTACAAATCTTAAGAGTTTTTAGTAAAATTCTCTATTTTTAGATAAAAGAGAGAGAAAGTATGTGCGATGCACCGTAATCTTTAATTCTCTACACAGTTATCTTTATCTAGATGCACTTAATGAAATAATTTTAAAGTTAAAAGTGGTTTTATAAGACAGTAGCAAAAAACTTATTTTTTAGCTTCAACTTTTCTACTTTTGTTTCAAATTTAGCCAAGCTCAGACTTACCCTGCCATTTGAAACGTGACTTTCGTACAGCCCTACTAGGCATGAACAATGGGATAGAGTCATCATTCCTGAAAATTATTAATATTAATAGATAGGAAAGTGTTCAAGGGAGAGAAATAGAATAGAAGAAATTAAAGGAGGAGTAATAGTGGAAGACTGTAGGAAAATAGAGGCATTTTACTAAACTGACCCAGCCACAGGCTAGAAACAGTTGATGATGATGATGAGGAGGAGGAGGAGATAAAATAAATAAATACTATCCAGCACATACGATACGTATGTTATTTGTTATTGACTTATCTTTATTGTGACTACATGGCGGCATCCCCCCGCAATCAGGTCATACCAACCAAGCGGCCACCGTCTGTTGGTGAATGTAATGCCAACTTCCATGGATGGAGGATGTCATGAATGGTCAGCACAGCGGACACTCTAGCCGTTAATCTCAGTTTTATAGATATATTTCATTCAAATAGTTCTTCATTTGTCCTCACGAGGCTTTGTTGACTCTGTTCCAGATCCACAGCTTCACAGAAAAGTCTTTGAAGTGTCGGATATTAACCCCGGGACCTTTGGATCTGTAACCGGTAGCTCTGACCACTAGACCACAGAAGTGATCTATCAAACAGCTAGTTTAAAATTAAAAATGTAGTATTTAATATATTAATTGCCAAAACTCATCTATGAATAAGCGGTGCAAATAGCGGTAGTTTGGTCTACCGACAACGGGTATGCTGGGGTTTAAATCCCAGCTGGGTGTGCATGCAAATGTGGGTACATTTATTTTAAATTCTACTTTGCTTATCCTTACCCAATCAGCGTAATTAAAGTACTTATAGCCCAGAGTGGTAAGACTAAGTGAATGAAAAAGGAAGTACTCATCCTAATCGGTACCATTATTAAGATTGTTATCACTAAGAAGATAATTTTGGGTGCTTGAGCCACCTACGCTGATACTCCGTGGGATTGTCTGGTGTAGTACGTAAAGAGTAGCTCCTAAACACTGATTTTATATGCAGCCCACTTTATACTACCAACATTAATTTAAAGTAACTATATTTTAATAAAATAGAAAAACTTTTATTTTATTTTTTAGTTATAAAATTAGTCTGAGCAATAATTAAAAGCATCCACTAATACTTCCTTTTTAATTATTAATTTCTATAATTTTTCTTTACATCATTAACTAGAGCAACCACAGAATGTAAATACAATAGTAATATTCTTTTTCCGTCATTACGGTAACATGAGTTTCCAGTATCAGATAACGATCTTCCTATTAAAATCAAACTGTAGCATACCCGCCCTTGATCAAATGGCAGAAATTAAGTCTTAGTACAAAATTTATCACTCAAGTAGTCCATTCTTCTTAAAAATGGCCTTTTATATAGTAAAAAAATAATTTTAGTTGTCAACATTGATAACATTTTATTGGATTATTAATGTTATTTTATAGGTATAAATAATATCCATCAAAAGTGACGTCTGTATATCACATTACTCTACATATGGATACGTGGAAATAGATTTAATAAATAATTGTATAGCTGTCATATAAAACTCTTTCTGTGTAATTTGAACTGTAGTAGGTTGGTTAACTTTCTCAACCACTGTAGGCCCATAATCGCTATTAATAACTGGCCTCGTGGTGCAGTGGTCAGTTCACCTGGCTACGGGTCTAGGGGTCCCTGGTTCGATTCCCAGTTGGTACCATTGGTATTTTCCTTAAAGGGGAACCACCCCAACGGTCACCGGGGTTTGATTAGTTTGGCTTAAGTTAGGTTTAAGTGTTTCCATTGGTTCCACACCATCATATTCACTATCACCATCATCTCACCGGGACATGGAAAGGATGTACGATTAGTACTTTCGGGCGTCACCTGGGTAACTCTAAATTAGTACTGGCTAATCTTTTCACAAACTGAGATACGAATTATGTACTCCAGAAGGGCTATGTATAAATCGCTATCTATTAAAAAAAATAAGTTTTATCAATTTTAATGTTTTGAGTTATGTCATTCATTTCCTAGAAAACCAAGTCCTGAAGTTTTTTTAAAAAAAAGTTCCAGATGCCGATGAGTGCAAAACTGTATTTCATCTTAACGCCACCCCTCCTACTGATAAAAAAAAACAAGAGACAGATAGCAGGCAAATATAACACGAAGGAGAAGGTTTTGCGCCGCAGTAATAAAATCAAGTTGCGACCCCTTGTTATTGGGAACAAAGGTTAGGGGTGATTGGAAAGATAGAGAGGGATATTGAAGATGGGAGCGGCCGGAGGGGGAGGGGGGAAACGAGTATCCATTGACCACGCAAAGACTGTATTTCTTGCCCAGAATTTCTTGTGGGGGAGGGGGTTTACTTACAATATGTGGTCAAATGCGTTTAAGGACATCGTGACTGGGTTTACAAATGGATGGATCAAGATTATATTAGTTTGATTTTTTCTTTGTGGGAGGGGAATGTTTTTCGTAGAGATAATTCTATTGAGAGAGAAAGATAAAAATAATAGTGGGATTGTATATTAGTGGGTAAAAATTATATCAAAGAGTTTTCTGAGATGTTTCCTTATAGCTAGATCATCGAGTTTATTCTGATATGATAGTAACCTCTATAGTTTAGTGGTTAGAGTACCTGGGTACAGATCCAATAATTCCGGGTTCGATAACCAGTGCTTCCAAATTTTATGTGAAGCAGTTGTTCTGGAACGAGGTCAATTCTGCCTCGTGAGGACAAATGAGGAGCTACTTTAGTGAAAAAGTAGATAAGATTTTTGTTGTTGTCACATATAAATACTTTTAATTCTTTTATAATCCAAGTAAAGAGAGGGGAGGTTTTTGTGAGAAAAAAACACACACCTTATTCGTTTATGCTGTGATATCTGATTTTATCAATGCTAAAGTCAAAAGAATAAAACTCCATGTCAGCCCGCAAGCAAGCTATACCAACTAAGTGGCCGCCGTCTGTTGGCTAATATAGTGCCAACTTTTGTGAATAAAGGGTGTTATGTAGTCAGCACAACGAACCTTTCGGCTGTTAGTCTCAGTTATCTAGACTGGCGGTGCAACTTCTTTATTCAAGTAGCTCTGCATTTGTCCTCATGACAAAAAACCATTGCTTCATAGAAAAATCTGTAAGCTACAAGGATTGAACCCAGGACCTCTGGATATGTAGTCAGGAGCTCTGACCACTATACCATACAGGTAGTAGGCCTATGTCATTTAATTACCAGTTAGTAGTGTTAAAGTACTGTTTAGTAGCTGCTGTTATAAAAATAATTATATGTTAGAATAGAGTACGTCATATTTAATGAATATTTCAAATAATTTATGTTCATAATATATCAATATTTTCATCTTCCTTCGAAATGGTTTGAAGATGCGAATTTGAAGACAGAATATTTGAGCTTAGACTTCGACATTTCAAAACTATACACACACCCTAACTATTAGTTATAAGAATGATAATTATTAATCATAATATGATTGAAACAATATAAAAGTTCTACAACACAGGTGATACAAAACCATTTGGCTGAACCATTGTTATAATTACACATTAAAATAAACTTCATATTAATTTTCTATCGTGAAAAAATGAGAATGTGTTTTAAAATGCCTGCTAGATTTTTTTAAATATTTATTTTACAAAGTGTAATAAATGTATGTAATTTAAAAAAGTATTAATATCTTAATATTATTGTATAGTACTATACATTGGCCCAATACTAGTATATTAAAAAATTAATTTAAACTTTTTTATTTATTTAATTTGAATAAACTTAATAATAGTTATGCTAAAGTAACATTTGATTGTTGTTTCGCAATCCAACCGACCCTGTGGACACATTTCGTTCTATTGTGAAATAGTTATTATTCTATTTATTAAATAAGTAAAAAAGTAATATGAGAAAATAAACTTCAGTTCCAAATATAGCGTTGAAAAAATAAATAAATAGAGATATAATTTATGTTGTTTCTTTAAAAGAAAAAATAACTTGAGAACATACAAAAAAAAAGTATACTCTTCCAAACTCATATCCACGTATTTCTACTACAAATCTTTACAAGATTCATAATGTCTGGCCATAACTTGGGGGAATTTTTTTTTTTTGAAAACTTCATCTTCTCTCAGAATAAAGGCATTTCCGTTATCTCTCGTCCAGGCGGCAGCACTGTTCTTGTACATACATCGTACGTTTAGAGTTGTCCACCACGTCTTATCAATAAATAACAAGCGAAGGAACCACATCTGTGCAGAAACGACCAGCTTTGTTTCTTATGACTTAAAATACCCCGTCCCTATCCTTAACTCTCTTTCCCCTCCTCCCTCAACATACTCGAATTTGCATCGAAATCTCGTGCGGGTTATATTTATATTTTTTTTTACTTCGGTTTTCTTCTCTTGATCTCCATGCTATGCAAGTCGAACGAAGGCATACAGACGATATATTACAAATGAAGAGATTTTTTTTCCTAGCAGTAGAATAACAACACATATGCTGTGGAGACTTTACTGGTAGCATGTTTGTATTCTGTGAAGGGAGTGGGGGGAGTAAGATGAGTGTATATTAGTCGAGGAACAACGGCATAACTCCATGTGTTCCTTTTTTTACTTGGAGTTATTTCTGTGTTGCTCTAAGCTAAGTGGGATTATGATATTTACACGATACAATCTCATAGGGAAGCATAAATATTAGCTCAAACGTTTTACTACAAGTGCTATGTAATAACTTAATCTTTGAAGTACAATCGAATTTTCATATTAAGGGTTTTTAGAAAGCATAGTTTTTTTTTCCAAAATTTATAACATTTTACTATATTATCATTGTTGTTTAAAAGGGAGTTAATAAATCAAATTTACAGTACAATATCACATTACTAGACCTAAGAGTACGGGAAAATAGATTTAGAAACTTTTCTAGTTGTCAGATTAAGTCCTTCCTATGAAAATTTCTTACAATAATTAATATTCGACGTGTTAATTATGCATTTATGTTTATTTCTTCTTACATCCACCAAAATACTTGTCAGTTGAAGTTAATAATGTTGTTGTAGACCAAACTCTTTAATAATCACAGATAGGAATGCATTTTTTTGACAGTTACTATAATTGAATAATAATTTTTGCCTACTTGTACGTCAGGTAAAAAGCATCTACAGCTGTCACTTTTAATATAAATGATTAATAACTTATTAATAAAATAACACTAATAAAATAGTATACTGTTATCAATAACGACTGCAAATATCTTTTTTGGAAAGGTAATGTTTATTAGAACTCTACAATAGGATATCTAACATACTTATATAAATAAACTAACGCAACATTAATTTGGCAATAATTGAGTTATAAAATAGCAAATAATTAAGGAATATAATTATTTATATTATTATAGTTAAAATATAATGTCATAGTGATATAATATAGTTCAATTTAAATATTTACTAAAACTCTATAGTACCAGTTTGAAGTGTGTGTAAGCAAATATGCGAAAAAAAAAAGATTTTATTGTTTATTAGCTTATACTTTAAGAGTATTAAATTGATCGTTTATTTTGAAAAGTAATTTAGCGTCTACAATGCTCATATATTTAAAACCAATTACCAAATAAATATTTTATAAAGATAGTAAACTATTATTTTTATAAGTATATATTCTAAAAATAATTTGAGTTTTTTTTTAACTGTTTAAATGGTTACTTTTGTATAATATTATTTAAACAATTACAAGAACATCTAATTTTAAATGTATTTCTTTTTAAATTTTAGATATTTTACTTTCACTTTCTTAACCAACTTAAATAACCAGGCGACTTACAAACGAACTTTATTTTAGAAGAGACCCAATACATAGCTTTTTAATTTTTACTTGTTTAGTACCGCGTCTTACTATCCGTTCTTATTATGCGATTATATACTAATTTTATTAAAGGTTTTAAGGATTAGGAAGCAAATATTTATAGGAAGTGTATCAACATTTGCGTGGAAAGATATTTTGATAAAACCACCCTCAGTACATGCATTGGTAATTTGAACCCCGATTTCCCCAACGTCGACAGTCTAGTATACTGCGAGAGTAGCGCGTTAGATTACGCAGCCACCGAAGTGGGTCGCAGGTTATTCACTTTATATGGGAACGTTTCTTGGTTGGAAACTGACCAATCAATCTTCTACTCAGTGACGTGGTGTAGAGTGTTGCCAAAGTAAGCAGAGAATGTCCAAACTGTATCTGTGAATTTGTTTATCACTCAGTAAAACCCTCTTTGTTCAGGAATAACGGGAATACATTCATCCGACACTTTTTAACTCAATTCGGTAGTGTGTCTGTCTATTGATCTAAGGGTCCCTCCCGGGTTCAATTCCCGACATGACCAAAAAATATATCACTGGTGAAATGTGGGTTTCCCCTTTCACAGTGATGAATTAATCGGCAGCAAGGTCTGGGTGTTTTTTCTGTACTAGATTTAAGTTAGTTTATAGGTCGTGTGCTGATACAATCAGTTCAGAAGGTGCACACTGAAACTTCAAATAAATAAATGAAATGCATTCAGAACAGAACCTATGTATGATTAGGTCAAATGAGGGACTTCTTTCATTCACTCACTATCAACGAGTGTATATTCCCTTTTGATGAATGTTTCTTAGATCGTAGTCTACGTATTTTTGGTCAAATCGGGAGCTTAAAGTGGAGGAGAATTTAACAAGCACAGCTTACCTTGGAAACACTCCACGCCATGTTACTGATAAAAAGTTTCATACAAATTGACTAATGCCCTTGTTGCTCTGTAACCTAGAGCAAGAGGAGTAAAGAAAGGGGGAGGGGGGGGGGCAGAAGAACTGCCTTATATTGGGTGAACCTAAGTAAGAGAGAGAGTTGAACTAATAAAGGGCCTGGCATGTCGGCCCACGGGCGGCCTCTTCCAGACACAGGAGGGTAAAACGATCTAATGCCGTTACTCTCCTCACGTGGGCGCGATCATCCATAACTTGGTTGGTTCCACTTGGATTGACCGGGAAATGATGACTGGACTCACACACATACACATACACACGTGAGCAACCATTTATTTCGGCTGCGACTCCTCATAACCTACATTTTGACCTCTTTCCAGCCCACCACTCTTCCTATTAGTCGGGGCTTACTTGTTGAGAACCCGCATCGGTGGTCGAGGGGCTCAAGGTGTCGTTAGTGCAGTAAACTGGATGGCCTATGACGAGGAGATTGGGGTTTGAATACAAGTTGGGTGTATTGAGGATGATTTTCCCCTAAAGGTTTTTCCACCTTTATTTCCACTCCTGTGTGACTACATTTAATTTGAATTGAACCTTCCTCATCCTTAACACATTTGCGTTATTAGTCCATCGACCCTATGGGTATAATTCAAACGGGCAGTAAGATAATCCGCACTGGACGTGTAGGGCCTACCCTATCTTAAATATGTGTGTTGTCCGGATGTTTTTTTATTTTAGCACCACGTCTTAATAACCGTCCTGGTTGTACACATATGTACTAATTACGCTAATGGGCTAGGTATGAGGAAGGTTGAATTTAGAGGAAGTGTACCAGCATTTCATGAAGAGAGAGAGAGTGAAAAACCATTTTGGAAAAAATACCTTCAGTACACCCGACCGGGATTGAACCACGAACTTAGGCGGGCCAGTCTATTGCGAGAGTAGCACCTTGGAACTGATTCGGGTCAGACGATTATTAATATGCAGTAAAAATAAACATAGGAAAATCAAAATAATTCATATTTAATTATTAACAATAAAGGATGTTGCTTTATAAAAAAAACTCAACCACGCTTAATATGAATCATAAACTTTATTCAACATAACATTAGAAAAAAAATACTCACTAAAATAGGCATATGGTATTTATACATCACTCTTTGAAACTGTAAGTTATTTTAAGAATCTAATTTAAATTTATATGTGCACAGTCTTAATTCTTATAGCACATCTAAATCGTTCTAAAATCTCTAAAAATATAGGTTTTTACTAAGACATATTATACTGCCTATATTATTTAAATTTAAAACCTAAGGCTTATGGCCCTACTTCATTATATAAAATTGAAAAATAAATCCCAAGCAGCAATTACCGTCATCCTTTGTATCTCTCCAACAGGGGCATTTTTATTCTGCCTTCTCTTGTTATTTAGAAACCCCAGATTCAAGTTTGAAAAAAAAAATGAAATACATAATAATATTTATATTTTTAAATTGTCTGCCTCGTTATAACTCGCTCGTCAATCACTTCACAACAATGGTAGCTTAGGGGACATCCATTCTCCCCCCCCCCACCCCCCACCCCTACTTTTCTACCCTCTCGCCAACAGTTTTTTTTAATTTCGTTTTTAATTTTAGCGCCAACGCCATCTTTCTCATTCGCATAGTTAGCAATTCGCATGATCCACGTAACAAAATAAAAAAAAAGAGGGAAAGGATAATCCTAGCTAGTAATTAGTACATATTCTCTTCGTGTGGTGTCTGCAATTATTTAAAAATTAGTGCTAAACTCAGGAGGATACGATGGCTGATGGATAAGAATGGCCGTTCAATGATTCAACCGCTTCAGGATTAAAACCACTTAAGAGGGCTGCGTGGGGGTACATTGGGAAACGTAGCAGACTTTTAGAAATCCTGGATTATTTATGAAGTGGTTTGTTATTTTTAAATATAGTTTTGAACAAAATGTAGGTGAAGATTTTGAACAGTTAAATAAATATAATTTTAAATTATAATTTTAAACTCAAATTGTTTTATGTAAAAATTGTGATAACTTGCATAAAACCCTATAAAAAACCCAAATTATCTTAAAAATTGTCTTTTTGTGACCCTATTGAAGCATGACTTTATTTTATATAAAAAGACTATATCTAGGTTTATAACGTTCTGCTTTAATCTCAGAAGTATACATTTTTGTGTAAATCCTTGTCGAGTTTATTTTTTCTTTAAACTTTAAACTCAAAATCTAAGCTTTTTAAGTGTCTACAAGTGTCTGCTATACCATGAATCACCCTTGAGGGTGTCCAAGTGAGTTTTTAATTATCTTCATATTTCATTATTATGTTTGTTGAGAGATCCTTTGTAGGCCCTTGGTTAACACATTTTTGTCCTAGAGTTAAAATTGTTAGGGACCATCCTTAGCATTTTTACTCTCATACAAAATAAATTAAACTTGTTGATTAATGTTTATTGAGATTACTAATAAATAAATATAACATAAAAAAATGGTAGTATTTTTTATGTCTTCTTCTTAAGTCAACAACGCTATGTTTGGTTTAATGTTATTTCTATCCATCCGGTGCTTGCTGCCAGCATAATCTGGTATAAATCTCGTGAAATAGAGGAATTCAGGAAGTGTGGTCTCCTTGTTGCCTTCCAGAATTTCTATGAGCGAGCGCGAAAGGGCCTATCAAAGTTTACGGGAAAATTATTTTCACATAACTTCCAAGGTTTATTTACATTTTACATTCTACATGGGACCGACGGCTTTACTTCCCCTCCGAAGGAAGTTGTGTGACGGATTTATATAATTTTAATTTAGTTGAGATATTTAAGGTGTACTTTCTAAACCGAACGATTACATCAGTACACGACTTATAAAACTGAATTAAATCTAGAACAAACACAACACACAGCTCCCGGCCGTTAATTCATCACTGTGAAAGGAGAAACTCACATCTCAACAAAGATAATTTTTTCAGTCATGCCAGGAATCAAACCCAAGACCTTAAGTTCAGTAGACAAACAAGATACTGACTGGGCTAATAATGTGTCGGTCTTGGATCTTTATCGCTCAAGAACAATCCATCGACATCGGCTCCTGAGACGAGCATTTTACACCAAGAACACAGAGATCAAGCTATTTTTTTGTATATAACAATGAAATTGCAAATAAGAAACTCAACAATGTTTACTTTTGAAAAAGGGTTTTAATCAAAAGCCTACAAATGTTTACTCAACAAATTATTCCCTTTATATATTTCGGAAGTGCTCATTTTGTAATCATTATATATAACGAGTATTAATATGGAATAAAATTTTCTTATTTTTTAACATTCAAGAAATAAATATTAGAAGTGTTAAGATGGGGATGTAAAGAACGCGAGTTAAGGGCTGTCTTTTTGCAGTTTTCATATCAAAACTCTTGTTTGTCTAAATAAATAAAATATTGCTCCAGTAAAAACATATAACTTAGTTTAATTATCTCCATGTTCTGGTATAAACACTTGTTGAATGTCTGTCACGAGCATATCGGGATTATGTGACACTCTTTTTAAATGAAGAGAAATAGTTGTCATTAAATTTTAAGACAAAAAAAAAATCTTGAGTTTGTTTGTTTTGACGGTAACAATAGCCTACTTCTCTGTTTTCGAGGAAAGTAAAAGTAATACCACATAGGGCAGGGTTTCCCAAACTTTTTGAGACCGCCTGCCACTCTTCCCATGTCAAGATTTTCCATACGACGTCCCTGTAACAAATATTAAAAAAAAAAAATGTCCAGTCCATTTTCAGATTGTAGAAGAGAATTGCGCATGACGTCACTTCAAGTTTTCAAGGAGCATTAGAATCCGGAATTCATATGAAGGGAGGGCTTTCTCAAGGAAAAGATATGTGCTTTCTTGTATGATTCATTCCATTCTATATGCACGAGTACATGGATTGAAAATTTGCATGTTGCATTACACTATACATTATAGGTTTTAGTTTTTCCTTATAGCCGAGACGCCCCCGAACAAGACCGGCATCGAACCAGGTTGTCACGATGCACACTTTAGAAATACCTTTTGTTTCGACATAAAATTTCCTTACGGAACTCAGGCTTTATTAAATTAATATGTGAGAATATAGATAGCACATCATAATGAGTTAAATCCCTAAATTATACACCTCTAAATACCATTTTAAGGCCCTTGGACCTGTCGAGTGCAAGTCTAAAACCTATTTTGTGGGATGGTGGGCGGGAGGGTGAATGGCGTGGCGTGGCTTCACAACCGACCAAAGTATCCTTCCGCGCCAACAAGAACAGATGGATCACGGAAACCCTAGATGGCGCTAGCTACCGGACAGGTCTTGCGGAAAAATCATACGTTTGGAAATATCAGTTTTCTCAAGAACGAGTGAAATTTGTATGTTAATATTTTCATCACCCCTTCTAAGATAATGAATCTATGTTTATTAAATTGTTACCTTTTCTTAACTTTTGCTATGAAGCCGGCAGTTTTCTATTGAAAAATGTCAATTTTATCAATATTTGATCACTGTTAATATTATAAAGGAGGTGTGTATATAACAAGTATAACTTAATAAACATGCTTCTATTCTTGAACAAAGCGTTTCCGAAAAGCAAATTGGAAAACAATAAACATTCTTGAAGATAACTGTTTGTTGCCATGGCTCTGTATTTCCACGCCAAATGAAAAGGGCCAATCGCCTTAATATATACTTTCTGTATATTACAATAGCTACCACAGTTGAAAGACAAATTAAACAGATTCACTTAGACTGGCTTGCCGGTGATGGGACATAAGGGTTCGAATCCTGGCCGGTTGTACTGAGGGTGGTTTTACTAAGGGGTTTCTCACTCTGCCCTCACTTGAAAGTGTTGGTACATAAACTAAAAATTCTACTTCCTCCATCCCTCCTCCAATAGTGTAAATATTCTAATAAACTTAAAGGATTAGGTAAGTTAGACGTGGTATAAAAAAAAGGAAGTAAATTATTTTTATTTTTAATATTATTTGTTTAAGATGGGATGGAGGGGGCCGCGAGAAAAAGCCGGTGTTTTTGCAGTTTTTATAGCAAAATATTTTTTGGACCAAAATAAATAAAATATTTCTTTAGTACAAATATAAAGTTTAATTTTATTCACGTGTTGATATTAACAGTTCATGAATATATATCATGATCATAGTGGCACTATCTAACATATTTTTTAAATGAAGAAAATAGTTGTAATTAAATTTCAGAACACCTTTGACAGACATTCAAGAAATTTTGAGGTCATCATGTGAATAAAGTTAAATTCTATGTTTGTACTGGATCAATATTTTATTTGTTTTGGTCAAAAAAAGTTTTACAATAAAAAATGCAAAAACACTGTCTTTTTCTCGGGTCCCCTCCCTTTTACAAGGCATCTAAAATAAAAATTATATATATATTATAGATAATTAACTTAAAATATGAGTATAAAATCCTACTTAGGCCTAATGAACTGCTTGGGATCCCAAAGGTATAAATCCTTTTCTATCAACATATCATAAATAAACATTTTATTTTTAATTGTACTTAAGAATTAAATCAAGATCAAATTTTAACACTTAACAAAAGTGTTATTAATGGCTTAATCAAGGGAGTAGGAATGAAGAAGGTAGCCAAGGGAAAATTCACAGAACTAGCCTAGAGACCGGAATAGAAAACCCACGGTCAAATTTACATTTTGTACGGTACACTATTTTACTAAGAATCTGTTTAAACAGTGTTAAAACTCATAATATACCAAACAGGAATTTTACCTGTCGTTCTCTACGGGTGTGAAACGTGGTCTCTTACCTAACTTGAAGAAAACAAATTTAAATAGTTCGAAAACAAGGTGCCTAGAAATATATTTGGTCCAAACAGGGATGAAGATACTGGATACTGTGCTACATACCCGGTACTCATCATGAGACATTGTTAGGATAATCAAGTTTCGTAGATTACGGTGAGCAGGACATGCAGCGTGAATGGGATATCTTAGAACCTTGTTCGAGGTACTGACTGCTAAGCCCAATGGGAAGAGACCATTGGGAAGACCTAGACGCAGATGGGAGGATAACGTTAGAATGAACCTGAAAGAGATAAGGTGTAATGAGGTGGACTGGATAGAAGTAACTCAAGGTAGGGGGATAAGGTGTAATGAGGTGGACTGGATAGAAGTAGCTCAAAGTAGTGATAAGGTGTAATGAGGTGGACTGGATAGAAGTAGCTCAAGGTAGGGATAAGGTGTAATGAGGTGGACTGGATAGAAGTGGCTCAAGGTAGGGATAAGGTGTAATGAGGTGGACTGGATGGAAGTAGCTCAAGTTAGGGATAAGGTGTAATGAGGTGGACTGGATAGAACTAGCTCAAGATATGGATATTATGTAATGAGGAGGACTGGATACAACTATCTCAAGATAGAGATAGGTGGCTTATTTTTATAAGTGTGGCAATAAACATTCGAGTTGCTAATGCCAAAAAGTAAATTGGTTAAATCAATATTATCTTCCGGTGCAAGCTATATAAATAAATTCGCTCATTTATACGTTGTTTGTGTGTTTTCCTATCGCTGATATTAAATCCTAGGTACGCCACTGGTTGATTATGTTTGTGAGCCGGGATATGTCTTCTATTTTTTTTCCTTTAGCAGCTTTTGCTAGGAAAGTCACAAGCAGCGGATCTTAAATTAAGATGTAAACAATCCTCGTGTGCCCGATGTGTCAGAGAAGTGGTGGAGGTGGAAGGATAGGACGGGGGGAGTGGAAGGTTCGTAAGCCCGTAGATCCAAAGAAAGTGGAACTAGTTCTCGCAATATCCCCAAGGTACGAATACTCAGGTGTAGTACAGCTAGTGGTTTACCGGCCACCTCGACTACTACATGCGCGCAAAAGAGGAGCAAATACATGTCCAATTTTCATAGTAAATATAAGTTTTCTTCTTATTAAGAATATTTTTACAAAGATTCAAAGTCTATCGTGGGGGTTGTTGTCGAAGAGAAGCGTATTTTGCTTTTTACTTGTGACGGTTATATTTACAAATCCCTTTTGACCAATTAATAGAGATAATAAGATCCAATAAAACGTAATAATATTCTAAATTAATTTTAATTGACACTATATTTCGCAGTATATATCTATGTGGTGCAACATTGTTATGTCTCTTTGTATCAGTCACTCAGGCGAAATCTTCTCCAAGGGCAAGGGGGAGGAATACCAGGGAAAATTGCATCACGTTATTCGAAACATCCTGGAGGCAAAGTTTTCGTAAACAGCCCGGTTGGAAAAAGTAGATGAGAAAACTCGCGTAATAGTCCTCTAGAGCAGCTAGGACCTGCATTCGTTGAGAAAAAAAATAATTTTATTAATCACCAAATCGGAGTCGATTACTAGATTGAATCAATATTGATCCAATCACATTTTAATCATCCCAGAAGTGTAATAGCACCGCGTTTGATATCTGATCGAGAATTAACCCTGTTCATTACTAAAAAAAATTAATTAATTAAGATTAATTAATTTTATATAAGAGATTTCAATTACAGCTTGACTACAAATCACACCAATTTAATCAGTATAATATCAAAACTCATGAATAGTAAACCAGAACAATAGGCCGATACTCACAACGTGAATAATAAAATAGCAGACTTCAAAATTTCTAGGCCTACCCATATTATTCTATAGGTATTTATTAATAGTGTTCCAAAGAAACACTTTACACTTGTATTCAAACAAAATTCAACCTTGTTTTAGAATTCCACCTTCTTTCTATATCGACTAAGGTAAAAAGACTATGTCAACCTCTACAGATAAACTCAAAGGAGGGAGCATGAGTGTTGCTTTAACGTGCATTTTCTAATCATATCAACCTATATCAGAGCACAACTTACAAAACCAACTTATTATTCCTATTACTATTATTATCACTGCGTCTTACTACCCGTTCGGGTTATACGCACTTACGCTAATGTATAATGGTAGAGTGATTGTGAAATGAAATGGAGGAGCTACATTTTAACGTGGGATCCAAACCCCGGTGGAGGCCTGGCATCCCACACATTCACAAGCTGTGATTAATACACGTCTTGTCAGAGGTAATCCTTTAACAAATCCAAACCTAGCCAGGCTCGAATATTTATTAATTGACTAGTAATACAATCTCGTGCACAAATATTAGCACATTTTTATCAGGGCATCCCTCAAGTCACAACAGGTATATTTCTTACCTCCCACTCTGTATATCTATCAACTCACGACATGACATTTCCAGTCAGATACTCATCGACTCGGCTCACAGGTCATGGCATTCGTGCGTGTCGTGTCATCGCAAAGATCTACCGCAATTATTGTGGAACAAACTAACCTATTCTAACCTAACCTAGCACCCAATACCAACCTATTATAGTTTTCAGACTAAGGGCCAAGTTCATAGCCAGACATAGTTTAGCTCTAGTGCGGCTTGAAATCAAATACAAGACTACGTCTACCTAGACTCGAGTGAAATGGGCCAGTTTCTAATAATATAAAACTCACCCATTCCATTCAAGTCCAGGGAGGTGTCGTCTTGTGTTTGGTATAGAGCTGCACTCTCGGCGTGGATTATACTAAGTCTGATTATGAATCTGGCCCTATGTCTTCGACAACTATGTCGACGGGGATGGTAATTTTCCACCGGCAATATGGGCTAGTAATGAAAAAGAACTTCCCTGTACGAGATGATAAAATAAATTTATACATATTTATAAATATATCACGCTCTCAATTATTTTCCTCTAAAAATGGAGGGTGGTGAGTTGATGGGCTTTTTAATAGGGTCGATTGTGGTGAGCTGTTAATTGTAGCGAGTCAACGATTGCCATTTTACCAGCACCACCCCAAATCAAACCAATATCTTTTGGACATGAGGTCAACCATTCTAACCATTCATCCATGGGAAGGGTTTTAATTATCTTTCTTGTACAATATAGATTAAACACGTGGAATTAACGTCAACATCGTTTGTTCCAGTTGGCCGATGACGGAAATGACAGATGTTCAAATCTCTGCTGAAGAAGAGCTGTATTTTTTCTAAATTGTTTCCCACTCTTTCTTTATCGAAATTTGAATACATTATATTTAAATTATAGCCTACCTTCTATATCCCTACCGCGTTAGTGTTTTTAAATGCGACTAGTAGGATGTGTCGCAAAAAAAAAAAAGATTAAGCTATTAGGTGGTTATTAAAAATATACGCTGAGAAAGAGATGTTTAAACATTTCAAAAATTAAGTTCGTATTTTAAATTATTGGAAAATTCTTACAGCTATGTCCCAGGGAAATCATTATGTGTAAGCCTGTTAGAGTCCAATTTTCATAAGAACATTATTTGACAGGCATAAATATTTCTAGATCTACTTTCACGTACTAATACGTCAAGTCTTCTGGAGATATATCGTTTGATATGTAGTATTAATACCTGTAAAATAATATTGATAGAAGCGTAAGATTTTATCACTTTTTAGCTAAAAAAGTTTGTATTTTCTAAAAAAATCCTTCCTATGAAAATTGGTCTGTAGTTTGTAAGTAGTTTGCTGATATAGTAAGTGTTTTTAACCTTGGGTCTTACTACCTGTTCAGGCTATACGCCTATGAACTAATTATACTTATATGTTAGGGATTAGGAAGGTTACATTAAGAGAGATTGTACCCACATTTGTGTGGAGGGATAGTGTAAAACCATCAAGGTAGGACCACCCTCAGTACACCCGACCAGGATCGAATCCCAAACTCCTCATCTTCGGCAGTCTAGTCTATTGCGAGAGTAGCACTTCAGATTATGCAGCCATCGAAGCGGGTGAGATAATCAGTTGGTTCAGTGAAGTTTATGCTCGACACTATAGTTAGAGGGGACTACCCTATTTCACCCATTTATAATTAACGGAGATACGTCCTTTTAGCACCAACTCCATACTTAAGACGCCGTGCGCCGCTGTCCTTACCCTCCCACCCACCTACCCACCCTCCTCTTCCAACCCCCCCAATCCTTTATCTCTATAAGAGAAGTTAGTAACCCGCCTCTTTACAACGTAATGCGTGGTTGCCTACGTATAAAAGTAATCGAGATTTGAAGCTGAACGGAGGAGGATTTTTTTTTGACCATTCTTTTTTTTTTACTTCTTTTTCTTCTTTCCCTATCTCTTCCATAATTCCAACAGAAGAAGTTAGTGTTCTCTGGACAACACCTGCACACCCGTGCCGCAAGACGTATGGCGACTTGGGATACCGGAAATAGATGAGATCCTAGCGCGTGTACTTATTTTTCTTTTAATACGGTATATAAGCTGGTGGCGCCATCTTGAGGGGAAATGTAGAAACCCAAGAAGAAAGGGAAGGTCTTATTTACTAAACCCAGTTTAGGAGCTTATGGTGCGCAAAAAGAAAAAAAAAAAAAAGAAAAAAAACGTTCTCGTTTATATGAAACAAAGTGGAAGTTGGCGTGAATTATGAAGATTGCCATGATTATATGAAGAAACTAGAAGAGAGTATATATATGTATGTTTATCCCCCAAAAGTGTAATGTATAAACATTGGGGATTTTCTTATACACATTTTTTCTCTCTTTCTCTCTCGGATAAGTTTTTCTTTTTCAAGACTCAGCTGCGAAAGGGGAGGAAAAAAATGAATGCGGTTTATTATGATGAATGAACGGACATATAAGTACTTCGTGCAGTCTATTCGACTCATCGTAATCTTGAGGATGAAATAGAAAAAAAAAAAACTTTTTTTTTTCAGTATTGAAACACTTTGTTCTGCCTAAATGAAACTAATGAGATTACAAGAAAGGTTTTTTTTGTGTATATTATTAAATATCTCAGTTTGTCTTGTGATTTGAACTATATTTTATAATATTTGATTTAAAAGATGTGACACGTTGATATTCTAATAACATATTCAACCTTGATGCGTAGACTTCGCTAATAATTTATGAAACAAATGAGCTTCCCGCCTTAATCTAGGAATGTTCATTATATTTTTTACTAATAATCTAATAAATATATATTTATAATAGGCTTATATATATATATATAACGTATACAGAGTGTATTGTAACATGTGATACTCATTTCAGCGTTGGTCATGAGACAAAAAAAAAAGCACATAAGCATGTGTTCCGTTTGACGTGCTAATATGAACTTTTTTTTGTTCTTTTGTGTCTCCTTTCCACCGCTGAAGTGGGTTTCACATGTTACGGTACACCCTGTATGTATTTCAGCACCGCGTCTTATTACCAGTTCGGTTTATACGCCTATATACTAATCACACTAATGGGTTAGGGATTAGGAAGGCTCAACTTAGAGCAAGTGCACACGCATTTGAGCGGAGGGAGAGTAGAAAACTATTTATGGAAAACCATCCCCAGTGCACCCAACCCTGATCTCCCCGTCTTTGGAAGTCTAGTCTAACACGAGAGTAGCGCGTTAGACCACGCGGTCACCGAAATGAGTCCGTATATAATGATAGATTTAATAGTCTTATTTAATTATATTAGTAGCCTTTTGGTAGATGCCCGTATGTGTTCTAGTTGTCGAAGTTCCTGGCTACAGATCCAGAAATACCAGGTTCAATCCCCGGTACTTCCAGAATTTTTTCCTGTGAAGCAGTTGAGTTTGGAACGGGATAAAACTAGAGCTCGCAAGGACAAATGAGGAACTACTTGAATACATAAGTATCAGCTTCGGTCTAGAAAACTGAGATTGGTTGCCGGAGGGTTTGTTGTTCTGACCACATGACACCCTCTATCCGCAAATGCTGGCACTATCATTGCTAACAGTGGTTGCCGCTCGGTCATTGTAGCTCAATTGTGGGCTTACGCCATGGAGTTTCTATTGGTAATTTTTTTCACGGCGTCTTAGTACCCTTTCGAGCTAATATTATTACAAGGTGTTCTGTCGTACGACAGGTCCATTCCTTTGGTCAGTGAACTTAGACCACCAATGCGCCCTGTCCTCTGCCTCTTCCTTCAACTCCCAAAATTGTCTTCTTTTCTTCAAATAATCAGGAAGAATTGTGATCGTCAAAAAAATTGAACTTGAGAATTCGAGGAATGTCGACGTTTCATGACCCCCTGAAACAAAAAAAGTTTTCTCAATGCCGTCTCTTTGTCTGTTTGTCCGTATGTCTATTTATACTCTACTGACTGGACTAAAACTTGGTATCAAGGGTTTTCATAAAGTCCCCCTGAGGGATTTTTGAAATTAAATATCTAACCCTAAATTTAGTGGTAGTTTACTAAAGAGCAAAAATATAAAAATCTATTTTCTCGAAATTCGCTATAACGATTTTGATTAAATTTTATATCACGACACTGTTTATCATTATAAACAAGATGGCAGTTCTCATTTCCTCACGAAAATTACTTTGAGGGTACTTTACATAAGGGAAATTTTCCAATTTTCATCATTTCTCCTCAACTATTTGAGATAAATAGCTTGTCAGCATAAAGTTGTACTTTTAGTACTACTGTTAAAGTAAAAAATCTTTTATTTGAAATATCTTTATGAAACTAATAGTTTCTAAGTTGTAAGCAAATAAACTTAAATATACTTATTAATTCAGGGCTTTGAAAATGAATTTTATTCTTATACTCTTTGGTTGACAAATATTTTTCTCTTTTCTCAATTTTTCTGTAACAGTGTTCCTGGTTCCTAAGGCCATAGAATAAGTAACAGTGTATATTATTTCATTTATTATCTTTGGTGTAGCGTTTTTACTACAATGTATACACCGAATATTTCGCTTCACAAATCTGACGAGTTTTAGGTAAATATCCATTTTAAGATAAAGTCAAGAGAAATGTGTACGGTGCACTGTATCATTTATTTTTGATAAAATTGACATAACAAAGATCTAATTAGATTATATCAAATTATAAGCCTTTAGTTTTTTCAATTAATTATACCTTCAACATTGAACTGTAGCACTTAGCTCAAACAAATATAGTTGTGAATGCTTAATTTTAAAGTTTAAAGTTTATTACCACTCAATATAATTAAGAAAAAACTGACTCCTTTGCATACTCCATTTTACTGCGCAGAAGCACGCTTGAAGGAAAAATAAAACCCACAAAATTAAAGACTAAACCAAAAAGACTCGACGAACTCCGGCACGTATGGAACTGTGAAAGAACACATTCTTGTTCTTTGTCGGTGGTCTTTAAGGGGGGCAAGGCCGTCCGTAGGTCAACTTTAACTGGGTCTGGGGGGTGAGGGGAGGTGCTAGATATTTACACCTCTGAGGTCTGCTACCCCTTCTACGACCACCCTCGACACATACACACTCCCTTTTCCTTTCTGTAAAACTAATCCAGACCCGTCATTCGTAAATTATTACTTGTAGGGTAGGTTTGACTCAACTGGTGGTCCACGGGCTGCGTATGGCTCGCCAGTACACAAAATAAAAACATAATCTTAAGTTGTTGTTTGTTTGACACATAATATGCGATACGGACTAAAATATGTCAGTCTGGTCTGGTTTTCTTCCAATTAGGAAGCTTGGGTTGGAATCCTGACTGGGTTTGCTAAAGGTGTTTTCCCCAAAATGGTTTCCCACTCTACCTCCGCGCAAATATGAGTACATTTCCTCTAAATTCCACATAAATAATCACCATATTGAAATAAATCCTCACTTGATGTCATCAATACTAAAACCCAAATTAAAAAAAAAAAATTATTAAATTAAATGTAGTTGAAAAATTTACACCTGGACATGGAAATTGAACCCAGGACCATTAGCTTAGCGTGCTAATGCTCTATCACTGAGTTATCCAGGATTATTTCCGATGAAATTTGTGTCCAGAGACGACTGTATTCGTAGTCATGTTACTATACATTTTCATAAATGAAGGGTACGAAGGAAAAGAGGGAGGTAGCTTACACTCAGATTTAGCTAGTGCTTACATCTATTAGAAAAATTAGCGTCTTATTACTCGTTTGGATTATACGCCTAAGTACTAATTACTTAATATACTAGGAATTGGGAAAGGTTGAATTTAGAGGAAGTGAAACCACATTTGTGTGGAGGGAGAGTGGAAAACCATATAGGACAAGCCAGCCCCTAGTTCACCTGACCGAGATTCGAACCTCGATTTTCTCGTCCTTGACAGTCTGTCTTAGTACGAATCTAGCTCGTTAGCTAACTACACCACCGAGGCGGGTACATCTAATAGACAATTATGATTCATGAAACCTTTCTAGCGCACTTTAGATTAGGGCTGAAAGAGGTTTATGTTATATTTAAATTAATTAAAATAAATGGTACGGTGCACCACATAGACTTTCTACCTCTTTTGTCTTAAAATATACATTTACTAAAAACTCTTAAGATTTGTGTAGCGAAATATTAGAGCTATACATTGGGTCTAGGTAAATTTTTCGAAAACCAGTTATTCGAAAATCAATTTATCGAAATCAATTCACCGAATACAAAATCATCGAAAGTAATTTTGTCAAAAATCAATTTTTCGAACCATACAATTTTCTGAACGATATGTTTGTCGAAACCACATTTTTTGAAAATCAATTGCTCGAAAATCAATTTCCCGAAGTTAATTCACCGAAAATCAATTGTTCGACAGTCAAATAATCGAAAATGAATTTTTCGAACAATCAATTTTTTGAAGAATCAATTTTGCAAATTGCTATTTTTTTTTTTGGAAAAACAATTTAGCGAACTGCGAGTTTGCCGGAAGCTATTTTATCGAGGACTGGGAATCACCTACCCTACCCTCAACCCTCCCGTAGGAAGGATTAACCCTAACCTAACCTAACCTAGGCTAGCCTAACCTAACCTAACCTAACCTAAGATAGAATTTTATTATACTTCGAACTTATCGTTCAAAAAATTTACTTTCGGAAACCTCCTTTTTGAAATATTTATTTAGAAAAATAGATTTTAGGTAAATTCATTTTCGAAAAAGAAGTTTTCGAAAAACTTCTCTTTCGAAGAATTTCTAGATTGAAAAATTGGTTTTCGAAAAATTTATTTCCGAAAAAATAATTTTGAAAAATTTATTTTCGCCTAATTGATTTTTGAAAAATATGTTCTCGAAAATCTATCTAAAAAAATTAATATGTCGAAAAATTGGTTTTCGAAAAATTAAACTTCGAATAATTGAATTTCGAAAAATTTCTATTTGGTAAACTCGCCGGCTACCTACACATTGTTGTAGAAACACTACACCAAAGATCATAAATGAAGTAATATTCACTGTTATGTACTCTATGGTATCAGAAATTAGGAACACTCTTACAGAAAAATTAAGAAAAGAGAAACATCCTTGCCCACCAAAGAGAATAAGAATCAAATTAATTTTCAAAGACCTGAATTTGAAAAAAATTATATTTGCTTATAGCTGAGAAATTGTTGGTTTTATAAAAAATATTTCAAATTCGCTTGAATTTTCTTTGCAAGTGGATGTAAACTAATGTAATTCTAGCGTTGTTTTGAAATTTAAAAATGTGTGGAGAATGTGCAAAATCTACCTAAAATCAAAAAATCTAGCTCTATCTCGCCAAATCCGTAGCGCTGGTGCAATCCGTTTTTTGGTAGGTCTTACCGTTTAGCCACAAAAGCTCTCCAAAGAAAGGGCCTCACCAACTTTAAAGCTGCTCTGCCATTTTGAATGTTTTTCGGGTGTTAAAAATTAAATTTTTTGCTTTTTGGAATTTCCCGTCGGTTACAGGCTATAAGCTAGAATTTTGCCAAATTTCAAGATTCTAGCTCATCTGGAAGTGGGTAAACATTAATGTCAGTCAGTGAGTGAGTCAGCCATGTGGCTTTATAGTAGTATATTAAGAGATTTGTATCTTTAAAGGTACTACAACTTTACAATAATAAGTTATTTCGTGTCTCAAATAGTTGGGGCAGAAATGATGAAAATTGGAAAATTTCCCTTAATGTAAAGTGCCCTCAAATTCATTTTCACGAGAAAACGAGACATGCCAGATTGTTTGTAATGATAAGCAATGATTAATAAAAAAATTAATCAAAATCGTCCGAGCGAATTTCGGGAATATTTTATTTTCTCTCTTTATGCGTTTTAGTAAACTATCCTTAAATTTGGGGCTTTATTTCTAATTCTAAAAACCCCTTGGGGGGGACCTTATGTAATTCCCAGGTACTAAGTTTTCGACCAATCGGTAAAATAGTTTCGGCTCTAGAACGAGATACAGATAGACGGCATTGTTAAAACCACTTTTTTTTTTTTGTTTCAAGGGGCTATGAAACGTCAACATTTATCAAAATCTTGAGTTCGACTGTTTTCACGATCACAATACTTCTCTCTCCAAGAGGTCGAGAGAAAGTAAAAAGTATTAGCTGGAGTCCTTATAGGGTTTGAGATATTAAATGTTGTTGTCCTTGAAATGTGTGTAGAGTAACTTTTTCCCTTTCTCCCTTATAAGACTCCATGGTGTAAGCCCGCAAGCTAGCTTCACCGACCGAGCGCCCGCCACCGTTAGCGATGTTAGTGCCAACATTTGTGGATAGAAGGTATCATATGGCCATCACAACGAGCCCCCTTCATCTGTTGATCTCAGTTTTCTAGACCGAAGCTGCTACTTATTTATCCAAGTAATTCCTCATTTGTTGTTGTTTATACTTGAACCCCTTCCTCCCTTTTACACACACACACACACACACACACACACACACATACACACATACACACATACACACATACACACATACACACATACACACAACATACACACACACATACACACATACACACACATACACACACACATCTATGGATGTGCTATCGAAAGAAAAGTATCGATATTTCAATATATCGATCATTTAAAGTATCGGAAGAAAAATATCGATACCGTACTAGTATCGAAAGAAAAGTATGGATAATAGTAAGTATCGGTATCGAAATTTTAATCTGCAAAAAAAAAAAAACTTTTTCAAGTAATAATTTCAAATTTAGCTTTGTAATAATAATTGTATTTTCATATTTATTTAAACACTGAAAATTCTAATGATTTAATCATGTTATATATAGGTTCATCCCGTCTATGTTATGTGTTGGAACTTGAAATGTATGATATATAGGATTGTATAATGAATATTATAAAAGGTTTTACCATACTAGCTTTCAAAATGTCTATGAAAATTTAGCTGATGGAAAGTTATTTAATAGCTAAATATGATTAGCAATATATTTTTTCAATCTATTTTGTGCCCTTCTTTAAATATAGTAAACATTTAATCCTAACATGAGTGAAGATGGTTAAAAGTTGATTCTTTCGATACCAATTCGATACCGGAGTGTACTAATATCAGTAAAAATATCGGCGAAAAAGTATCTAGTAAAAACAATACTAGTATCGAAAGGAAAATATTGATTTTAGTAAAGTATCGATAACTTTCCACTTATTTGTAATTGTTTTTAGTGATATGCTTATTCCCGCCCATTATGGCTCTATACAACTTACACAAACTAATCAAGGGCCACACAATGAGGCGAGTGAATTTTTAAGATAACGCACCATTATTAGCCTAAAGAAAACTATTTATATGGAAAAAATTCACCCCCAGTTAATCCAATAAGGATCAAGCTAAGGTCTCTTCGAGTCACAATAAATTGAGAAGACCCCTAAACCAAACCTTCTGTTTAGAAATTGCCCTTGTTGAATAGTATATATTTTGATCAAATATAAACTACCTCATTAGATTGAAGTATATATAGTATTATTACGTTTTAATATATATATAATATAGCTACAATTTACCAAAATAATATATGTTTAACTCAACTTCTGAAAAGAAGAATATAAGTTTCTTTCTAACCGATCATTTGTGTCGAGACAACCCAAGGAAAACCTTGAAACTGGTGATTTTGTAAGAATTCTGGTTCAGTCGTTAAAAAAAATTGAGCAGCTGCTTTTTTTAAATTAGGGGCGGAAGAATGGTGCGACAATTCTCGTGGCATTAGAGCACGTGGGCGGTACTTGGGTTCGAATAGGGGGAGGGGTGAAATATACACAAACGCTCTAAAGTGGAAACAGATCATGCGTGATCTTAAAGCCTATTCTACACTAGCGGTTAAAACGCTAGCAACCGCAACTTTGAATTAAACCCTTGTTATCAGGTTAGAAAATAAGTTTTCGTCTAGACCAGCGTCTGGACCGCTACCTCTATAGACGTTAAACCACCTAGCGGTAGAAACGCGAATCAAACTACACCAGGCGTTAACAGGCAGCTATGCCTAAATGTCACAAGTTTTTCATCAGGAATAATAGATACTTTTCCTCAAGATGGTATCACGTTTTGAAATATTTTCATTCACTAGACCAAGTAATTCATCAAATGAAACCACATACATTCTATAGCACAAAAATAACTTCTCTGGGTACATTCTGTGATTCATAAACATAATATGAAACTGTCTTGTTGAGCGGCGACGGTTCGATAATGTGAGGTGAGTGTATCAACGTCTCTTTTAACG
>CABFWB010000040.1:281928-294302 GCA_902151455.1 Timema bartmani
TTTTTTTTTTTTTTTTTTTTTTTTTGAAAGGGGGGTCAAGGGGGATTGACATGTGTTGGCCAGGCCTCCGGAGAGAACGTTTCGGTACGGTCCACTTGAGACTAGAAGACTTGCCGACAAGATGAAGGGGTAACGAGAAGAGGGGAAAGGGCTACTTAGCATCGACAACCTCCTGCACCCAAATTTCGGAGCAACGGAATCTGCCCCCGAGATCAAATTGTTTTGTTTTTTTTTAAACCTGCATCGGTGGTCGAATGATTCAAGGCGTTACTATCAACATAGGATAGATTGCTGATTACGAGATGATTGGGGTTCGAATCCTAATCAGGTGTTTTGAAGGTGGTTTTCCTATCTCCCTGAACGCAAATTTGGGTACATTTTATCTCAATTCACTCTACCTCATCCCTAACACATTGTCTTAAGTAGTTCACACGCGTGTAGCCTGAACGTGTAGTGTAACACATGGTGTTGGAAAAACAAAAGGAAAAAAAATAGTTTTTTTTTATCATCGCGTTTTAAGTTAGGCTACCACCCGTTCGAGTTATACGCTTATGTACTAAGTATGCTAATTTCTTAGGAATTGGGAAGGTTTTATTTAGAGGAAGGGTACCCACATTTGCTTGGAGGAAGAGTGGGAAAACCATTTAGGAAAAAAAAAACATTAGTACACCCGACTTAGATTCGAACCTTGATTTCCCCATCATCGTCAGTCTAATCTACTGCAAGAGTAGCGCGTTTGACCCTACAGTCACCAAGGTGGGTAGACATTTAGTTACGGTATGTGCTAAGGATGAGGAAGGTGAAGTGTATCGACATATACATAGAGGGAGAGTGAAAAAAACATTTTGGAAAAACCACCTCAGTTCACTCGACCGGGATTATAGCCCCGACCTCTCAGTCATTGTCAGTCCAGTCTATTTCAAGAGTGACGCCTTAGACCATGCGGCTATCGAAATAGGTAAAATATTTTTTTTTTAGCACAGCGTATTACTACCCGTTCAGGTTATACGCTTATGCACTAGTTATGCTAATGGTTTTAGGGACTATAGAAGATTATGTCTAGAATAAGTGTACCCAAATTTGCGTGGAGGGAGAGTGGAAAACAATTTTGAAAAAATACCCTAACGAGATCTGAACCTCAATCTCACCCATTAGAAGTATAAATTTCACTATTAGGAGTATGATTATTACATCACACATCAGTTATTTATTTATTTAAGTACCCAATTATATAGTCCACTACTTGTCTCGCTATAGAGATCAAACTTTTGGGTCATTGCTAGACTTGTAACCGACCTCTCTGACCACTCAGTCACGAGCACTGGCAACCTAAGTTCCTCGGAGGGGTCAGTGGCTACCTCCACCCCTCCTTCCTCCCACCTTCCCTCCTCTGATATAGCGGCGGCCGCCCGCTCTTGTAATGAGCAACAAATGACTTCAATGAGCCACGCCCACCTTCTTCCAAATAAACTCGCACCGATCTACACGACCGCCCGCCCGTCTATCTACAGGATGGCCGAAATAGAACGGTACCGCGGATATAAAGCGCGAGGGTAACAAACATGTACTTTATACAATTATTCTCATAGAAAGCTTGAACATTTCACCAGGTCTACTTTCATATGTCAACTAATTTGATCTGAAACAACCAAATTTGATAAATATTATCAATAACTATAAAATAACACTAATAATATACATACATCCATAACTGTTCCCAGCCTGTGGGCTGGGTCAATTTTTTTATTCAAGTCATATATTTTTCAACTACCGGCTTGCAAGGCCTGTCGTAGCTTCACATGCCTTGTAATCTAACTTAAGGCTAAGACAGGAACAACATCCAGTTCCCATCCGTTAATTTATCATTGTGGAACGGTAAACCAACATTTCACCCAATGATAATTTTTTCGTCCATGCCGGGAATCGAGCCTGGGACCCTTAGCTCAGACACAGACACGCTACCGACTGATACAGGGTGTCGGATGATAATAATATAGTAACATTTTATAAATTTTGTATTTTCTAAAAGCATCTTTCCCGTAAAATTTGGACTGTACAGTATAATATTTTATTTGTGCACCACATATTACTACTCGTTCAAGCTATCCGCATATTTACATAATTTAGATATGGATGAGGTAGAATTTTAAAGAAATGTACTCGAATTTCTGTGAAAGTATAGTGGGGACTCATTTAGGAAAAAAAACACCCTAAATATGCTAAGCCTGACAGAGATTTAAGCCTTTGTCACCAGGAATCTAGTATAGTGGTAGATTGGTGCAGTTGACCACGAGACCACCAATGCGAGTATCTCTTTATTTTTTGGGGGGGACTCAGGGTAAATGTAATTTAAAAGGTGCATTTTTTGAAGTGTTAACATATAAAATGCAGATGGTAGGCCTACATGTTTAGAAACATTTTTTTAGCTAGATTTAGTTCTAAATCTGACTACAATCAACAAGAGAACAGAAATAGAAGATTGAATTTTAAGGAAATATTTACGTTTTTCCTCTAAGCATTTTCAGAGCTATATTTAAGGATTGATCAATCTGACACCTCAGCTCAGTCAGTAGCGTGTCTGCCTACAGAGCTAGGGGTCCCGGGTTCAATTCCCAGCATGGCCGAATAATATTATCATTGGTGAAATGTGGATATACCCTTTCACAGTAATTAATTAACGGCTGGGGACTGGATGTTATGCCTGTCCTAGTCTAAAGTTAGATTATAATGCATATGAAGCTACGACAGGCCAAGCAAGCCGGTAGTGGAAAATACATTGCTTTAATAAAAAACGGACCTAGGCCACAGGCTGGAAACAGTAATGGATGTAAGTAAATTTAGGAATAGATAACTTCCAAAAAGCTTGTTTGGGTTTCAAATTACGGACTTCCACCTTGAGCTTAATGCATGTGGTCTTATTCCTTAACTGTTGGCTGAGTGATAGGACCTATGGGTAATTAAAACAACAGAAAATAATTAATAGCCTTCAAATGTGGGCACGTGGAAAAATTCTTCTACCTATCCTGGTTGGGTTCAGAGTTTACGGGGAAGTCTGGGGTCGAACTCAGTTTGAGTGTATTAAAACCTTTTAACCTATAAGTTTACAATCTTCATACACGCAAACGTGTGTACATTTCTTCTTTATTATACCTTACTTAGCCTCAATCTATTAGTACTCGCGTGGGTGGTCAAATGCTCTAAGTTTAAGGTGTCACTCAATCGTGCAAATAAACTGGACTGCCAATGACTGGGAAATTAGGGTTCGAATCCCCGGTAAGGTGTAGTATAAGTGATGTGTTTTTCCCTAAATGGTTTTTAATCTCTTTGCACGCAAGTGCGAGGAACCTTCCTCTAAATTCTAGCTTATTTGTAGCTAACACATTAGCGTAATACAATCAGTAAAAATGCAGCCAGCCAATTATCTCAGTCAGTTGTGAGTTTACCCAAGGGTCCTGTGTTTTATTCCCGACATGGCCAAAAAATGTGTCATTGGTAAAATGTGGGTTTTTAATGAATAATCCGGCGGGGGTCTGGTTGTTGTGTCTGTTATAGATTTAAGTTAGCTGATAGCATTTTACAGTACTAACAGTTCATGTTGTATATGTACTAATTACGCTAGTGAGTTAGGGATGGGGTAGGTTGAATTTAAAGAAAGTATACACGAATTTTCGTGGAGGGAGAATTAGAAACCATTTAGGAAAAACCACTCTTGGTACACACGACCAAGATTTGAACCCCGAACTCCCCATCATCAACCTTCATTGTCAGTCTAGTCTAATGCAAGCTACGCCTTATACCATGCGGACAACGAAGCAGGTAAGTTGAATGCTAAATACCATTCAACCCGCGTCGGTGGCGTAGTTGGCTAACGCGCTGGTTTCGTGTTGAGCTAGCCTGCCGAGGATGGGGAGATCGAGGCTCGGGTGAACTAGGGGTGGTTTTTCCTAAATGGTTTTCCACTCTCCATCCACGAAAATTCGGGTTCACTTCCTCTAAATTCAACCTTCCCAATTCCCAATTCATAAGCGTAATTAGTAGTTAAACGCATAACTCGAATGGGTAGTAAGATGCGGTGCTAAATAAATAAAGGACATAGACGTATTAAGACACTGGACTAATAAAATAATATAAAAAATAGTAATTATTATTATATTAAACGATCGATGCTTAGGCTCAAATATATATTGGTTTAATCATTCAAAGTTATGATTATCTTTTAATAAATTTAACACGTACAAAAAAAAACGTGAACCAAATTTGTGGATTACGAACTGAGAAATGATGTGTACAGGCTTCGGGGCAATATTAGGATTACCAACGTATTTCGATACAAACATTTAATTCCCTTCTTTCTTTGTTTATCTGGAGCGTGTACGAACCCCGCGTTAAGAAACACCCTGCAGGTTTGCACGTTTTTTCACGGCCGGCTTAAACCTCTAATAAAGCTTGAATCTGACAAGACGGGACCGATCTCTTTGGGTGTTAAAATAATGTATAAAGTGTTAGTGGGCTGAAAAGAGAGAGAAATATGGTTGTAAGAGGGGCGGGGGAGGGGGCGTTACACGAAAGATATCACACCAAGCCGAACCTCCCGGAACAAAAAAAAAAATAAACGGATTTATTTTACCACATCATAAAAATACATGACCAACCGTGTCGTGCATACAAAAAATAACAAAGAGATATACCGACAGATTGAATGAGTAACGGATAATGACTCCACCTTCGATAAATACTTAAAGAGAGTTATATTTATTTAAAAAAAAAAAGCTGTAATGGGAACGGAACGGAACGCTAGTTAAGAGTGCGTACTTTTGCGGATTTTATAACAGTAAACCTTTATTTGATCTAAATAAATACAATATTGTTTCGATAAATAAGTTTAGTTTAATTTTCTACACATGGTTTTGTCCCAACAGTTTTTGTACATCTGTCATGGGCCAAGTGGCGTTTGAACAACACTTTTTTTAAATGAGAGGTAAAAGTCCTGTTAGAATTCCACGATGCCCGTGGTAAATATTCAAAAAATGTTTAACTAAAAGATAATATCATTCACTACATGATTTACGAACAAGCTTGAATCTATAACAAATACAACAGCCATCGTACCCATCGTCAATTAACCGCCACGAAAGGGGGGGAAAAAATCCCAATTTCCCATCAATGATAGATATTTCTGCCATGCCAGGGATCAAAACCTTGGACTCTTGTCTCAACAGAAATATGCACTACCTACTGAACTTAAGGTGGGGAGTACATGGTACGCGAGTTAAGGTCATTGTTTTTGCAGTTTGTAGGCTATAGCAAAAAAAAAAAAAGATCTTTTTACAAAATAAATACAATATTTCTCCAGTCCAAGCAAAAAATTTAATTTTATTCCCTTTTTTAATAACAACAGTTATTGAATATATATCATGACACAGCGGCAATGGATGAAAAACTTTTTAAATGAAGAGAAAAAGTTGTCATTAAATTCCAGGATACACTTGACAGATATTCAACAACTGTTGATATCACCACGTGAAGAAAATTAAACTTTATGTTACTACTGGAGAAATATTATATTTATTCTGTCGAATAAAATGTTTTGCTTTAAAAACTAAAAAAAAAAGTCCTTAACTTGCGATCCCTCCCCACCTTAAGGTGTACGTACACCACGCATCTTAGAAAACTAAGGAGATCTCATTTGCTCTTACATGTGGACGGATCGGATACCTCATTAAAACCAGAGGCAATCAGTTCTTCATAAACTTACGTCACAGGAACAAAAAAATAATTCTTGGTGTGCGGTCACAGACAAGGGTAAAGGGATGGAGGGGGATAGAAGGGGGAGGGGGGGGGGCGTGTCCGGGTGTGTAGGCTTGGGAAGTCACAGCCCGGGAGGGCGAAGTGGCGAAAACTTATGGCCCGTTCTAATTTCTTACTGGGGAGAGTCGGTGCCCGGAGTGGTTCGGACCAGTTGATTAATTAGTTCATTTAGATCAATGTGTAATCACTTTAAGGTGGGATTGAAAAAAAAACCCATTAAACTAGATGAAGGGTCGAGGCCAATGTATGTTTTTCAGGCCACATAAATATGTAAACCGAAATAACTAATTTATAGAAATAATAAACTAGTTTGGTCAGCTTTTTTAATCTATGTGTAAGTTATTTATGTAATTCTATTTTTGACTAATTCGTTCACTGGCTCATAAAACATTCAAGGTAGTCTACTAAAAAAAAAGTTTTGAGATTTTAAATTTAATGCTCCCCATCTATTCATACAGATACAGTGAACACAAATAAAGTTAAATAATTATTAATACAGGAGACTTGGATAATTTTCCACTATTGTTTGTTTGTTTTTCACTAATTTAATGGCCTATGAGGCTTCACGACCATAATGTTAAGCTGTATAATGGATAAACATGTTCCTAGATCCAAAATTACACGTAAATATAAATTTATTTTTTTGGATAAGATATTAAATACCTTACTTAAACATGTACTTGGCTAACTGGGTTAGTTAATTTGGCATTAGTAAAAAAAAACGCTTCGGTGGCTGCGTGGTCAAACACGCTAATCTCTCAGTAGACTAGACTGCCGATGACTGGGAGATCGAAGTTCGGATTTTGGTCGAGTGTACTGAGGGTTTTATCCAAAACGGTTCCAATCTCCCTCCATGCGGTACACTTTCTATAAATATAACCTTTCTAATCCCTAAAACCATTAGCGTAATTAGTACATAAGCTTATAACCCAAATAGGTAGTAAGACACGGTTCTAAAAAAAATTAAGAAAATTCAGTAAAGTGATTCCAAATGGGGTAGAATACAGTTTACAGGGCTATTATACACAGAGTTGTAGACCATATAAACATATTTCTTTTGTGAAAGGTAGCCTATTTATTAATAGGCCTATATTTTTTAATCAGAATATTCACTGCACCTTAGAAAATCTAAATCAGAACTACAGACCCGACGGATGGAATACTTTTCACAAAATTGCGTATGAATGGGAGAAAAATTTCCAATTTATCCATCCATTTGGTGAATTACACACCATTGAAGTCGGTAGGGAATTGACTTTTAAGTCATCGATCAGCCACTGTTCCTTAAAAAGATTTAAACATGGCCCACTTCGTCCGGCAGCATTTATTGTTAAAATATATTGTTTCTCTGTACTATGCCGAGGTTTGCTGGTAAACCCTATTTCTGCCTTTTGGGGACATCTCTTTTCACTAGTTTTGTGACCAATACAAAACCAATCTTATAGGTTCACTTTAAATATCATATATTTCTAATTCCATGGCGAAATTTCATCAAAATTTTCAAATTTTTGTTAATCAGTTGCTGATGCTCTATTGAAAGACAGATTTTCTGGTAGTCTCGAAGGGAACCCGTAACATTATTTGAACGCCTTCCACCAATCCCAACCGGTCATACATATCTTATTTATTGTTGAAAGGAGTTTTCCTTCCAGGTATTTTTTCGTCAATTTGAAATCCTATAGGCGTATCTCACTTGCTGTTAAACCAAAACCAATGTCCTACATTTGTATTATGTAGGCAGCTAATTATTGTTCCTCCTCAACACTAAGAGATAATGGTCTACCTTTTTACATCAGGATTGGAAGACATTTGCAAATACCTCCTTAAGTCCTTAAAAAGTACCATGTATTTTTTTTATTATATATAAATGTACCATCTTTCTTTCAACACCTAATTGAATGCCAAGCGTAAGTTGTCCTTGGAATATTCTGTTGAGTAACAACTCCTTACACACGCAATACCTACAAAACACCATGTCACCAATAAATGATAAAGGAATTTCACTGATGTATCTACGTATCCAGCTTAAGGTGAGATGGAATAAGACGCGAGAAAAGGCCAGTGTTTTTTAGTTTTTAAGGAAAAACCTTTTTTGTCTAAAATAAATCAAATATTGCTCCAGTACAAACATAGAATTTAATTTTCTTCACGTGTTAATATCAATATTTCCTGAATATCTGTCATGAGCATGGTACAAACATTTTAAATGAACAGAAAAAGTTATCATTAAATTCCAGAACACCTTGACAGATATTCAAGTAATTTTGAGGTCACCCTGTGAAGAAAATTAAATTATATGTTTGTACTGGAGCAATATTTTGTTTATTTTGACCAAAAAAAATGTTGCCATAAAAATTGTAAAAACACTAGCTTTTTCTAGCGTCCCCTTCCATTCCACCTTAAATGTAAACCAAGAAGATTAGTTCAAGATAGAGAACACTATTAGCCTACGTTAAAAAATTTTTTTTTTTTAAATTGCGCCAAAGTTTTTTACCAATAAAATTACACATTTAATAATTTAGATAAGCTTGGCAAGTACATTGGTGAGAAAAAATAAACGTAACTTTATTTCCTGAATAATATTTCCTTTTTGTGGTGGAATTAAGTTGTAAATTATAAAGCTAATATTAAAGGAATAAAATAATAGATGTTTACACATACTAACATTGCTCCTTAAATAGCACTTGTATGATTGTATCACTCAGTAAATTTTAAAAAAAAGTTCAGAACATACTGCTCTCTTTAGTGCGCCACACAAACCTATTAAAAAGAGTAAGGATGATTTGTAAATAAATCAAATGGAAAATAGTTCTAAATTAAACGTATTTCTGCCATATCACCCAATTGTTTCATTTTGAAATTTTAAAATAATAAATCAATGAATTTATGTGGGAAATAAATATATTTTCTTATTTTTAATTAATGGATCACAAACTCATTCACGATGGTTATCTACAGGATTAGTACTGATAGTTGAATCAAATTTAATTCATTAATTGAATATTTTCTTATGCACAGATTTAAGAGCCCAGCTCATGTCAAATTAACTGGGACACTAAAGACAAGATAACATTTGAACCGGAAAATCACATCAAAGTTCAATTTTATATATTCTTCATTTTCCAACAGCTAAATTTGGATTATAGTTTAAATGGTTTTTTGATTTTAAAATAATAATTTTAAAATCTTGTAGTATTTTTTTTAAATATGCTAAAGTGTTTTCACTGATCTCAATACGTTTATTTAAAGCAAAATACAGAAAATCACTCCAATATGTGACGTCTGATTTAAGCCGTGTTATCTTAATGAGTCATTTTGAAAGGTATTTAACGTGTATTTATATGTACCAACTTATATCAGTACACACGACTTACAAACTGGCTTATCTTTAGCGCAAACACAACATCCAAAGCCCTGGTCATCAATAAACCTTAATGTAAGGAGAGCGATTACAAATTTTCCACCTCTGGCAGGATTCAAAACTGATACTCCTTATTTAGCAGGAAGATGGAGTGACAGATTTATAATGTCTAGCTCATGTTTTATTATATACTTAAAAATTTATCCAGCCATTTATTTAAATAAAACAATGTATACTAAAAGTAGCGTTGAAAGGAGATGAGATGTCCTAAAATGTTTTTGTTGCTTATTTTTAATGTTTTGATAACATTTGGGGGCTCACTTTACCCATTTAAATGCCGCAAGAGTAGATGTTGGTATTCAGCAAACACTCCTCAAGCAACATCCCTTAAAAAAAATAAAGAAAACATTTTTTTTATAAAAAAAAGGTACAAGGGGCAAACATTCTAATGAATGAAAGCGCGGTTAAAGACTAACCATTTCTAGCACCTGGCTCACGGTTTCGGCCCATATGTTCTGTCTTTGTTCTCACATAATTCTTGAAAGAGAGAAGAAAATAAAAAGGAGAGAGAGAGAGAGAACCAGAGGTGCTTTATCTGATAAGATGAGAAGTTAAAGATAAAAATTCTTGTGTGCCTCTTTAACGAGTTATTTCATGCGCGCGTCCGAAGAGGCCGACGTTGTTGCATACCTTGCTCCTATACTTCTTCGTGGTGTATCCCTCCAGATGGACCAAATGGCCACTTTTTTTTTATCTCTCTCTTGTATACCTGGTGTTACTGATGATCTCGGGGGTTTAAACTATGCAAAGTGCCTCTCGTTTTGGACCCTTCACAGCATGCCAAAACACACAAAAGAGAAACCAAAGACGTTTTTCATAATGAACGGTCCAGTGGAATATCTACACATCTCCAGAGTGTTGTTAGCACCAACGAAGATAAGATTTATTTATTTTCTCAGCGCCTTGGAATCGTTTGATATTTATTATAAAATAAGGAAATTTAACTTGGCAAAAATATTTGATCTAATATTAATTATATTAAAAATAATATAAAAATTGCAAGAAAGTTGATAAATTTAAAGAAATTATTGAGACGTTTAATAATAAAACACTTCTCGATATTTTACTAAAAAAAAGAATTGAATGATATATTTCAACGTCACTGTATGGTCATGATAGTAAAAACTGAAGTGCATGTTCACTTTTTAAAATCCAAATAAGATTAAGTTTTAATTAAACTTTACGTTTATAACCGTGTCTTCTTCCCATTTGGATTGTACGCCTATGTACTAATTACGCTAATCGGCTAGCTATTAATAAGGTTGAATTTAGAGGATTTGTACCCACATTTGCATGAAGAGAAAGATTGGGAGACCATTTAAGAAAAAACCACCCTCTGTACACTCGACCGGGATTGAGCCACGATCTCCCCGTCAAGGTCATCGGCAATCTAGTTTAACGTCATATACCATGTGGCCACTAAAGTGGGTTTTAATTCGATTAAATTTTAAAATTAAACTTTTTTGGTCAATAAATATAAAATAAGAATTAAAAAAGCTTAAAAACTTATATTGAATTAAGGATAATTGTGTTTTTTTTTAAGTTTTACCAGTCAATATATAATCATTTTTACTAAACATTATTTTATCACCAACATTTTTAACATAAGCATATAGGCCTATATACATATACACATATGTCGGTATAAGATAATAATAGCGTGCTTTGTTTTTTCTTTACGACTTTTTCTTTGTATGTATGAACTTTAATCAATAATTTAAAAATAAAAGTTGTGCTATTGACATGAACACTAATCTTATCCTCGACTTCAGCTTCGACTTTGTTTCGCATCTTTCAAGCTTCGTTTCGACTTCACTTCGCATCACAAAATTGACCTTCGTACATCGCTAATTATAATACCAGTAAACACTTGCGAAAATTTCACACATTCAACCTTTCGCCCCCCCTCCCTCCCAAAAAAAAAATATTTAGTATATTGTTGTGTTGTTGAAATTAAATAATCAGCGAATTGTATTCACAAAATAACAAAGAGAGTTTATTAATGTGAACGTTTTTACAATTTACAATACCTCTTTGTAATGAATATTTGATGACAGAATGCAATCAACTTGAATTTTTTGTTTGTCATTTTCGGTAATTGATGCAAAAATATTGTTAGGTTTTTTCTTTTAACTTAAATTTAAAAAATAGTGCGTTTTAACGTAAATTGAGTATGCTATGTCAGAAGTCGGTAAAAAAAAATCCTATCCACTGATACCTTATTCATCGCTGCAGGCTTTGTATTGGTTGAGAAAAAGGGGTGTTGACAACACAAATATCATATAGGATATTTGTTGCTGTGAATGAGCTGAATGTGATTAGTTTGTAAAGTCACAGGTGATTCTACAAAGCCACTGGTTCACTTGGGGAATATAAAAAAGTATTTACTATTTCACATACTCACCGAAGATTTTACAAAATCACCGGTGAGTTTATAAAATTACCATCAAACACCGTTGAATTTTAATAAGTCACGTCAAGATTAGGTTTGTATTAGGCTAGTTCAGGCATGTTAGATAAGTTTATACAAGCTTGGACTAGTTTATTTTAGAATCAAATAGCCGAAGCAATTATTTATGCTTTTTAGTGAGGAATTCTCCATCTAGATATCATATTCTGACAATTTAAAAATGACACCTGGACACGAGAATCAAACCCGGGCATTGGCGTACTAAGCCAAATGTCCTGGGCTCTATTCCCGTGTTCAGGTGTCATTTTTCCATTTTCAGAATGGTTTATTTTAGCTTAGGCTAGGTGAGTTTTGGTTAGTTTGGAATTATGTTCCATATTTTTATCCATACACATTAGATATTTTATAAAATCACCGGTAAATGTAGATAATACAGTTCATGTTTCATACATACGCCAAACTCTATTGGGAAAGTTATGAAATCATTGGTAAATTTAGATAAATCCTATTATTTGTTAAATAAACCATCACTTTCGGCGATTCTATACAGTCACTGATTACTTTATAAAATACCGAGTTCAGCACATTCACATATATATATATATTTCCAAATCTGTAAAAAGAAAACACCAACCCATATGTATCACCATCAATACTTTTTACGTCATTGCTGTTGATCATTAAGATCTATATTGATTGCTACACTGGCTTCTAAAGCAAATAACCACAAATCTT
>CABFWB010000040.1:294556-305467 GCA_902151455.1 Timema bartmani
GGGGGGGGGGGAAGGCAAAAAGAGGGGGTTAAAAAACACCTCTCTATTTATTTCTCCAGTTCTTTCTGGGAATCTTTCCCCCTGATTCTGATTTGTTTATGTAGGCAAGGAATGCTTGGTTATGTCCGGCAGGGTGCCTATTGTAAACAAGGTATGAAATTCATAGCTCACCCACACGGGGACCCCTCTCCTCTGGGAAAGAATGACAGATGAAGGCTGCCATTCATGCTCTGTCCCTTTTCTCTCTCTCTCTCTCTCTCTCTCTCTCATCGGTCTCGTGGTATCGTTTACCCCGTCTCACTTTGCCTGACTAGACCGTGGTTTTCTTACGAATGGTCATTTGGAGCCCTTTTTTAGAAAATACAAACTTTTTTTTTTGTGTGGATAACATTTACAACATGTTACCATCGTATAAGTGTTATTTTTATAGGTATTTGATAATACTTATCAAAAAGACACATGACATCACGTGAAAGTAGATCTAGTAGCTTTTATAGCTGTTAGATATATCTATTCGTAAGAAAACCGACTCTATTAATGTGGAATGGAAGGAGACGCGAGAAAAGGCCAATGTTTTTGCAGTTTTTATGTTGAAACATTTTTTTTGTTAAAATAAATAAAATATTGCTCCAGTAGAAACATAGAGTTTAATTCTCTTCACATGTTGATATCAACAGTTCCTGAATATGTGTCATGAGCATAGCGGTATTAGATGAGAAACTTTTCAAAAAAGAAAGCAAAATCTGTCATTAAATTCCAAGACAGATATTCAAGAAAATGTGAGATCATCATGTGAAGAAAATTAAAATCTATGTTTATACTGGAACAATATTTTATTTTATTTTGGCCAAAAAAAAGTTTTGTCCTAAAAACTGCAAAAGCACTGGCCTTTTTTCGCGTCCCCTTCTTACATCCTACCCAATGCAAACCTGACAACTGTCATCACGTTGTAAAGTTTAGCGAACAAGGTCTCAAAGCCATGCCCTATTCATACGTACTTGATTATAAATCAAGGTGGGGTATAAGGGAACGTGAGTTAAGGCCAGTATTTTTACAGTTTTTGTAGTAAAACATATTTATGGCTAAAATAAATCAAATAGTGCTCCAGAAGTTGCATTTAGATTAAATAAAATTTAATTTAATGTAATTTAAAGTTTTATTTTGAATATAGTCCCATGCTCCTTGATGTCGAAAGATAACTAACTATATTCAATATAATACTTTAAATTATACAATTTCAAAGAAAAAAACTATTCATACATATTCTTAATGATAATTATTACTTCATGATTTGCTAGTTTCTTCTATTTTAATGTTTGACCATTAATTTGTATTTCTGTTTTATTATAATTGACTATCAATATTTTTTGTGTTTATAAATCATGACGTTTCAATTTACATAGAACTTTAATTAAAATTGGAAATACTTTTTCTAACATTCCTCAATGATAGGCTTTTAATAATTGAATTGTACCAATGGGGTAGTATTTTTTATTTTAATTCATCATATATTAAGCCTACTTATTCTAATAATTTTGAAAATACTAACCTCAATATTCTCAAGGGTTCAACTATTAGTCAATATTTACCAATCATTTTATCTCGTTCATTTATTAAAAAATTTATAGTTGTCATTGTAATTTAAATCAATTTCTATTCTACATTTGATATTTCAATTAGGAAAATATTGTCAAACAGCTAATCTTATCAATTTAATTTTTCGTCAGAATTTTATCAAATTTGTTTTTATAATTGCCAACGAATTTTTAATAATTCAATCCACATTATCTACATAAAAACAACATTAGTATATTAAATTTTAAAGTATTATTATTTCCCCTTTCATATTAACAAAAGAAAAAATACGTTTGATTGGAGAGTAATGGAAAAAACCAAATCTTTAGGCAAATTGTGCTTAGTAAATATTTTTTTATATAATGTTAAAAATACAAATAAAAATTTACTTTAAAATCTAGACTTATTTCGTGGACCCCAGATTTGGAACCTATGGTCTAGCCCCGTGGTGGGCAACCTTGTCGCAAATCACCACAGTTGGCGAATCTGTCTAAATGTGTGGCAAATTATTTTATTTTGTCAACTCTCACAGTAAAATAAATTCTTTCCTGACGGCGTATGCTTGTTATAACTTGATATTTACTGTATATGATTGGAAGCATTCCGCATATGCATTGAGTTCAGATATTCAGCCAATGTTTCTGTAAATTTTGTCAGACAAAATAATTATTACATTTCTCATTAAATTGTCTTACATTTTCAAGCTGAACGGTTCTTATTATTTGCTTCTGAGACAGTTGTAACTGAGTATTCAGAGTGTACATGTTTTAAATAAACTTGTTCAAACAGTGTGTGTTGTTTCAAATGTTTGATTGAGCAATCTTAATTTTTACGTAGTGTGACGAATTTCACTTCTTGTTAACCACATGTGAGGCTGTATTGAAAAATATGTTGCCCACCTCTGGTTTAGTCTATCACTGCCTGGTAAAGGTGGTATTTTCCAATATAGTTTTCCACTCTTTTTCCTCATAACTCATGGAACATATCATCTAAATTCTACCAACCTCATCCTTAATTTTTGAGAAAAAAGTTATTGGAAGATTATTATTTTAAATATTCTATATGTGTGTTCTCCTCCGTTCTTAAGCTTACAAATTAGAATTCAAATAAAGACTAGTAGCAGATATATCATTATTCTTCAATCCATTTTCTAAACATATTTACATAACTGGTAATCTGTACCACTGAAAATAAAACGTCATCCGAAACCGCCCTGACCACTCCTTGCCTGCAATCGGATCCTTGTGTCAAGGTGTCAGAAATATTCCAGCAACGTGACTTGATTCCAAATGTTGGAACCTTAATAAGAACAAATAAATCGGTGGCCGCTTGGTATAACGCGATACTCTTGCATTAGACTAGACCATTGATGACGGGGATAGCCAAGGTTCGAATCTCGGTCGGGTGTACTGAGGGTGGTGTTTCCAAATATACTTGCCACTCTTCTCCCACGCAAGTACAGGTATGTTCCCTCATAGCCTTCCTCATCCATAAAACCCTTAGCGTAATTAGTACATAAGTGTATAACCCGAATGGGATCGGGAATGGTGCTAATTAAAGCTAAAGAAGAAAAATATAAAATATATCTTATTCTTAAGTCAACAACCCGAAGGTTGGTTTGAAGTGATTTATATCCATACGGAGCCGGGCGTGTACTCAGCCCTTAAGCTGGTTAGTGCTGCCTGCACCATCTGGTAAAAATCCCATTCACTGGGGGAGTGCAGAAAGCGTGGTGGTTCCCCGATGTCTTCCATAGTGAGTTTCTATGAGCAAGAGCGAAAAAGCCTACCGATCTTGCCAGTAAAGTTATTTTCACACATCTTCCAGGGTTCTTTTACATGCCAAAATTGACACGGGACAAACGGCTTTACTTCCCCTATGAAGGATACGGATTTTTATCGCTCAAGGAAAATCTGTTGACCTAGGCTGGGTTTGAACCCACGAACATCGGGTCCTGAGGCGATCATGTTACCCCAAGTACACAGAGGTCGACTTAAAATATATGCAGACAAATAAAGTATACGGGAGATAATTGAGAAAGATGGATAGATATGAATCAAGGTAGTTAAAGTTCTCTAATAATTATTGATTAAAAAACTAATTTAGGCCTACTTGTCGTTACAAACACATTTTTGGTTATTTTAGCTCAAAATCTGTTGTTTTGTTAACTTGTTTTTTTCCCACCACGTCGTATAACCTACCTATTCGGTTTTTACGCATATAATTATGATAATAGTATCTGCTTCTGTGGCCACATTGTCTAAAGTGTTACTCTCACAATAGACTGGAATTACAACTATAGGGAGTTAAGGGTTTGAATCCTGGTCAGGTGTAATGAGGGTGGGTTTTTCCTAAATGGTTTTCCACTCTCCCTCCGTGTAAGGTGGATGCACTTTCTCTAAACTCAACCTTATTTCGTCCGTAATACATTAGCGTAATTTATACACATGCGTATATCCTGAACAGGTAGGTAAGAAGCGTTGAAAATTAAAAAGTAGGCCTGTATCGTTGAGGTAGATATAATTTAGAATAAATGCATCTGCATTTTTGTGGAGGTAATATAGAAACTCATTTAGGAAAAACAACCACCCTCGGTACACCCAGCTGAGATTTGTAACTCGACCTTCCAGTTACCAGAAAAAGTACTAAACGAGCCTGACATTTAGTCTGCGTTCCCACCAATGCAGGTAAAACATCCGTTAAAGTGAGCATACAAACTCGGATATTTAGTCACTAAAGTAGATCATGCAAACATGGATAATTAGTCACTAAAGTAGATCATACAAACCCGGATATTTAGTCACTAAAGTAGATCATACAAACACGAATATTGAGTCACTAAAGTAGATCATGCAAACATGGATAATTAGTCACTAAAGTAGATCATACAAACACGAATATTGAGTCACTAAAAGTAGATCATACAAACTCGGATATTTAGTCACTAAAGTAGATCATACAAACCCGGATATTTAGTCACTAAAGTAGATCATACAAACACAGATATTTAGTCATTAAAGTAGGCATACAAACACGGAGATTTAGTCACTAAAGTATATCATACAAACACGAATATTTAGTCATTAAAGTAAGCATACAAACCCGGAGATTTAGTCACTAAAGTATATCATACAAACACGGATATTTAGTCACTAAAGTAGGCATACAAACATGGATAATTAATCACTAAAGTAGATCATACAAACACGAATATTTAGTCATTAAAGTAAGCATACAAACCCGGAGATTTAGTCACTAAAGTAGATCATACAAATATGGATAATTAGTCACTAAAGTATATCATACAAACACGGATATTTAGTAACTAAAGTAGGCATACACCCAGACATTTGGTCACTAAGTGTTTGTTTAATGGTTCTAAATATTAATTCAAATCTAAAATTAAATAGGTATTTGGTTGTGTGTCAATTAAATGGAAGAATTAATTTTTATTTTAAATAAAAAAATAGTTAAATAGTTGTAGAGAAAATTAATTATTATGTACTTTTGTAGTTAATTATTTTTAAAATAAAAAAATATTTTTAATTGTAGTTCTTTTCTGTGTTAAAAAGTAATAAGAAAATAACACAATTCTATTAGTTACTTACTAACAGTGCATGGTTTTTGATTTTTAGTCTAGATACAGTAATATAACTGTATGTAAAAATAACTATGATCTTGTATGAATGTTAATAAGAAATTATGTCATAAATACTCTTGTGTTAGTAGTAATCAATTTATTTGATTTCACAATACACTTTTTTAATAAGATACGTCTTTGTAGTATGTGAACATTTACCATCTCCCTTATTCTCTTCTTTTTCTCACCTTTTCTCGCGTCATAACACGCCACTGTCTTACCCACAACTTGTCCATATTTATATCACACCATGTGTGAAATTTATTCCTCCCCGTACCCTACCCACCAGATTTTATCAGACATTTACAAGTTTCTCGTATATCAGCCGCAATGCGTTTGTCCCATCCACCTATGTCGAAAATAAAAGAGGGGGAAAAAAATGGTCAAATGCACAAAAACTAAGAACAAAATAAGTAGCTAAGAGAGAGAGAGAGAGTTCTTCAAGTGTCACCTGTGAAAATGTACAATTACATGTTTTTTAAAGTCAAAAACGTTTTAAAAGACTTTTAGATTTGAAGAAAGTAATGATTTTCACAATACCATTTTGATATAGTTGGTTTAATCTCCATGTTTATGTGTAGGCCACTGTACATTGAAAATTAAAATATGTTCGAAATTGTAGTTGAGAGTGTAAATTGAGATAGTCACCTTATTTACTTTCAAAATGTAGTAAGAAACTAACTTAAAACCACTTTTCAGTTATGGATATTATATGAACAGTACATATTATATTCATGTATGTATATTATACATGAAGGTTGTATACATTTTACACGCACACACACACGCACACAAATATGTATGTATGTATTTATGTAGTTATATAATATATATGACCATATGAAACCGATAACTAAAAAAATTAGCATTAAATTAAATTAAATTAAATATTAAAATAATTAGTTAAAACTGGTTTGAAATTTGGTTTAGACGCATTAATTTTGCTAATACAGTGTCATAATGAGCCTTCATTTTAAGGCTGAATTGAGAAATATAAAAATAATTTAAAATACCATTAAATACAATAAAATAATACGCGTTTAAAGGAATTGTTGTTTATTTGTCCATCGCGTTTAGCTACGCATTTGGGCATTCGCATTTAAGGTGTGGGTGTAGGGGACGTGAGAAAAGGTAAGTGTTTTTCGCAATTTTTATATAAAAAATTTTTAGTCAAAATAAATCACATAGTTCTTCAGTAGAAACATAGAGTTTAATTTTGTTCACATGGTGACCGTAACAGTTCTTGAATATCTGTCGCGGGAGTCCTGGAATTAAATGACAACTTTTCCTCTTTATTTAAAAAGTTTGTAATCTAATACTGTTATGCTCATGACAGATATTCAGCAATATTTGATTTATTTTGGCGAAAAAAAAAATTTTTTCTATTTTAAAAAAACCCTGCAAAAAACACTGCCCTTTTCTCATGTTTTCCTACTTTCCCACCATAAGAAATAAAACATAATAAGGAATGCATCTTATTTTTTGAGAAGATAATGTATTTAAAACTTTCATCTTATATTATATAAAGTAAGGAAATTTGAATAAAATAATTATAGCCCTTTAGAACAAATACTTTTTCTTAAGATGTTGTTTTATTTACATATTATTTCAGGTAAAGTATTCTTATTTTATGTGTATGTGTAGGCCTACAGTGAGTAACAAGTAAGGACAAAAATATATTCCTTAATATCAACATTGAAAAAAAGTTGACTTGTTTAAGATATTGCACTTCCATAATATACAGACAGATGGCATTTCAAATACAACCTTTCCGAAATAAGAGACATTTGAGAAGTTAATTTTGGTAAAAATCTCAATATTAAATATCTTGATGGTATAATCCTTTCCCTAAACATAAAATGTTATTATTTTCTAAAATAAAATAGTTCTATAAAAATACCAAAATATAAACCAACATTTGTGATGGGGTTTTTTTTCATTGAAAAGTATTCGGCAAAAATATCTTAAGATTTCAAATTTGTCATCTTTACATTAACATTCCCAGACAGAAACCATTCTACGTCCCCTAACATCATAGAATCTTAAATGAAAAAATGCCAATCATAGAAATGACATTCCATTAGGGAGTTCTGTTGAAAACTTCTCCTAACCTAACATTGTAACAGGTGCTGAAAGAATCTAAAAAAAACTTGACAAGCTACGAGTAAAAAACATTCTCTAAGTTTGAAGGCACATTTCTAACTGACAAGATGGGAAAGAATAGTAGAACTTAAAAAATAAAAGGAAAGATAACCCCCTCCACATATCAAAATGCGTGTTATTGGGTGAGAAAGGAAAATAAAGGGGGGTGAGGGGATGCATGAATATTTCATATGTAGTCCACACCTATTGTGAAACAAACAATAGATTCTGAAAAGCACTTGAAGTGGGTTCTTGCGATCTGAAAACTTTTTGGAAAATGGTGGCTTTTATTTAGAGCCAACGTCATTGTTGATATGGTTGTTATTTGGGAGGGCAGGAGGGAATGCTTGTAAACCAAATAGGGCGGCTTCTTCTTCGTCAATATAGCTAACAAGTCTATGTCCAATCACAAGATAAAATATACAGCGATAAAACTGTTCACTGTTAGATAGAATAGTAAAAATCCAACAAGGTCAAGGGTCTATAACATTTTTTAAAATAAATGTTTAGAAAAGACTTGATAATTTATGAATAAATGGGGCAGTATAATTTTTAGGCTAAACATAATTTTTCTATAACTACCCTTAAATTAATTTATTCTAGTTAAATAAAGACACATTAATTATTATTGACATGTGAAATATTCTCCCGATATCAATTTTGAAGTAAATTTGATCAGATTTGAATTAAAAAATTAAAAAAGTAATTAGTAAACTACCCACAACCAAATTCCCCCTCCAAAACAAATATGCCTATACAGCTTTATTTATCATACCCATGTAAAACATTCTCCAGATATTCTTTTAGGCAAAATTGTTATAGCCACTTTCATTTTAATTTTAAAAAATCACGCCCGAGTAAAATACCCTTTATCGAAATTTTACCCAAAACTAAGTAAACAGGATTATTTGTCATGTCAAAAAATACCAAGACACCCATTTGTAGCCAAATCGTTAGAGCCATTTTAAAAATATTTCCAATTTTTTACAAATCAGTCATCAGTAAACTACCCATGAATGAGTGTTTATCCCTAAAGCAAATATATACAGTTATTTGTCATGTCAAATACTCCCAAGATACACATTTTGAACCAAATTGTTATTGCCAGTTTTTAAATATTTCAAGTTTTTGAAAAACCAGTCATCATTAAATTACTCTTCAACGAATTATTGCTCAAAATCATATTATATAGTGTGCTATTTGTAATGTAAAACAAATGCTAGAAATTGTGTAGGTATTTTAAACAAAATCACTAGAGCCATTTTCCAAAATTTGGAATTAAAAAAAATTACTCATTAGTAAATTACTCTAAGGCCTAATTGAAGGACTAAGGTAAAAATAATGACAATAATAAATCATAGTATAGCCCTATAATATCTAAATATTAAGTTCGAACCAAGACTATAAAACCGTTTTGAATTCGTGGCCAAGGAGAGACAGACAGACAGACAGAAGTGTAAAAGCCACTTTTTTTTAGGTTTGTGTTCACATAAAACCTAAAGATTTGTCGTAATCTTGAGATCGATATTTTTCAATATCACAGTACTTTCTCTTGATATGAAAAAGTAAAAGGTATTCACGTACAAGCTACTCTATAAAAACTAATCAAATAAGAAAGGCAAAACTTGGGGTATGAATGATTATAATTACGGAGATCAGCAGTAACTGAGTCAGATTCGAAAAAATTGAAAAACTACACCTAGAAACGGGAATTGAACCTAGAGCTTCTGGCTTGGCGCACCAATTCTCTACCACTGAGATATCCAGGTATTGTCCCGTGCTTTTAGTCCTTGTTAACTCATATTTATTTTAAGGCAGAGTCTATGATGGACGTGTGGATATAAACGGCTACTAAGAGCTACCATTGATATCACAGCCACTAATGATTCGATAGTGGCTTTATTCTGACAATAGTACACATATATTTGACATTTCCGTCTAATCAAGATGGAAGAAAGTAACGCAATAGTTCCCGTGTCATTTTTTAATGTATATGAATACAACTGAAGGAGGAAAATTACCCCAATTTTAAAGGGTAGAAACTACTTTAAAAGAAAAAAACCATATTTTACTATTGTTTTTATATTACAATAAATTATTTAAAAAAAACAGATATCTAAAAAAAACTTTGAGAGTTTGCACTTGTTCTATAAATTCAAGCATACAAAAAATATAAATGCAGCAAATTTTTGTAATCAATACTATGTAGATGCTCACAGATCAACAATTTTGAATGGTGTTAAAAATATGTTATTAAATAAACATAGAAGGGAGGGCCCAACAGAATAGCTGGAAAAATAATAATAATTACAAGTCTTTAAGTTAAGTGTAAAAAATGTTTCATTTATATTTTTAAAATTAAATAATACAAAAAGAGTTTCGTAAATATTAATATTAACGTATACATTTTTAAAAAAAGCTATAAAGTTTAGTGCATTTTACTTCCAAGAGGACGTGCAACGGTTGTATCCCTTGCTCTAATATAAGGAACCTAGACGATCCAGATTCTACTACACAGGTTCTTAAACTGTGGGTCGTAACCCTCCAGTGGTCACAAAAAATATTATTTGGGTCGCAGCAAACATTGATAAGTGTGAATAAATTAAATATTTACTATAGAATTATTGAAATTTTAATACAATATATCCTTTCATTCTATATTAATTTAATTTATTTCAGATTAAGCGTCTCCAGCACGATTACACGAAATCAATTTTTCAAATAATTTGTTTAAATCACTAAGCTAAAATGATGACATCCTTTGGTTGAAAATAGCAGTTATTAAAACTGGACTTATTGTTTCTAAATAAACAAGCTCTTCCATTTGATTAAATGTTTACGAGTATGCTTAAATTAGTACTTATTATTTGTAGCAGTTACATTTTCTAATTGCTTTATTTTTATTTGCATATGTCAAGTTTGTGAATTATTAAAAATTTAAAACCAACAATATAAAATATAATTGCATCTATGCATTTCTTGCAAAGAATAAAAAAGGTTTAATGTTTCTTTAATTTATCTAAAACTGCTCAAAAACTGACAATAGAGTATAACCAAACTCAACCCTTACTGCCTGGGATCACAAATAATTTAGTCTTATGGAAAAGGGTCACGAATAAAATAAAAGGTTTAAGAACCTCTGCTCTACTATATAGTTGTCTTTGTAAAATAAATATCGACAGCTTTGTGTCTAGACGAACATGAACGCAGAAGTGTGAAGCATTTCTCCGTCAGACTGTAGATGGTCTGACAGATGCCCACGTCCACCTCGTCGATGCTCCTTAGGACATGTCAGAGGTGATGACGACCAGTAAATGACTTCCCAACGATCCCAACAACCTAGACGCTTGATTTAGAGGTGAACTTACTTTCGGTGTAGAGGTGGAATTACAGTACAAGCGATGTGCATGTGGACTTACAGTACAAGTGGTGTAGAGGTGGAATTACAGTACAAGCGGTGTACAGGTGGACTTACAGTACAAGTGGTGTAGAGGTGGAATTACAGTACAAGCGATGTACAGGTGGACTTACAGTACAAGTGGTGTACAGGTGGA
>CABFWB010000040.1:329629-355146 GCA_902151455.1 Timema bartmani
CCCCCCCCTAAATGGTTTTCACTCTACCTCCATGCAAATTACGTATACGTGGTGTAAAAGAAGAGAAAAATATAGATTATCCTTCCCCACAAATGCGAGTATATTTTACTACAGATTTCACCTAGATCGATTAAACACTATTGGGGAAAATATGCGAATAGCAATAGGATGGGTAGTAAGATGTGTGGTATAAAAATTGAATATTGAACGATTAGTTCACATAAACGCAAGCCACTGAAAATAAGTGTACGATGATTGGTACGGTAAGCATTTCTTTGAAAGGCGGGAATTAATTTTAATGCCCCTAGTAAAGAGGCGAGCGGTTACATAATTACTGACCAAAAGGAAATGTATTTAGAGGTGTAAATGCATTTATTACTATGACTACTATTACAAGCTCTCGCCGACCAAAGGGTTTTATATGGTTCTTGAATGTTATGATCATGTGCAAGAAGCTCAGTGTTAACCATATAGGGCAAAAGAAAATAATTGTAATGTTCTAATAATTACGGTGTAGTGAAACCTGTGTAAATGGCGACGAAATCACTCTTAAAAGAGGATGGAAGAGCCTTTGACGAATTGTATAGTTCATATATACTGCCGCCAGGGTCTACTATGTTATTATCAGCTATTAGAAAGATTGAAACTGTTTTTAAAAGTAATTTCTGTAACCAAAGCGTTGGTAATAATATTTAGGTTTTCGGCAGCACGTTGAAAATAAGCTATCGAGGTTTGTTTTTACTTTCTCGCGACTCCTTGGAGAAAGAAATTATTGTGACAAAAAATCCCACACGAGATATTGATGGATGTTGATGTCGAACTGCAAAAGGTTTTTTTTTACAATGCAGTTTGTCTGTAATTGAAACTAGAGCCGGAACAATTTTACCGATCAGGCTAAGACTTTGTATATAGTGTTTTCATAAGTTACCCCAGATAGAAATGGCATAAAATGTACTTTACATAAGCGGATATTTCCAATTTTGATAATACCTCTGCAACTATTTGAGATATGAAATAACTTATCATTGCAAAGTTGTTGGCCTCTTAGAATTAAATCACTTTTAATTGAAAGAATATTTTACAAAATTACAAAATTACTTATAGATAGATATTTTTAAATAGAAATTTGGGAAATGGGGAGTTGGAAATGCACAGAACAAATAATATTATTCTGTCACATTAAATATTATTTCAATTATGCTCTCTGTTAGAATGCAATACTCATTTTTTCCTTTTATGTTTCTATAACAGTGTATATTATTTATTTAAAATTATCTAATGATACATGTTAGACGTGAATCACGCTGTGTATGGCGTGCGTTCTTTGTGTGCTAGGATTGTTGCGATACAAATGAGTTTGTTTCAAATATTAATTAATTATTGTTATTTTAAATTTCATATTTATTTTTTTATTGTACTAAGAGAAAGTAACGAGAAAGTCTATGTGGTGCACTGTACTATTTATTTTATTTACAATCACCGTTCGACCTCGATGTTCTTGGGGTAAAGTTCTCGCCTCAGGACCCGATGATCATGGTTTCAATCCCAGCCGAGGCCAACGGGTTTTTCTGGAGCGATAAAAATTCGTTGCACAACTTCCTTCGTAAGGAAAGTAAAGCCGTTGGTCTCATGTCAATTGTGGCTTGTAAAAGAACCTTGATAAGTTTGTGAAAATACCTTTCTCGGCAAGACTGGTAAGTCCTTTCTCCCTCATAAAAATTCCCATGTGCTGATATAATTAGTTGGTTCAGAAAGTGCACGCTAGATAGCTCAAATAAATAATAAATAAAATAAATTCACCTATTTTGGTTGTTTTAAAATTTCCTAAAGTAAGCTTCACCTTTTTAGTTCAATTAAAATGTTACTCTAATAATTGATACAAAATACTGGCCAACGAATATCGGTAAAACCCAAAATGTAAGTAAGATATACTGAAGATGTTGTTCCCCAAATGGTTTACCACTCTTTCATTAATGCGGATGAATTTCCATAAAATTCCACCTTTGTTATCCCTAACTCGTTTGTATGGTTTAAAAGTGCGAACCTCCCGGATGGGCTGCAAGACGTAAAGCAAAAAAAGTACATTTTATATCACTCAAGTATTTATGTTATAAATATAGCAATTATGTATTTTTAGTCTACTCTGAAAAGTATCGATCTTACCTTTCGTTGTTCTGATATGGCCAGATTATGATACAGAGAAAATTAAATTAAATTCTATGTTTTTATTGGAACAATATGTTATTTGTTTCGGACAAAGAAATGTTTTGTCATGAAAACTGTGAAAACACTCAACTTTTCTCGCGTTCCTTTCCATCCCACCCTAAATACAATAAAATCGTCTTTTTTTTTTCCAATTATTGGTTATTATATTATTCATAATTTCTTTAAGTTTCCCTAAGAATAACATAGTAATTGAACAGGTGACATTGTGCTACGTTTAGTGTAAGATATGTTGATGGAAGTCTCCTCGACGTTCAGTTGACCGCAACAGCGTGAAGAATGGTAAGACGCGGGGATACTAATCGTCCTGACAAGAGTAAGGCTTCCATCCTCTAGTTCATACCANGGGGGGGGGGTGGAGAGGGGGGGCGGGGGGGTTCAACACGTGTTGGAACTTGACGTGAGCGTGGGGGGATTAAACATCATGGGGGTTTTCATTTGTTCACGTCCGCTTCTGTATTCAATTTGAATATTTCATAACAAAACTAAGGATGGGCGCGTAACACCCCATCCATAGCACGTGGTATATAGGAAGATATCTTTTTACATTTCTGGCAGACGTAATTTTTGTCTCGTTGGAATGATTTTTTTTTTTCCGGGCGTGCGTTTTGTAGCCTGAAAGCTCAATAGTAAAGGTCATTGAATAGGTCAGCTCATGGTCTATTAATCGGAATATTTGATAATAGACGACGATAAAACCTGGGGGGAAAAAAAATTCCAAATGTAGTTTTCTGAATTCTTCATTTGACAAAAAATAAATTGAACACGCTTCAGACCAGCTTCAATGACTGCATTTTCTTACGCACTACTCTCGTGTTATAGTGGAATGCCAAAGACGAGAAGATCAGGGTTCAATTCCAGTCGAGTATACTGGAGGTGGTTTTTCCTAAATGGTTACCAACTCTCCTTCCAAGTAAATGCGGTTATATTACCTCTAAAATACTGCTTTACTCTTCCTTACTTCATCAAAGTAATTAGTAATATATGCTTAACAGGTTAAAATATAAGGTTATAAAAATGGTATTAGTTTGAAGGGATTTTTTTCTACTAAAATAATCATTTTTTAATTTTGAGTTTAAAAAAAAAATGATTTAAAGGTTTCACTGGCCTCACTCAATTTCACGGGGTTTTTTTCTTCTAAAGTATAACGCAGGAAAACGTACCACGATATGACGTCTAGTTCGAGCCATATTATCTACCTTGGATACAAGCTATCCATGGGGACTTGGATGGACTCTTAAGGTGGGATGGAAGGGGACGTGAGAAAAGGTCAGTATTTTTTGCAGTTTTTATGGCAAAAATAAGTAAATAATTGTTTCAGTACATAGAGATTAACTTTCTTCATATGTTGATATCAACAGTTGTTTAATATCCACCCAGAGCATAGCGGCATTAGATGAAAAACGTTTTAAATTAAGAGAAAAGATTGTTATTAAATTACAGGACACCCTTGACAGATATTCAAGACAATTTGTGAGGTCACCATGTGAAGGAAATTTAATTCTATAATTTCACTGGAGCAATATTTTATTTGTTTTGGAAAGATGAATGTTTTACCATAAAAACTGCAAAAACACTGGCCTTTTCTTGCACCCCATTATCTCCCACCTTAAGGCTCTAAAACTGTCAAGGAGAGATTCATAAATGTCATAAACTAAGTGAGCTGATAACATTTCTGAGTGTAGCTGGCTGGCAGTAGGAGGACAAACAGGAGAGGAGGAAAATACGAATGCAAATACAATTTGTGTTGTGACCACTTCTATTTAATTACTATATTCGATTCATAAGGATTCATTTTACGCTCCTTTTACCAGTTACAATTGTTTTCCCGGACATTTAGGTCTTAGTGATAATCCATACATAATATGTGAATTTTTTGACTATTCAGAATAGAAATTTCATCTTTTAAACTATGTCTACAAACATATATATATATATACTTGATCATAGAATATATATATATATATATATTTGATCATAGAAAATAGTTTTGTGTTAACTCCTGTAGAAACCCAACTTGTGTACTGTGAAAAGTTTTGTTAACTGAAGCGCAAAATCTAATTAAGACTATCTCAGCTAGAGTCCATTGACCATAGGAATTGTGGTAACTGAAAGCTAGCAGAAGTTATTTTTATTGCAAACATTGGTAGAAAGTTACTAATCTTAATCAATGTGTACCAACCATAAGTGTTAATAAACGGTTCTAATTATATTTACCAAAGGATTACTTTATAACTGATTTTAACTTTCTCGCTATCTTAGAGGTAGAGAAAGTATTGTGATCGTCAAAAAAAACGAACTTGAAATTTTGATGAATATCGACGTTTCATGACCCCCCGAATCCAAAAAAGTGTTTTTTTGAATTTCCGTCTGTCTGTCTATCTGTACCTCCGACTAGAGCCTAAATTATTTTACCGACCGGGCTAAAACTTGGTATCTATGGTTTTCATAGGGTTGCCCCGAGGGGTTTTTGAGATTGGATATCTAACCCTAAAATTAAAGGTACTTTACTGAAGGGCAAAAAGAGAAAAAGTCTATTTTCTCAAATTTGGCTCAAACGATTTTGATTAAAATTCATTTATGAACATCCATAAATATTCAAAACAAAATGACTACGCTCAATATTTCAGCAAAATGACTTTAAGGGTTCCGGTCTAATGCGTAAATTCTTATTATTTATCATATCTCAGTAAATCTTTGAGATATTAAATCACTTATCATTGCAAATATGTAGGTCTATTTATAATACATCTTTAATTTGAAACATATTTTTATAAAACCATTTGCAATGCCGTCTGCCTGTGTTTCTGTTTAACCTTAAAATTAAGAATAAATTAATAAAAATCAAAAAAAGAAAAAATAGATGTTTTCAAAATTGGCTCTAACGATTTTGATTAAAATTCGTAACTAGGCGTTGATTAAGATTATAAATAGAATTGCTTTTTCTATTTTCCAATTTAAATTAATTTTGGAGTACTCTAAAGAAGCGGAAATTTCCGTATATCCACAAATATCTGAGATACTAAATAACTGAGCATTGCAAAATTGTAGTACTATTAAAAATAAAAAACTTTTATTTGAGTGTATATTTTTATAAAACCAAAAGTTTCTAAGATATTGGCAAATATATTAATATAATTTTGTGAGCATTAGTTATAAAGAGATACTAAGGTTTTAACGCAATAATTCTGTAATGCCATAGAGTAATTAAATATAAGTAACACTCTCTAAAAGTTTGGTGTTTTTTCCTTAAACTTCTTAGGAGAAATGTTTGCACAACAATGATCGATCTCCATTTTATACTCAATAGTCAATATTTACATTTTTTATTGTTCAAAATTTATAAATGAGAAACTTAATAGCAATGTGATGCCATGAAGATCTGCAACACCTTATAAAATGTTAAAACTTTAACCGGAAGTCGAAATTTTAATACGAAGTGTTGAGCTTTGTGGACCCAATATTGATCTTTTTTATCAGTCCAAACATACAAATGAGGACATTAATTCTCTAAAAATATAATTATAAAATTTAAAACCGGGACTCCAAATTTTTTTTTTTCATAAATATAGTGCAATTTATGCTTGGGTTTGCTAGTGTATATTATTTCGTTTCACATATATTATGAGTTTTGAGTAAATATCTCCATTTTTAAACAATATAGCGATTAAGTCTGTGCAGCCCCTTTAAATCTTATCCACCAGTTGGGTAATTGTTGGGATTCTCACCTTCCGACTCTCAGTCAAAGGTCCTGAGGGTTCGATTATAACAGGATTTACTTGTAGTGGCATTCCATTGGAGCATATGTATTCTATTTAAATATACATTTTTTTGTACTTAAAGAAAAAATGATCTCCTTATTTTATGTCATAAAGAGAATTAAGTGTTGATTGCGTGCGTCCTAAATTAACATCGAGACCCATTGAGCCAAATAATAGCTAAATTTCTAGCCTACAGGCTATCTGCTATACTCTAGTGGAATAAAGATGATAAAGATAAGTTTTAAAGGAAATGTACCTACATTCACATGGAAAATAAGAATGAAATAATTTTGAAAAAAAAAAATCTCTAAACACCATGCTCAGATTCAAGCCTCGACTTTGTCATTTATATCGAATCAGACTAGACGAGATTTAACTTATATTTTTTCCCACGTACCCACCGATGCTGTTAGTAAAAATTTAGACTTATTTTGACCAAATTTAATACTCAAATATTTACTAAACTACCTAATATCAGGCTGTTTCATTTTGAGTACTAATTTAAAATAAATTGAAAATATATAGTGGGATCGTCACAAGAATGCCTTGACATAAAATAATATGTTTTGTAACTATAATTTGAAATCTATAGTTAAATATTTTCAGTGCTGACAAAAAAAAAGCTATCTTTGTATTTTCTAAACCCATGTTCCACTATATAGTTGTAAACAAGCAAATATTCTAAATATGTAGACGGTACCCATAGTTCTTACCAATCGAACTACTTGTGTGGGTAACAACCCATGACTCCGTGAATAGTACAGGGTGTCTACCATAAGACTTCAACATTTTAAGCAAATACAGTTCAGTAGAGTGGAGTTTTATGGCGGTCACCCTGTATAGTTATCAAAACTCATTTTATAAATGAAATTATGAAAACAACTCCGTAGATTTGTTTGTATGACAATTGCTTATATTAAGGTGTGTCCATGAAAATGAACTTAAGCGTGAATGCAAACTCTCAGTAAACATTTTGACATAGCCTCCCACCAAATGAATTATAGAGTATAAAGTTTTATTGGTCTTCTGACATTTAAATTCTAAATAATTATTATTAATTATTATTCTTTATAGGAGTGAAGCGAGGGCTAATGTCGGGTTTTCTTGAATCCATTTTTTGGATATTTTATGGTCATGTAGTTTTCTAAAACACACAGTTTAAAATGCGGTGCCACCAGAAATGGCACTAGCCCACCCTCGAAGTCAATTACAAAAGTGTTTTAAAAAAAAGCTCTAAACGAAGTCTAATATATGAGGTACGCACGAGAGGCTATGAAAGGAATGACTTAACGAGTTGTTTAATTTTCTTTCAATATCCTTCCATTCGTCATAATGTTTTTACCTTTTATTTTTATATTGTTTAAAATGAGCTCGGAGTTAGTTTATTGTCATGCGAATAACTATTGAAGATTTTTTTTTTCTAAGTACCGCGTCTTACTACCCGTTCGAGAACTATTTAATATGTTTTATTGTTAAAGGTCATATTAATATTTTATTTGGACAGTGCTTATTAGAATCAGAATGGTCAGATTTGAAATTTAATTACTACTCCAAGAGGCTATTAAAGGAATGTTTTTTTTTATTTTTTAAATAAACTACATTCGTCATAATTTTTATATCAACTATTTTTATAGTGTCGAATTTGATATTTTATTGCAAATAACTACTTCAGATGTTTTATTACTAAAAGAACCCCATTATGCCATATTTGTATATTTGTATATTTGTATATTTGTACAGTGCCTATCACGAAAAAAGTCAAAATGGCTTAGTCTTAAGACCCAGGGATATGAAAAGTTATTGTTTAGTCTAAGTGATAGGGATGAAGAAGGTTATTTATGGTAGGTACTAGGGATAAGGAAGGCTGTTTAGTACAATTACTAGGGATAAGGAAGGCTGTTTAGTACAATTACTAGGGATAAGGAAGGCTGTTTAGTACAATTACTAGGGATAAGGAAGGCTGTTTAGTACAATTACTAGGGATAAGGAAGGCTGTTTAGTACAATTACTAGGGATAAGGAAGGCTGTTTAGTACAATTACTAGGGATAAGGAAGGCTGTTTAGTATAATTACTAGGGATAAGGAAGGCTGTTTAGTAATAATTTTTATGGATAAGGAGAGCTATTTTTAATATGTGCACCCTTATTAGCGTGGGGATGGATAGAAAAACCACAGTAATAGCTCACATGTAGGAAATTACTAATTGGTGAAGCAAGCCAAGATTCGAAACTGTATCTCCTTATCACCGATAACCCTATCAATTACGAACCTGACGTCTTAGAATATAAAACCACTGATGTGGGTGCCAGTATTAAAAGAGAAGCAGTTGGTTCGACATAAATATGATATGAAGGAATTGGAATATTACCAAACTTTCCCTTCCGTTTCATACTATATAAAACAAAACCTCTCCTTCTAAAGTCAGTAAATTAACCAATTACTAAGATAACGTCAGGATTTCTTGCTCCACCTTAAAATCGGCTTTCCTCTTTCTTCAAGGAACACGTTTCATCAAAACTTACTTAGCTCAAGCTTTACAAAAATCAGTCCACGAACTGCGCTTTAAGAACGTCGTAAGTCACAAGATAAGGCATACAAGTCTTTGCCCCCTTTTTTTCATTTTTTTAAAAAAAGTATATTAAAATAAAACATGCAGATGAATTGGTTCGATACGATGTATATATGTATACCTTTTCATTGCCTTAGAGGCGGGAGCTTAGATCATATTAAACCTAATTAAACGGCGCGACCGCCTTGTTATTCCCGAAGATCATTATTATTGTTATGATTACCAAGAAGATGTTCTATTATCTATAGGTGAGCGCATAGGGTTTAACTCTTTTTTTTTAATCTTGTTAAAGATCGCCCGACAAAAAAAAAATCGTGATTCAACTTATGGTTAGTTCAACACCCTAGTGTATCGACTTCGTTACTCCAAGTTGGTAAAAACGATTACATGGCTGATTTTCCTGTGAGAAAGTAATTGGTTTTAAAGTTTTAGTAATAATAAAATATTTTGAGAACCATTTCACCAAAATATTAGTCGATAGAGTAAGATACGTAATTCTGTGAGTATTTTTAAGTTTTTTTTAAAAAATGCAGCTTGACTATATACATATGTCTCAAGGCATCCAATTCAAAGGCCATGATTAATATTTTGTAAAACTATATCTATAAAGGAGGGAAATTAAAAACATATCTTACGAAGTAAATGAACATGGAGGCTCAGTGTTTGATTCCCAACGGACTAACCTTATTGTGTCAAGATGGTCGTCAAATTTTTAAGAGCACATACAATCGGGAATTACATGCTATTACTTGGTCAGTAATTTGTTAACATATCTCTTTCTGTCAAGGAATTTAAAACTCAGAATATACAAAACAATAATTTTACCGGTTGTTCTCTATTGGTGTAAAACGTGGTCTCCTACCTTACACGACGAAAACAAATGTAGGGTGCTTAGGAAGATAAGAAAGATGAAGATACTGGGGAGTGGAAGAGGTTACATAAAGATGAGTTACATACCCTCTACTCAACACAAGACATTGTAAGGATAGTCAAGTCTCGTATATTACGGTGGGCAGGAGGACATACAGCACGAATGGGAGAATCTAGAACCATGCTCAGGGTATTGACTACCAAACACGATGTAAAAAGACCATTGGGAAGAACTAGACGTAGATGGGAGGATAACATTAGAATGTACCTGAAAGAGATAGAGTATAATTAGGTGGAATAGATAGAACTAGCTCAAGATATGGATAGGGTGTAATTAGGTGGAATGGATAGAACTAACTCAATATAGGGATAGGGTGTAATGAGGTGGACTGGATAGAACTAGCTCAAGATATGGATAGGGTGTAATTAGGTGGAATGGATAGAACTAGCTCAATATAGGGATAGGGTGTAATGAGGTGGACTGGATAGAACTAGCTCAAGATATGGATAGGGTATAAAGAGGGGTACTGGATAGACCTAGCTCAAGATATGGATAGGGTGTAAAGAGGGGTACTGGATAGACCTAGCTCAAGATATGGATAGGGTGTAATTAGTTGGAATGGATAGAACTAGCTCAATATAGGGATAGGGTGTAATGAGGTGACTAGCTCAAGATATGGATAGGGTATAAAGAGGGGTACTGGATAGACCTAGCTCAAGATATGGATAGGGTGTAAAGAGGGGGACAGAATAAAACTATCTCAAGATATGGATAGGGTGTAAAGAGGGGGACTGGATAGAACTATCTCAAGATATGAATAGGTTGTAAAGAGGGGGACTGGATAAAACTATCTCAAGATATGGATAGGTACTTTTGTAAGTGTGGCAATGAATTTTCAAGTTCCTAATGCAATAAATTAAGTAAGTATTACCGGGAAGATTGGTGTCTATTTTAAACTTTTCTGAAATAAAACGCCAGGTAGGGTGAATTGAGCGTAAATTGACAGACAACCAGCGTAGAGTATCTTGTCTTACAGAGAAACTAAGGGAGGAGTTTTAGAGTGGTGACCCTGATTTCCCGTCAACACTTCTTGAGGAGCGACGACACCAAATATCCGTGTTACTGATTTTTTTTTTTTGGTAAGATGTACGCCCAAGTGAGGAAGGTTAAATACAAAAAGAGGACATCCGTGAGTCCCTTCAAAATATTTAATGTCTTCATTGTTGGTTTCTTGTCTCTACTGTTTGTTTAAATATGTAACTTTTCTCTAAGGGCCCACATTAATTCTTTTTAATTACATCTGATGTCTTAAACTCTATGAAAAACAATTAACTCATATCCACCCTTACAATTTCTTTGTTTTTTTTTTAACTATAGGTACCCTATTTCCCACACCACACTATATATTAAAAAAACATTTAAAAGGATATCCTGTGCTCTATTTTTTTGTATCATCACGTCCTATTACCTTTTCAGACTATACTCATATATGATAATTACTCTTATGAGGTAGAGTTGAGGAAGGAAGCATTTTAGAGGTAATATACCCGCATTTGAGTACAAAGAGAGTAGAAAACATCTTTAGAAAACGCAGCCTCTGTAAACCTGACCCAGATCTTCACGTCATCCGCAAGCTAGTCTTAACACAAGAGTGACGCCTTATAGTTGTTTACCATTCGGCCATTAAATCAGGTATCCTCTAATCACCATCTGACTGCCGTGGATAGTAGAACAATACAACTACTCGCTTCGGTGGCCGTATGTTCTAACGCGCTATTCTAGCAGTAGATTAGACTGTTGATAACGGGGAGATCAAGGTTCGAATCTCAATCATGTGTACTGAGGTATTTTTTCCAAAATGGTTTTCCACTCTTCCTCCACGCAAATACGGGTACAATACATCTAAATATAACTTACAAATCTCTAAAAATCATTAACGTAATTAGTATATAAGCGTATAAACCGAACGGGTAGTAATATGCGGTGCTAAAAAAAATACAACAACGTTGTAGAGAGGAATGACAAGTCACAAAATGTCGCAACAATATGGAACCAAACATTTGTAATATTGGGCGTAGTGATAGGCTTGGTACACTACTAGGTTTGTCGAACCAGATGGTCTTAAGGTGGGATGGAAGAGGACGCCAGAAAAGGCTAGAATTTTTGCAGTTTTTGTGGCAAAACCTTTGTTTTTGCTAAGATAAATAAAATATTGCTTCATTACAAATATAGAGTTTAATTTTCTTCACATGTTGACATCAACAGTTCATGAATATCTGTCATGAGCATAGTGATACTATCTAACAAAATTTTTAAATTAAGAGAAAACGTTGTCATTAAATTCTAGAACACCCTCAACAGAGATTCAACAACTGTTGATATCACAATGTGATGAAAATTAATTTCTATATTTCTACTGGAGAAGTATTTTATTTATTTTGACAAAAAAAAAATGTTTTGCCCTAAAAACTGCAAAAAACAGTGGCTATTTCTCGCGTCCCCTTCTATCCCACATTAAGGTCTCTGGTCACCCTCTCCCCCCTGAACAATCATAAAAAGGTCACGGGCCAGTAAACGCTCCGTGTGCACTGGTGTTGAATCGGCGCGGTAGATCCCGATGGGTGACGTGCGATCGTAGGTTTTTTTTTCTCTCCGCTTCATCGAGAGTTGAGAGAATATCTTCCAAAACGAAACACGACGACGCCTTGAGGAAGGTATATATATATATACCACCCTTTCCTCCGAACCTGTAACCACTAGAGTTCCTCGGCGATAGAAGAACGTGAGCCGGCGCAACTATTTATTGTCAATTATTAACGAGCGTTGTACACCACCCAGCGCAAAACTTGAGGAACACACACGACCACAAGACAAAATGTGAGAGCGTTTTGGAAGTTGATTGCACACGGATAGGACTTCGGGGGTTTAACTCACGGCTAGGTGAATTTGGGTGTGGGAAGAGAGGGGGAATGTCAAGGGGTGGGGACGGTGGATTCTGGGGCTTCACCCCAACTTTTCACGTCAGGATAATGTTTGTTCTTTTCCGTAAAACTCATCATCTTTTTACTGTACTCCATTAAGCTAGGTTTTCTTGTCTTTAAGTACACGTCCAGGTTATACGTGCTCAAGCCCACTCAATGGTCAAATGGTCTAAGGCGTCGCTTTCACCATAGACTGAGCTGCCCATAAGGTTCAAATCCCAGTCGGTTATATACTGAGCTATTTTTTTTTCCTAAATTATTTATCATTCTCTCTCTCTCCACGCAAATTCTTGTACACTTCCTCTAAATTCAACATTATACATCCCTAACAGAGTAGCGTATAATTTATTCACGATAGGTCTTTACCTGGATGACAGTTCAAAAATCATATGTTTAGGTTTTAGGTTACCAACACTTGTAAAAGAACACTGTTTTGTTATGAATGTTAAGTTTTTTAATTACATGTTATATTTTACATTTAAAATAACTTAAACTTAAGTTTTCTCACATTATTTCATTACTTTTAACAATTTCTTTTTACCCAATCCGAAACAATATTTTAAACATATATTAAAAGTACCTATTCTTTGTTTTGGAATGTTATCTATGATGTGTAGTATAGTGCATGCATTAATACCTTTTAATAAAGGCATCGTATTTACTTGGTAAAGATAAAATATTTGTAATTTATTTTATATATGATTAACTATTTTATTATTAGTTTATTGTTTTTAGAAATATTTAACTGAATAAAATATAATCGTCTGCTGCGAGGATACACCATTTTAAACAACTTGTCCGCGTCATCATCAACCACATGGCTAATATTCGTTGGTCGCCATTTTAAAGCCATATTTGTTAGACCTTTTGTGAAAGTGCTCGGAATAATAATTATTTTAACTTGAATAGAAGGATAAATAAGCTTTGTGGACGACCTCAAATAAATATTAAGACTTTGTTTAATTTAAATATATTTCATAGAATTTATTACTGTGCGCGTTTATTATATTTTTAACTTTAAATTAAGTCTCTAGTTTGTTAGGTCCACGCCTTACTCTAACTTATAATAATTTATAACTAAGTTAAATTACCTTTTATTTTAATTATTGGGCTTCTGTATTAACGTAAAAAAACTTAATCCTAGATCATATTACTAATTATTTTAAGAATAACTTTGTGTATACAGATATTTTCTCTTTAGTTCGAATACATATTAGGCCTAATTTGGTTAATTTTAATCTTACTTTAATCTAACTTTAATCTAACTTTAATCTAACTTTAAACTTTTATCTTTTATCAAACTTAAATATAAGTTTAATCTAACTTTAATCTCACGAAATTTTATAAGGGGTTCTTTTTATTTGTGGATAGATTTGTGTGTGTTTTTTTGATAATGAGTTCCCAGGAGAAAAAAAGAAGAGAAGTTACAGATCACCAAGTCATTCAAAAATTTCAATTTCAAAATTCTTTGAGGCATAATATTGGCCTAAATTACTGTGGTTAACTATCACATTACTCTACATAACCATATGTTTTCATAACAGCTGTCCCAAGTGACAGTGGCAGATATCAGCTGTTGGCGTAGTGATATTTTAGGGACTATTTTTTAGTTACTTTTTGAGCTGTCATCCAAGTAAACTTAGGTCGTGAATGGCGTTTAATTAGTATATTTGCATATCACCCATATGTGTAGTAAAACACGGTGCTAAAATAGTTATTTCTATATTTTGGTCTTATGGATAGCTAGATAGACCTATTTAAATTTGAACTAAAATTATTTGTAATATTAAAAAACATTTTTTTTCTTTAAGATATTTAAACATACGTCTGATGGGCTGACACTATTTTTACTTAACTAAATGTTACTCGCTTCGGTGGCCACATGGTATAACGCGCTATTCTCACAGTAGATTAGAATGCCGTTGACGGGGAGTTCGAGGTTCAAATCTCAGTCGGGTGTACTAATCGTGGTTTTTCAGAAATTGTTTTCCACTCGCCCTCCACACAAATGTGGGTACACTTCCTCTAAACATTACCTTAAAAATCTCTAAAATCATTAGCGTAATCTGGTACATAGGAGTAAAACTCGAAAGGGTAGTAAGACGCTGTGCTAAAAAAAAATAGTTTTCTAAACCTGTAATAAATTAATGTAAAGTATTGCGATAAAGTGAGGACACATAGGTAAAGACCAAAATAAAATAGCGGCAAAGAATGCTGGACAATAAGAACAACATGTAAAGTCATTATAAGTCCTACTTTTTTAAAATATATTTTTAAGTTTTTATGTATTAAAAACACGTATATTTTCTTATATTTTTGAATCTGTTTATTTGCCTATGTTTCCAGACTTTATGGCTATCCTGTATTTAAGAGCTACAGCAATAATTTCAATTGCCAACAGGACATTGTAGGATCTTTCCCAAGAAAGAAGACTTCCAAATCAAGAAACACAATCACACGGTAATGGAATATAATTTCATTGAGTATCTTTACGATGGTAATTAGTTGTCACGTGATGTCGCCGGAACAGATTGAAGGAACTCATTGATTGGTTCTACAAGACGTGAGTGGGTGGTACGTGTGGGCTGGTACAGGATGATACGGAATATTGAGCATGAGTATGAACCCCAGAGGCGTATCTTGGATCATTACTAGGGAAGGCAGAGGTGGTTAAAACTGTACCTGTGTTAAGTTATCCTCCCTTCTGTCCCCATTTGACTAATCAAAAATAAGTTTACTCTACAAACACATTGAATGAGAATTTTTTTTATACCTTGCTAAATGGGCGTTTACTGAGGGATGATCTTGTTTTTTAGCACCGCGTCTTACTACCCAATGTACTAATTACGCTGATGGTTTTAGTGATTATAAAGGTTTATATTTAAAGGAAGTGTACCCACATTTTCTTGGAGAAAGATAGAGAGAGAATGGAAAACCATTTTGGAAAATTCACCATTAGTACACCTGACTGAGACTCGATCAACTTGATCTCTCCGTCATCGTCAGTCTAGTCTACTGTGAGAGTAGCGCCTTTGACATGTGGCCACCGAAGTGGGTCTGTATATTGGTTAGCTACTCACTAATATGTGGTTAAGAAATGTTTTATGTTACCAAGTGATTGCTATCCCAGAAAAAAAAAGCGCTTTGATACTAGGTAAAGATTGATCTCATATGTGTGTTGCTACGTCCGATCACACCGAAACTATCATTCTTGATACTAAATAGGGGTGTATACTGTTACGTACTACATATCCAATTAAGACAATATATGATTCGTTTAGTGACATTTTATTTAGATGATCTTCGCGTTAAATACCTTAAATGCAGTAAAAATAAGTCATTTTTAAAACTTACAGCAAAATACTACACAAGTAAATATTTCATAACAATTCTGTGTCAATTAACTTTAATAAATGTTTCAGTGTGAACTTTCAATTTGTAAGAAACCTGAATTCATTAAAACTATAATTCCACAAGTATTTTAATTTAACAACTACTTTCCTTAATGAACCCCATGTTATATAGATTAAAATATAATCATATTCATAATTATACTTTGATCTAAATAATTCCTATTAAATTGCTCTCGAACAATTTTAAAATCCCCTTACAAGTATTAAAAAAAAAATAGAGTTACGTCCTTGTTCCTAAAAGCTATGAGCTTGTCTAGGTAACCTAAGGGCATACCTAACCCTAACCCCACCTACCTCCCATCTCCCACCGTTTACACCCCTCGACACCCTTCTCCCTTCACTTAGAACATACTGGGCACGGTCTCAAAATCTACCTTGCCTGGAACCAAAAGGTATAATGAATTATTAACGCAGACATTAATTACCTTCCAAAAGTTTACACCTAAGTAATGATTTCGACACTGAATTTTTTAAAAGGTGTCTTGTGGCAAAGCCGGCTTTTTTTTTTTTTTTCAGACGGAGGTCTAGGATTATAACACTGTAGAGACTCATAAAATAGTCAAGGGCCGGTTGCATTCTTCCGATATTAGTACTTTAAAGAAGGCTAAAGAAATAAACCGTAGCGAATGGAGTAAAAATGGAAATGTTTCCTTTTAATTATTTTTTAATTCATTCCCTGATACTACTCTAAAATAAATTATTCTTTCATTTTTTTTAGCATCACGTCTAAATACCCGTTTGGTTTATACACCTAGCTACTAATTATGATAATGTGAATTTTAGAGAAAGTGTTTACGTAGTAGCGTGGAGGGAGAGTGGAAAACAATGTTTTTTAAACCTCAAAACACTCGATTGGGATTCGAGCCTTCATCTCCCCCTCATCAGCAGCCTGGAATATATTGTGAGTATGACGCCATAAACCATTAAGTTACTGAAGAGGGCTTACTTTGAAATTAAACGATTCATCGTAGAAGACTATTTACGTTCTTAAATTTTAGTTTTTATGCACATATATGATAATTACTCTAAAGGGGTATGGATAAATAATGAAGCATTTTAGTGATAATTTACCCGCATTTGCGGGGAATGAGAGTGGGATTTAGAGAGAAAAAAAACACCTTCAGTAGACCCGACCGGGGTTTGAGCCCTGATCTCCCCATCATTATCAGTTCGGGTGCTAAACTAATGGTCAAATGTAGAACTATTTTTTTTGTTTTAGGTTTTAACGTGCAATTTTTGAACATAATGATAAAATCAGCAGATGATTTATTAACTAACTTTAATCCAGAACATTCACAACACCCATTCCCCATGCCGATATATCATCACTTTGAAATGGTGCGAAAAAACACATTTCATAAATGATAAATTTTTTGGCCATGCCGAAATTCAAAACCGGGACTCTTAGATCAGTAGGCAGACACGTTAATAACTAAACTAATACCTTCATGTTTTACTTACATGCTAGCCCACTTCGGTGTCCACGTGGTTTAACGTGCCAATGATGGGGAGATCGAGGTTTGAATCTCGGTCGGGTGTACTGAAGGTAGTTTTTCCAAAATGGCTTTCCACTCTCTTTATCTCGACGCAAATGCGAGTACACTTCCTCTAAATATAACCTTCCTGATACTTAAAACCATTAGGGTGATTAATATATAAGCATATAACCTGAACGAGTAGTAAGACGCGGTGCTAAAAAAACCTACTTTTTTTAAATCACGTTAAAGCCATTTAAGAAATCAAACCCCTTATTTGACTCAACCAAGATTCAAACTCCAGTGCTTCTGTCATTGCCAAACCTGACCAAACAAGACATACGCCTTTGTCCTCACGCCAACCAATTCAGGTTGTAGGCCTACTTATCTTATTTAAGGAAGTCAAGGTTTGAATCCAGCTAGATACACTGAGGATGTTTTTTTTTCTTCAAAATGTAGTTGTACCTAATAATCAGTGGTCGCTTATGAGCCAAAAGATCTTGACAGGGATGTATCAATAAAGAGCTCCCTTTCATTCGGTATTAATTTTAACCTTTCATGCCACTGAACAAATTAATAATTTAGAAAACATTCTAAGAAATTGGTGGCAAGGAACGTTAAAATCTTACTAAGGGTTAAGACTTGTGCATTACATTGTAAAAGTCATATCCTTAGTAACAGTGCATAAATATTCACCTGTCATCTTATTAGTTTTAGTGCCGTGGTGTTAGTGGTCAGTGCACCCGGCTACGAATCTAGGGGTCCCGGATTCTATTCCCGGCTGGCATCTTTGGTATTCTTTTTTTAAGGTTAACTATCCCAATGGTCACCAGGGGTTGGTAAACTAGGCTTAGGTTAGGTTTAAGACTTCAATTGGCCCACACCCTTATACTCACTATCATCACGTCATCTCATTGCAGATACGTGTAGACAACATCAATAGATGTACCTTGGGCAACGTTCTATGCCACCAGAACAGAAAATAGTCTACATACAGGCGTCCGAACTGGATGTAATATCCCTCCAGGTCAGTAATGCCATAATATTAAAAAAAAAAAAAATATATTGTGTGTATGGTTGATCAAATGTCTAAGCAGGAGAAGTACTGTAACAGTCTAGTCAAGAGTCAAGGCTATAATGACCTATCAACAAATCACGAGTCATCCTGGTTGACAACGTTTTTAAGTATTCATAATCAATGTCTTTGGCTAGTATCGTATTGGACTCTTATAAAATTCATGGATCCTATATCCTTAATTCATGTTAAAAGGAACAGTTTAAGTTGCTTTAGTGGGTGACCTGGTGGTCTAGGGGTAAGGTGTCAGACTTCTGTGCTGAGGCTCCGGGGTTCAATTCTCGGTCCCGGCACAGATTTATCTGATTGTCAAACCCTTCCTTCACCTCTGACAAGACGTGTATTAGTCACAACTTGTGAATGTCTGAAATGCCAGTCCTCCACCGTGGTTCGGATCCCACGTTAAACTGTAGGTCCTCCATTTCATCTCGCAATCACCCTACCATCACACATTAGCAGTAAGTGCGTATAACCCGAACGGTTAGTAAGACGCGGTGCTAATAATAATAATAATAAGTTGCTTTAATAGAGATTTAATGTATATAAATAAGTGTTTTCCATTTAATTTCAGGGGAACTTAAAACGATCCAACTTAGGTAAAATCCCCTAGCCCTCGTTCTCCATCAAATATGTTTCTGGGTACGGTCATTCTCTACACCGGTAATACTCTAAAAGGTTCTTAAATTGTTGATACCTGTCAAAGTAGAAACTTCTTCCAATGCCTGACTGACTCTACCAGTCAAATCAAAAGGTTCGTCCAATGTAAATCTAATTCTACCAGTCGAAACGGAAGGTTCTTCAAAATGAAGTCTGACTTTACCAGTTGAAGCAGAAGGTTCTTCCATTGGCAATTTGACTCTACCAGTCAAAGCAGCAGGTTCTTCCAATATCATTCTAGCTCTACCAGTCAAAGCAGCAGGTTCTTCCAATATCATTCTAGCTCTACCAGTCAAAGCAGCAGGTTCTTCCATTATCATTCTAGCTCTACCAGTCAAAGCAGCAGGTTCTTCCAATATCATTCTAGCTCTACCAGTCAAAGCAGAAGGTTCTTCCAATAGCAATCTGACTCTACCAGTCGAAGTAGAAGGTTCTTCCAATGTCTATCTGACTCTACCAGTCAAAGCAGAAGGTTCTCCCAATGGTAGTATCTACTAGTTAAACAGAAGGTTCTTCCAACGCCTATCTGACACTACCCGTCGAATCAAAAGGTTCTTCCAATGTCCATCTGACTCCACCAGTCGAAGCAGAAGGTGCCGAACCATCAGAGCAGAGGGGTCGGGTCGTTGGGTAGGAGTCGAGGCGCGGTGGATGAGAGATGTGTTGGGTTTATTTACGAGCAAGGGTCCCGTGGTAATTACATGTTGAGACTAATTAACAGTCCCGGCGCCCGCGGTCCCAAGGCGTCAGGCTGGCCCACACTACCTGTTCCCTGGTGGATGGTCAGCCCCTCCCTCAACCCATCTCTCTTCCTCTTCTGATGACGTCACCATCTCGGAGTGATCGGGGCATTAGAAGTCACTGTATCTAACAACAACCAATATATTTATATCCCGGTCTTACCGGTCTTACTACACGTTCGTGCTACACGATTATGTACCAATTAAACTAATGTGTTAGATATTAGGAAGGTTTAATTTAGATGAAGTGCACCCGCATTTGCGTGAAAAGAGAGAGAGAGAGAGTGGAAAACCACTTAGTAAAAAAAACCTCAGAGCACTCAACAAGGATCGAACCTTGATCTTCCCGTGTTTGGCAGTCTAAACCAACATGAGAGTAGCGTGTTAGACCATGCGGCCACCGAAGCGGCTAGGAAAATATATTGACAACTGTTTGGGTGCGTTGTTATTTAATTTATTTACTTATTTTTGAGGTATTCAACGCTCACTTTCAGAAATGACTGGTTATATCAGCACATGACTTGAAAACTGAAACTTATATCTATAACAGACATAGAACCCAGCCCTCCTACCATTGATTCATCACAGTGAAAGAGGAAACCGACATTTCACCAAAGATACCTTTTTTTCACTCAAGCCGGGAATTGAACCCAGGATTCTTAGGATTTAGATCAATAAGCAGACACGATACCAACTGAGCTAAAATATCGGACTGCATGTTCTTTTTTAGCAACGCGTCTTACTACTCGTTAGGGTTATACGCAGAGCCCTGCTTTTATGGTGAATAAAAAGGCCCAATTTCGTTTTTAAGTTTTCCAAAAGCGGTGAATTACAAAAATCCTATTTTTGCGACGAAATTATCGAATTAAGACAAAAGCGTTAAAAAAGTTGTTTTTACCAAACTTTCGTGATTAAGGTGACTTTGTTGGGTTAAAACTAGACTTCCAGGACAATGTTTGAAACAGGTAAACTAAACATATTGAAGTGAAAACCAAAAATTACATTTTGTTTGGACAAAACGGTAAAAAACACTAGTCCGCAAAAAAATGTGCTGTCAACTTATTAAAAAAGTAAGATTTAGCGGCAGCTGGTCCGGGAAAAGTATGTACAAGTCACAAAGACAAAATATTACACAAAAATCATCTTGTTACTTCACAAAAATTGTGACTATATTTTTAAATCTCAATTTAGGCTAGAAAAATACAAAATAACTACTCAACATCACCAAACTGCAACATGCAGCTGGTAACAATGTTATCCACTTTCATTGTGGTTCTGCGATCTGTTACTACTAAACTATACCTAGAAAAATATCGTTCTGAATCTGCATTTGAAATCGGCAGCCACAACGCTTGCAAACACTTTGTTGCGAAGTCACTGAACATACTGTCTGTCTTCAGCCCTAGCAGCACATTCTCAATTTTTAAACTTTCGATGCCATCACTCTGTTCCATCAAAACTTTCAATTTTTTACACATTTCAATGTAGAAAAAAGACAAATATTTTTCAATATCCCAAAATATTAGCGCGAATGCCGAAAATCGCGACTAAATCGCGACTAAATCGCGATTATCGCGGACATCGTTTAAAATCGCGAATATCGCGCTAAAACGCGACAATTCTGAGCATATATTGCAATCAGGGTAACCTGAAATGTGAACATCTGAAAGAAAAAATGCCATATCTAACATTCGCGAATTATCGCGATCTCCACAAACGCAGGGCTCTGGTTATACGTAAGTGTACTAATTACGCTAATGTACTATGATTAAGGTTTAATCTAGAGGAAATGTACTCACATTTGCGTGAAGGTAGTGTGTAAAACAGTTTATGAAGAACCACCCTCAGTAGATTCGACCGGGATTCGAACTTCAATCTACCCGTCTTGAGCAGTCCAGTCTAATACGAGGGTAAGACGTTAAACCATTCGGCCACTGAAGCGGGTATAAACAACTTGATTAACAAAAGGGGGATGGTTTATGGGTGGAGGGCAATAGACCGTGATGAATTTAATAGTTCCCGGTTTGATTCCTGATGTCTTCAAATATGTTACGTGCAGACTAAACACGATCTTTTACAGTTCTTTTTTTATTGGGTTCATTAAATTTGTTTGCAACACTTAGTGCATTTGTGACGCTTCACTTGTACCCGTGTGGTTAGTTTTGACTCATAGACTTCAGTATTTTCGTAGGTTACTCAAGTTAAGTAACATTTTAGTTAACTAGTAACTGTAGCATAATAACGTGGTATTGTTCCCAACGACCAAATAATTGTTGTAGCTAGATTAGCACCAAAAAGTCGCTAGATTGTCGCTAAACGAAAGATTAAAAGTCGTCATATTTGTCACCGAACAGAAGATGCATACATTAATCTGAATTGAATGTAAGGTATATCAGGGGACTGAGGTGATCCCCGGATCCAAAACGATGTCATTGTGATTTGTGAATGACAGATAGATAGTTTAGAGCTCTTCTGTAGACCGAAGCAACGCATTGCAGTACGGTAGCTCAAAGATCAAAATTCTATAGTATTAAATATTAAAAAATAATGAACATGCACTTGACATAAGAACTAAGGAAAGTCACCAGTCGCCATATTAGTCGCTAGGCGTTAAAAATAAAAATTGTTCGTTTCAGATCCGTAAAAGTCGCTATGTCTGGCGACAAATTCGCTAAATTGGCAACGCTGTAACGTGTGCAGGTGTAGTGCCAGATGTAATATTGGGCCTCCCCCCTTCCCCCCTCAGGAATACACTTGATTCATTACACAGTCACAAATAAGATCGTAAGCAAACACTAAAAAATAAATTGAATAAGGTTGAAATAAAACTCTGCACTAATATTGTACATAAATGTTTAAGATATGATGCTAAAATAAAAGACCACGAACATTGTAGTTTGAAATTATTTATTTATTTTTGTTTACAGATTAATATTTTACTATGAAGGAACATCGCACCCAAATCTAAGTGGCCTATAGGTGTATCAAATATTATGGTCAAAACACTCAAATATTTAAATATTTAAGGTTTTTATTTTTTGATCCGTTTGTATTTGCCACCGAGCCCTGCCTATGCCAAGCGCACGCCCATCAAGGCCAGTTTAAAGGGAAGAAAGCTTGTTGGTTCTAGCTATTGGCCTCTTTTACTCAAATAATAATTACATTTTGTATCCACCTCGGTGGCCGCATAGACTAACGCGCTACTCTTGCAGTAGACTAGACTGCCAATTACGGTGAGATGGAGATTCAAATCTCGGTTAGGTGTACTAAGGGTGGTTTTTCTAAAATTGGTTTCTACTCTTCTTCCACGCAAATTTGGTTACAGTTCCTATACATTTAACCTTCCTCATCCCTAAAACATTTGCGTAATTAGTACATGAGCGTATAACCTGAACGAGTACTAAGATGCGGTGCTAAAAAAATACGTTTGTAGCCAAGATTTTTTCCTAAATAGTTTTCCAATTTCCCTCTACGCAAATGTGGGTACGCTTCCTCTAAATTCAAACTTCCTCATCCCTAACAGATTAGCATAATTAGTAGGCCTACATAAGAGTATGACCCGAATGGGAAACAAGTAAATAAAAATACTAACAGATTTGTTTGAGGGGTAGAGGTTAGTATGGTACCTAGCTTATAAAATCCACACCTGCATTTGCGTAGAGAGAGTATTGAAAAACCATGTTGATAAATCATCTGTGGAAAACCACACCCTAGTGTACCAAGCTGAAATTCGAACTTCAACCTCCATGTAATCGGCAATCAATTATAGTGCGAGACTGGTGGAATTAGGCTAGGGATCAACAACTGGTTGATCGTGATCAACAGGTCAATCTCGCAGCAATTTACAGTCGATCGCGCAAGAAAACTACAGAGCCGTTAAAAGTCGATATTTAAGTCCAAGATTACAAATATATCAAGTGTACTCAAATAATGTTTGAGTGTTACCAAAATAACCTTGACCTATCAAAATCGGTACGGTAATGCTATAAGAAAATGAGAGAGATAATATGAAGATATAAATTTTATCCATGCAATATATTTCCCTCAAATCGTGGTGACATAAATAGTTGAGGAAGGTAGATTTTAAGGAATTAATAAGAAAAAATAAAAGTAGAGAAGATGACCGCACAGGAGATTTAATAAGTTTATAGACCCAAAAAATGCTGTTGACTCCTGGCATAGACCATGTAGCCATTGGCATGGGTATTAAATAGCATAATCATAGGATGGACCAGGGTAAAACAATAAATTATTCAAAGCCCTAACCGGATTTAAAACCAGGTCTCTCACAATTGTTTAAGGAATACTTGACCAGTCAAATAGAAGAATATAGTTTAAAGTAGTAATAATATTGAGCGGCTGCGCTACATTAATCGTAACCGTAACCTAGTTTGTGGAAACATTAGCCAATACTATTTACTAAATTACCACTACCCAGGGGACGCCCGAATGTAATAATCGTACACCTTTTCCGTGGAGGTTCTTTTCATGTCCTGATTAGTTGAGGTGTTGTTGATAGTGAGTATGAGGGTGTGGTAACACTTATAACCTGATTTAAGCCTAGTTATCCAAATCCTGGTGATCGTTGGGGGGGATTTCCCTTTCGGTATAAAAAATTACCCAAGGTGCCAACTGGGAATCAAACCCGGGACCCCTAGGCTCGTAGCCAGCCAGATGCACTTACTCTTACACCGTGGAGCCGGTTAGTTCCAAAAAATACTAGTGTACTTAAGGCTGTTACATGGGGAAGGCATTTTATGTGTTTGGAAATCCCGCATTTTTGAAGAAGTGGTTTTATATTTTTAAATATGGTTTTCACCAAACTGTAGGCGAAAGCTATCAAACAGGTCCCTATCTAGTTATAAAGTTTAAATTTAAAAATTAAACTAAGCTTTACGCCAATATTTTTACTTCTGAGATTAAAGTAAAACGAGATAGACCTAGAACTAGCCATACTCTATCAAATAAAGTCATGTTTTGATAGGGTCACAAAAGAAAATTTGAAGCAAATGTGGGATTTTTTTAAAGGTTTTATATATATTACCAGACTTTTTTTAACTTCATATTTAAAGTTCAAACTCATTAAATGGTCATAACTTAAACCTAAATTTGGTTGAAAACCATTTTAAGAAATATCAAACCACTTAGTAAATTATACAGAATTTCAAAACAGCTGCAACGCTTTCAGTGCTCCCCATGTAACACTCTTAAGATAATCATTTATGTTAGTTAAAAAAATAGTTCCTAAACAGTGTGATGGACCTATATACTGTACAAACATTACTATCAATAGTTTGTTCAAAATAATGTATCAACGGTAAAGTTGATGTTTATAGATCTTCTAAATCCCATTGTTTTTTAAATTTAGGCCTATTTAGGGTATTTAACATGCACTTTCTGAACATACTAATTATATCAACACAAGACTTATAAACTAATTTAAATCTATAACAGACACAACACCCAGCCCCCCCGGACCTTAATTCATCCCTCAGAAAGGGGAAACCCACATTTTACCAATGATACATTCTTCTACCATGCCAGGAATCGAACCCGGGACCCTTAACTAAGTATACAAACACGCCACTGACTAAGCTAAGGTGTCGGTCTGTAATTAAATAAATATATTACATGTGTTTCGGCATTATTTTTAATGAAGTTTCCATCCAACCATTAACATTATGTGGGGACATTAAACAATTCCAACCAAAATGTACATTACAGTGGACTGAAATTATATATATATATATAT
>CABFWB010000040.1:358875-387772 GCA_902151455.1 Timema bartmani
ATATATATTATATATATAATATATATTATATATATAATATATATTAATATATATTTTAACACCATTAATTATTTTCTGATATAGGGCCTAAATCAGAAAATAATTGATTTATTAATCTTATTCTATGAGGCATTGACTGATATTTGTGTAAGTGTAGTGTCGTGTAGTGTTTCCAGGGCAAGCAGAGATTGTTAAAACTGTAGACCTATATATTATATGTTTTCATCACTCCACTCTCAGCTCTGCTTTACACGCCTTACATGGGAAATGTAGTTTTAATGATACCGGAGTGTTCTACTGAGTTATGAGAACAATTCACAGGCTAGGATGAAAAAAAACTCTGCTTACCCTGGCATCATTCCACGACACAGCACTGATTGTAGCACTAAATCTGGAGTAGAAAGGAGAAAAGAGTGTATATAGGTGGGTAGGCCCTACTGGTAATTTCGGACATAAGTATATAAATTATAGGATGTTGGTTGTAAGACTAATTGAGTTAAATAATTTTTTAATTACATTAAAACTCACTTTGGTGACCGCATGATCCAACGAGCTACTCTTGAAGTAGGCTAGACTGCCGATGACGGGGCGATCGAGGTTTGTATCTCTGTCGGGTGTGATGAGGGTGGTTTTTCCAAAATGGTTTTCCATTCTCTCTTTACGTAAATACGGGTATACTACCTATAAATATAACCTTTCTAATCCCTTAGACCATTAGCGTAATTAGTACATTAGCGTATAACTCTAAGGGATAGTGAGACGCGGTACTTATGTATATATATGGGCCTATAATAAAAATCAATTAAATCAATGTTAGAACTAATGGGAAATCTTAGCCTAGCGACAACGCCTTCAGTTAACATGTTTAAATATGATTTGTAAAGTCAGAATTTGGTTTTAATTCCAGCCGAGTACATTGGAGGTGGTCTTCCAAATGGGACAATCATTATTGTTCCTCATATTTTTAAGCAAATTATGATGTCTTTTCCTTTATATTCACCTTCATGAACTTGTGCCCTTAAATAAGTGTACGTTGTGAGTATACAATAGGCCGGTATAACACATATCACTAAAGAAACCTCAAAGTTAAGCTAATATTACACTGCTTTCCGACAGTCATGAATATATTTTATAGGACTAAACCTTATATTAAAGCGTTTGCCAAATGAACTAAGAGTAACGTATTCTGTTTCCCTTTCGCTATGATAAATTAACGGCTGAAAGACTGGATGTTGTGTTTGCTCGAGTGGAAAGTTTGTCTTAAAATCATGTACTGCTATAATCAAGAAGACCAAAACATGCCTGTTAAATACGGCGAATATATCTAAATTAAAAAGTAATATTAAGAGATAGTAAATATGTGTTCTAGGTTTAATTAACTAATATATAACACTAGTATTTTTTATGATTTCAAAATTTGATCTATAAAGTTAAGCTGATATTTAAATAAAAACATTTTAAAAAATATATTAAGAAGTAACTTAACAATCATCAATACCACTCATTATTATAAATGCATCAGCAGTAAGCTCATGTAGTTTGAATGGACTCATTTTCACGCTGAAATTGTTCGGAAATATAAACAATTTAAAAAAGAGAAGGCAAAAACAAAAAACCTGTAATCTTTGTTAAGAATTCCAAGCATCAAAGGCAGCAGTTTGAGAACATTTTTCAATTTAATGCACCAGAGATTTACGCGGTACTTAAATTAATAGTGTAAAACGTTTACTACATAATAACACAGATTTTACCGCAATTTTACTTTACAATTCTTGTTTTATGCTTATAACACGCGCACCGGACTCATTTACATAAGTAAATGCACGGTGGATTGAAAGGCGTTCTCCCATGTAGGAGATACCTCTGACCTCACGTCCGTTGTTACAAACATATCATCTACGTTTACAGTAAAACTGGAACCGAGGTCGAGGTAGGATTACCTGCTTCGGTGGTTTCAATGGTCTAAGGCGTCACTCTCGCAATAGACTGGAGTGCCGGTGACTGGGAGATAGGCCTTCGAATACCGGTCAGATATACTGAGGAGGGTCTTTCATTAAATGGCTTTCCACACTCTTTCTAAAAAAAAATGCTGGTTCACTTACTCTAAATTCAGCCTTACTCATATATATATTTTTAGAACCACGTATTACCATCCATATGGGCTATACGTTTATGTATTATTATTATTATTATTATTACTCTGATGGTTTTAGGGATTAGGAAGGTTATAGCTCGGAGGAAGTGTACCCGTATTTGCATGAATGTGGAGTGTAAAACAATTTTTTTTAAACGGGGTACACCCGATCGAGATTCGAACCTCGATCTCCCCATCATCGGCAGTCTAGTCTATTGCGAGATTAGCACGTTAGACCATGCGGCAACCAAAGTGGGTTTTCTTATCATTACCAATTCAATGGTTGAATGGTCTAAGGCGTCACTCTCAAGTTAGACTGACCTGCTGATGACGTGGATATCAGGGTTTTAATCCGGGTCGGGTCTACTGAGGGTGATTTTTCCTAAACGGTGCCCCATTCTTCCTCCACGCACATACAGGTGATTTACCTCTAAAATGTTTCCTTCCTCATCCCTTCCCCCTTAAAAAAATAGTCATATATGCATATAACCTGAACAGGTAGTAAGACGTGGGGATTAAAAAAAACTTTATCATCCCTAACTCACTAGCGTGATTTGTTGAAATACGTGTTGGTAACCTAAATGTGACAATCGTGTAGAACAGAGTGTACATCAAATGTATAAAACGCATAGTTACAACTAGGAACTATCTGAGGTGCTAGGAAGACTAACTAGCTTATACAATTACATTCCTAACTTGAACAATAAGGGCGGTATGCAAGAACGTATAGTGAATGATTAGTGGACCAATCGTGTTGTCCCAAGCACACTATCTTTTGACCTATGATGAAGCAAACAAACTCACGCTAGTGTCCACAAAGCATTCACTTAGTCAAGTTCTTGCATACGACCCCGATTGCTTTTGAGATGGGAACATTCAAATACCAGGTAAGGACGAACGGCCGGTTCATGACCCATTGTTTATCCAGGGACAAACTTACTGAATAGCAGTTCAGTTAGGTCTGGTACTTCAACAGAAGATGTAGTTCAACACATACCTTCTGTACGGTTTAGTAATATTTTGTAGATAATACATTTTACCCTTAGATATATTTATTATATCCAACGTTTAGTTTGTGTAATTAATTGTATAGCCTATACTATCTCATGCTATTTTTAAAATAGTACATCTCTCGTGTATTTATTTAAATGCGTGCATGCTTCCATACTTTTTTTTAGCACCCCATCATACTAACCGTTTAGGCTATACAGTATAGTATTAATTAAGATAATGTGGTAAAGAGGATGAGTATAGAACTTAGAGCAATGGTTTCCAACCTTTTGCAGGGTTTGAGCACTATTTTTTTTATCTTTGAAAGCATCGCGACCCCTTGATAACTTACAAGCATTTATAATTGAGTTTTTTTTTAGTGTGTCCTACTACCTGCTCGGTCTATCCGCATGTAGTAACACTAGTGGGGTAGGTAGAATTTATTAGCTTGAAGGTAGACCGTAGCCGACAAACCAAACCAAACGAGAGTGATTTAGGAACACTGACAGAGACACTAGATTGGTCCAGTAAACTGACTCGGCGAGCACATTGACAGAGTTGGATAAGGAGTACACTAATTTTTTTTTTATCATTTTAACCGCTGTCTGTTTGAATTAAATACAGGCCTACAATTATTGTAATTACAAACGTGAGAATATATAAAGCTATATCCTCAAAAAGCTTTGCGACCCCAACTGAAACACGCCACGACCCCGAGATTGAAAACCATTGACTTAGAATAAGTGTACCCATATTTCTTTGGAGGTAGAGTGTGAAACCATTTATGAATCAAACCACCCTCCGTATAAATAACCGGTATTCGAACCCCAATCTCCTAGATATCGGCAATCCAGTCTACCAATAGATTGACACCTTTTACGATGCGACCACAGAAGCGGGGTGGATTTATAATAAAAAACTGTATTGGTATCGTCGCTAAAGCTGACCACGCATCGTAACACCTCACTCAGAAGCCAAAGAAGATCACATCCTCAACTTAACGATAGCGAAGAGAACGGAACATCATTTGTCTGGTTCGAACCGGAAGAGGTATCGGCGGGGTGTCCGGTAGGTCATCTAGCAGTCACTTCTAGAACAAGAAGAGCTTCCTGTGTTAAGTGGATCCTTGTCTTGTTTGTTTTTAAGGTTGAAGAGGGAGAAAGTGGGAGACGTAGATAGAGAGAGAAACAATAAACACATACACTCACATAAAACACGGGAGCTAAATGAAGGAACAAGTTCGGACAAAAGGCTCCCGGTGGGGGAGCTATGATACATCCGACTAATGGAAAATGTCCGATACGCGCCAACAGTTACGAAGATGGATGGTTGACCGACGCACTGAGCTACCGAGTAAGTTAGCTTAATATGTTCATTTAATCTCACTGCATCCTACTACCCGTTTGGGCAAGATGCATGTCCACACTTATGGTGTTTGGAATAGGAAGGATATAATTTAGAGAAAATGTATCCACGTTAGCACGAAGAGTTGAAGACCGTTTTAGAAAAATAAATCCATCGATACAACCAGCCTGGATCATAAATCTAGTCCAAAATTTTCAACCAGTGGTATGCGTACCACCGATGGTACGTGAGTTGTTGTCCAGCGTGATTTGGAGAAGATGAGTAGGGGGTAACATCTTAAAACATGCCATGAAACCAAATCTAATCTTCAGTCTGTGAATGGATAAGCTGGAAAAGGTAGCGGTTATTTAATTCTTTCCAGTCTTTCAAGGTTTCGTTTAAGAAAATGAGCTCTTAACTTCATCGTGGTGTGCTGGGGGACATAAAAAAAACCACTGCCAAGACTTGTTTCAAGACTTCACTGCTTACTTCTTGGAAAATATTGACTCTCACGACTGGATCAGGGATCAATTTTTCTCATAGAGATGCTTTGACAGCAGTGTTTACAAATGGAGGAAAATAACAATTCATTGAACTCTCATGTGATACTGAACTGAAAAACACATTTTCGAACCTTCCTATTTCTGTTTTTTTTAATTACAGCATGATGTGGCTACCCCTAACTCGCTGGTAACGGAACAAAATGAATGTGAATGCTGACCTGAAGCTAAAACTAAGCAAAACTCAGCCTGATATCAAGAAACTGGTTTCGATGATGCAAGCTCAAGTATCTCATTAATAATTTTTTTTTGTCACTTTCATTCTATTCACATTATTAAAAATACAATATGTATAATTTACTTAGTCACTAAGCATGAATGCATTATTTTATACAATTCAATTCAGTCCTTAAAAAACTATTAACTCCGGATAGCCTTTTAAATTTTAGGTATTGGCGGTAGGCCTCTTCAGATAATTACAAGCTAACCTCGGTGGTCTTAGGGTAAGGTGATCACCACTCACCTCAGAACCAGATGTTTGTGGGTTCAAACCCAGCCGTGGTTGACAGATATTTTTTGAGCGAAAAAAAATTAGTAGCACAATTTCCTTCGGAGGGGAAGTAAAGCCGTCGGTCCTATGTCGATTGTGGACATGTAAATGAACCCTGTGAGGCATGTGAAAATACCTCTCCCGGAAAAATTGGTAGGTCCTTTGGTTCAAAAAGTGTACGTTAAATACCTCCGATAAGTAAAGTAATGAATAAATAGATACTTATAACCTTCCAATGATACATTAGGTGGAAAAATTTGAAAAACACTGAGCTAGTCTATAGCGAGATCGATGCTTTTGACAGTTTCGTTGATAGGCTAGGCCACTATAAGAAAAACCCCATGTGCTGTGTATATATTGAGACTTTTTTTTAGCGTATACCACAAGGGTTTATCGACTAGACATTCCTGGTCTTCTACTGGTAGTGACGGAATGTAACAGTCTTCTGAGGTTGGGACATCATGTAGGCACGGTTACTTCGTCCCAATAAGATGGTGTAATGATAATGATGATGATTATTTGGTGCCAGTAGAGGTATGAAACCTAACTTAAACCTAATTAATCAGACCATGTTGATTTTAGGAGCAATTTCTCTCAGGGAAAAATGCTTAGATACCGACGGGAATCGAACTCTGGACCAGAGACTGGCTATTGTGACTAACAACTTATGTTAAAAAAGTATTGATATTTATTTGCATTTGCACGCTAGATTATTTAAAAAAAATCTCTTAAACACCTGAGGATTTTTGTAAGGAAAGTAATATATATATATATATACATTTAAAACTTTAAGAGATTTCTATCAACAATAATTCCCTTTCTCTACAAACCGACTTCCATAAAAATAATTAAATGAAAGCTTACACGTTAAAAATTTATATAAAAGTTTCAGATTCCAAAATATTCAAGAGGAATCTATTAAATCATCGAATATATTATTTGGACAGCAGTTTCTTGAGTTCTACCAAAATATTTTTTTTTTTCTATTTTAAATAAAAGAATTTTCTTTAGGGACTTATAATATCAAAGTTTACAAATTTGCAATAGTGAATCAGTAATTTATGTATAATTTATGTTAATCGTAGTGTGTATGATGCTATTACGACAGGATTACCGATGTCATAAAAACAAGTTGTAGAGTTCTCTAAAAAAAATTGTATTTAAAGCGCCGGTACATTCATCACTGATTAACGTAAATATTATATATATATATATATATATAAATAGTTTGAAATGATAGTCATCGAGGCAAATGCTTTAATTAAATAAATAATCTGTTTGATTGAATTCAAAAGATTGCTGTCAAAAAAGAAATAGTGGTTTAATGAATTTGAAGCTTTTACTTTTAATATTTCTAAAATTTGAAATTTTTGGAAACATTTTTCCTAAATAATTTTTATATATATATAACTTGAAAAATCCGTTTTGTAGAACTTCGGGAATCTTTGTCAAAACTCGAAAGAAATCGCTTACGTTTTACATTTTTCGATAGTTCTACTTCATCATACTGATCAAATTTGAAAATTAAAATAAAAATACTTTCATCACGAAGATTTGAAAGTAAGAGATCAGAAAATGAAATGTTTTGGTGAAAATAGAAGTATGTTTCAATTTTCAGAGTAAGGGTCCTTTATAAACAACAAATATATTTTTTACGAACAAAATTAATAATCTTATACTATATTGTTATTTGAATTTTATTGGTATTCATAATATCCATCAAAAATAACAGCTGTATATCACACGACATGACGTATGGATAGTTAAAAAATATCTAGGAACTTTTCTAACTGTCCTATGAAAATTGGCCTATACTATCAGTTTTATGCACGGCCTTTAGTCTCACCGTGATTGAGTGTGTAATTCAACAGTGTACGATTATTCTTAAATAATCATATGAAATTTATGTTAATCCATAATCCATTAATTGATTTTTTACCTTTTATGACAGTTGAAAAACTATCATAAATTAGTTCCATAATCATCCACCAGGCAAATGTGCTAAGTCATTTAACGAGTGAAGTAAACACACTTTAAATGTCAACATGACAACAGATATCTGCGAGGTGAAAAAATACAAAAACCGGTTGCAGTGGATATACCATTATCTGGCTTTTTATTTTTGTTACTACGCTAAAAAAAAGACGGCTAGTAATGGATTAGTCAGACAACTAATATAGATTAAATAACTAAGCTCTTATATTTGTTAATTACGATTTATAGCCACATCTAAATATTATATTCTTTAAATTGAAAAATGGCACCTAAACACAGGAATTGAACTCTGGACTTTTGGCGTGGTAAGCCAAAGGTCCAAGGTTCAATTCCTGTGTCCATGTGTCATTTTTATATGTGAAGAACAGATTACTAAGGAAAGTAAGGATGGGTGTAGAGAAAGTACACCCGTATTCTCGGAGAGGTAATAGAAAATCCAAATTGATAAATGACATATTTATAAGCACCCCCAATTCTCTTTACAAGAGTGACGTTATCTGCCGTACTTCTCTCTCTACCCTTACAAGAGTGACGTTATCTGCCATACTTCTCTCTCTCTACCCTTACAAGAGTGACGTTATCTGCCATACTTCTCTCTCTCTACCCTTACAAGAGTGACGTTATCTGCCATACTTCTCTCTCTACCCTTACAAGAGTGACGTTATATGCCATACTTCTCTCTCTACCCTTACAAGAGTGACGTTATATGCCATACTTCTCTCTCTACCCTTACAAGAGTGACGTTATCTGCCATACTTCTCTCTCTACCCTTACAAGAGTGACGTTATCTGCCATACTTCTCTCTCTACCCTTACAAGAGTGACGTTATCTGCCATACTTCTCTCTCTACCCTTACAAGAGTGACGTTATCTGCCATACTTCTCTCTCTACCCTTACAAGAGTGACGTTATCTGCCATACTTCTCTCTCTACCCTTACAAGAGTGACGTTATCTGCCATACTTCTCTCTCTACCCTTACAAGAGTGACGTTATCTGCCATACTTCTCTCTCTACCCTTACAAGAGTGACGTTATCTGCCATACTTCTCTCTCTACCCTTACAAGAGTGACGTTATCTGCCATACTTCTCTCTCTACCCTTACAAGAGTGACGTTATCTGCCATACTTCTCTCTCTACCCTTACAAGAGTGACGTTATCTGCCATACTTCTCTCTCTACCCTTACAAGAGTGACGTTATCTGCCATACTTCTCTCTCTACCCTTACAAGAGTGACGTTATCTGCCATACTTCTCTCTCTACCCTTACAAGAGTGACGTTATCTGCCATACTTCTCTCTCTACCCTTACAAGAGTGACGTTATCTGCCATACTTCTCTCTCTACCCTTACAAGAGTGACGTTATCTGCCATACTTCTCTCTCTACCCTTACAAGAGTGACGTTATCTGCCATACTTCTCTCTCTACCCTTACAAGAGTGACGTTATCTGCCATACTTCTCTCTCTACCCTTACAAGAGTGACGTTATCTGCCATACTTCTCTCTCTACCCTTACAAGAGTGACGTTATCTGCCATACTTCTCTCTCTACCCTTACAAGAGTGACGTTATCTGCCATACTTCTCTCTCTACCCTTACAAGAGTGACGTTATCTGCCATACTTCTCTCTCTACCCTTACAAGAGTGACGTTATCTGCCATACTTCTCTCTCTACCCTTACAAGAGTGACGTTATCTGCCATACTTCTCTCTCTACCCTTACAAGAGTGACGTTATCTGCCATACTTCTCTCTCTACCCTTACAAGAGTGACGTTATCTGCCATACTTCTCTCTCTACCCTTACAAGAGTGACGTTATCTGCCATACTTCTCTCTCTACCCTTACAAGAGTGACGTTATCTGCCATACTTCTCTCTCTACCCTTACAAGAGTGACGTTATCTGCCATACTTCTCTCTCTACCCTTACAAGAGTGACGTTATCTGCGGTACTTCTCTCTCTACCCTTACAAGAGTGACGTTATCTGCCATACTTCTCTCTCTACCCTTACAAGAGTGACGCTATCTGCCCTACTTCTCTCTCTACCCTTACAAGAGTGACGCTATCTGCCCTACTTCTCGCTCTCTCTCTCTCTACCCTTACAAGGGTGAAGTGATTTGTCATCCACCTGTATCTACCTACCCTAACATGAGTGATGTGAGCTGCTGAATATCTCTATCTACCCTTACGACAGAGTCGTTCTCATCTCTGCCCAGACCACTTGACAATACGAGGGTTGAACACGCACTGTCCGTCACATCGCAAGGACACGTCAATAGCTATCACCTTAATCTCCCAAAAACCGCCAACTAATTGACAACACAGCTCTTGAAAGCCGGAAGGTGTTTCCTGCTCGCTCAGCAAACCGTCCCCTCACCTCTCTAGGACCTGTTTGAGTCAATGAGCTCCACAATATTTATACACCTTTGCAGCGGTCTCATATTTCCGACGCTGTGTCACGGAAACTACGGCGGAAATGTCGGATTAGCGCTGAGGGAAGCTAGCTAGGTACATCTTTTTTTTGTACCCAATTTTTTGTTTAATTGGATGAACCTTGCTGTCGCGACTACAAGCATATTATCTTTAGTAGTTCATTCTAGGTCCGCATGAACAAGAGTTCATGAAAGCCGACCGAAGGTCTAGGTGACGTTCGCTTCCTGGCATTTTTCTTTCGATTTTTTTCGCGTCTTATCACCCATTCGGAATAACTACGTACCTACACTAATAAAGATAAGGATGAGGATGGCAGAAATTTAAATTGTATTTACGTGAGGCTATTTTCACACCAAAACAGTCCATTCCCGTCAAAATCTAGTCGCGTCAGACTCTCCTATTATTGGTTAATCCTAACCTGAGACCTGAATTAAACAAACATGCCCATATCACCACGCGAAGGAGCTACACGATTGGTGGAAAACCAGTGATGTATTATTTTAAACAGGCACGATCATGTATAGTCTGTACCATATCAAAGTAAGTCCCTAGGAATTTTTGTATTTTTTAATGGCTTTAAATTTCCTGTCTTATGTTTAGCAAAACTCAGGCCAGGCTCAGCAAACGCTATAAATAGACGGGAAGCACTCAACACTCACAGCCGTCACTTAAGCCCGCCACACACGGTGCAGGTTCGTTACTAGATCGCTTGCTAGATTTCGCTGCTCGTTGCTGTGCGTGCTGAGTTGGCTTCAGACGAGGATCGCTCCCTGCAGACCATGCGGCTAGTTTAGGAGAGAGCCGCGAGAGAACGCTAGCTCTGTTGTCAACAAACATGGACGGTGATGATGACTTTTTGGACGACAATACTTTGCGGGCAGTTTGTATTCGTCCAAGACAATTAGTGATGGTGATATTTTTAATAATTGATGCACTGAAGAGGCGCAGAAAATGTAGGAGACCACATGGACGTAACCACCTATATCACTGACGGCACGTAAAACAGTAAATATCGTCGTGCCTGATCACGTGACTGAAGGTTGCGCTCTGATTGGATCGCCTCCCGAGCCAGCAGGGAACCAAGCACGGGAACTATCAAGGGAAACCAGCAGGCTAGCCAGCAGCCGACCCATCAGTGACGTCATTTTCCAGCAGCGTTCCCCGACCAACACCGAGCAAGCGATCTAGCAACGAATCCTGCACCTTGTGCGGCGGGCTTTAACGCTGTTAAGACTGAGATGAACTGGTGACTGACCGTTGCTGACTTGACGTTAACCTGTGATAAGAGCTGTACTATGGGGTCCCTCGACGCTGAGTCAGGGGTTTGTTAGTGTTCGAATAGCGCTTGCAAAGCTTAAAGTATAATTTCTAAATCAAATGAAAGGATAGTTTTAGTTATAATAATTTTCTAATGTTATTCTAAAAGAAGTTTAATACATAACAAAGGAGGGACTATTTAGTGAAAGGATACCATTGAAAGTCCGTTCAGTAGCAAACCAGAGCATAGACTTCCACGTGACTTTGTTATCCAATCAAGTCAAGACTGGTCTCGACTCAACCGGTTGAATTTCTGTCGCTCTTTGTATGTCTTGTGTTTACTTCACTAAATGTTTCTCTTTTATTTTGTTAAATGTTTTCATACGTTTTTAATAATGGATGTTGAAAATCTTATTATTTTTGTTAGGGATCATAGTGAAATATACAGGGAGGGGCCGAAACAACTAGACTATTAGTAACTTGAAAATTAACACTTTTATTGAAAATTAAATATTTATTACCTAAATAAAAGCAAACTACACATTACACTTTTTCACGTTTTGAAGATAATATCACTCAGATGAGCTCTACCGGACGTCAAGCAAACCTCAGCAGGTTGTCCATCACTTTCCTCAGCATAGATCGTCAAATTGTTTCCACCCCACCCTGTATTATTGGTAGTAAATGAGTAAAATCAGGAAACAGATGGTTTGAAAGACCAGAACGTGTGTCTTTCTTAAAGGATGGACTGATACTTTTATTTTCTGTTTTATCATTTTTCTATTAATGATCCTACGAAGAATAATAAACGTTGCTACATCCACATTCATCTTGTACAAATCCAGTTGACTGACTAAAATAATAATTCTATCAATTTGTCCCAGCCTAGTTGAGTCAACGAATGATTCGATGTGAAACCCCTTGACTGGTGTGATTGGACTGGATCGAACTTTACTCTTTTGGACTGGGTTGATGTGAAATTAGCCTAAGAGAGAAGAGTGGGAACACCTTGGAACACCTGGTAAGGATATGAACCTTTACCTTCACAACCCCAAAAATCAGACGAGATTAGACTGACACCTCACACCCCGTGCCCACCTCTGAGGGCCAAACGCCGTTTAGAGTGTACGAGTATACTGTATATAACTTAGGCCTTAAATATATCAATATTACTATTGTTATTATCACCGCGTCTTACTACCCATTTGGGTTATACGCACTTACGCTAATGTGTAATGGTAGGGTGATTGTGAGATGAAATGGAGGACCTACCGTTTAACGTGGGATCCGAACCACGGTGGAGGCCTGGCATTCCTCACATTCACCAGTTGTGATTAATACACTAATCTTTTCTCGCGTCTACTATGCTTCCACCTTAAGATTATTTATTAATTTAATTGGTTAAACATTTTTGTATTTATGGTTAAGACTTAGATAAAACTTCACATGTTTTATCTTTTAATTTTGTTGATGATGTTATTGCAATGTATGTGAATAACTTTATATATGACACTTTGTTGTGCGTTCTAAGCAAAATTTAACCAGATGTTTGAACATTAAAACCATTCAATTTCAACCACAATTTTTTATAATATATTTGATTCATTATATTTTAAATTTATATACTGGGACTGGGTATAGCAATCTTGAGGTTTTATCTAAGTCTTAACCATAATTTATATCACTCCTTACTTAAATCCATTTAGAATGTTTTCCAAAATATTATTTTTGTATTTGATTCTAACCACTTAATTATTCAATTACTTGATGATATTAGTCTGGTTCATCTGTTCTAGAGTTGCGTACCTTAGCTCAGCTAGTAGCGTGTCTGCCTTCTGAGACAAGGTCTCCTGATTCGATTCCCAGAAAAGTCGAAAAAAAAAGTTTCATTGATGAAATTGGTGTTTCCCCTTTCAATGACGAAATAATGGCAGGTAAACAAGGTGTGTCTGTTTTAGATTTAAGTTAGTTTATAGGAAACATGCTGATATGATTAATCGGATTAGAAAGTGCACGTTAACTATCACAAGTCTAGTTTTACTGCCATTACAAAATCTGGGTTTGAATTTCAGCCAGATGTAGTGAGGGTGGTTTTTTCCTAAACGCAAATGGGGGTACACTTCCTATAAATTATACCTTCATCTCTATCACATTAGTGTAAATATGTGGTGGCTACCACGGAAAAGTATTAAGACGGGGAGCGCAAAAATTAAAAAGTTGATTGCATCACGAATTGATGGCGTGCTTGACATTTTGGATTGTACTATAAAACCAGTATCGTACAAATGCCTCTTACAGGGTGCTTTAAATGGGTATTAATGCAATATCTCGACAGCTATTCATCATTGATACAACGCCAAGCATGGCTGCCTACACACGACCAAATAAAAATTGTTTTCATTAATTAATTATGTTAGGATAATATGTATTAAAAAACGGAAAACATATATCATATGATTTGACTGTAATTATATATAATGTTGTATCCGGCTTAAAATGAAAATCGGGTTTTTCTCCAAACTCTCACCATGTGCACGAAATAGATTTAAAAAGAAAGATACGTTTAAAAACGTTAGGAAGCCTTAATATCAATTAAACAAGCTAGTAGCTGTATATATTTGTATATTTAAAAATGCGTTTGTTTTACTGAATATGTTTATAATTATATCACTAAGAAATTCATATGGATAAACTTTTGTATTATTTGTTTTAAAGTAATTACTTTGTTCAATTAATAGATAGCAATTGAAGGTTAATCTAATAAATATTTGTACAGTTATAGTACTATTAGAGATACAAATCTTTTATTTGAAATATATATTTTTATAAAACCAATTGTTTTTTTATCTATAAGTAAATTTACTTATATACTTTTAAATTCAGTTCTTTGAAAATGAATTTGTGTCTTATGCGGACAAAGATATTTCTCTGTTCTTAATTTTTATGTAACAGTGTTCCTAGTTCCTAACACCATAGAGTAAGTAAGTAACAGTGTATATTATTTCATTCATAACCTTTGGTGTAGTTTTCTACAACAAAATATAGACCTATTATTTCGCTTCACAAATCTTACGAGTTTTTAGTAAATGTATATTTTAAGAGAAAAGCAGGAGAAATTTTGTGTGGTGCACCGTACCATTTATTTATTTACTTCTAAAAAAAATCAAGATTCTTAATGTCGCATGTTAAATTTCAAATCATTTTCAAACTATAAAACAAGTAATTAAAAACATGATATTAATAATAATTGATAGAACTATTATTCGTTTACTAACCACGTGACATATAAAATACTGGTTAAATTAACGCATGTTTTATAGAATCCTGTAATATTTTCCCACGAACACAGAAGCCAATTTCTCTGGTATTAATTACTTGTAAACGGTTTGGATAGTCAACATATAGCCCGGCTATTTTATCTCAGTCGGTGTCTTTTAGGCGGTCCTTGTAATTAAAGGCTAGAAGACGACAATTATGTCCCGAGATTGTGTTTTAAGATGATGTGAAATTTAAAACGTTTTAAAAACTATTTGTGTGGATGAAAACACATTTATTCTGATGAAATTGTTATAGTCAACATGTCCTCACTACACGATACATCATTAGCATATGCTTTCTAATTTGGCTTCTGTGTTACAAAATATTTCTTGCTGTGGTCATTAATCAAGCAGTTACTATGAACATTAATAAATTATATTTTTAATGGACATAATTTTACATCATCTCGCATTAATCTCAGTAGTAGAGTTCTGCGTTCACAATCGCTGTCAGAGGTTTTGGCAAGATTCTTTTTTACATGATACATTTCTTACTACCCATCCGGACTGACTGCATATCTACACTAATGGGGTAGGGATGAGAGAAGTTGAATTTAGAAGAGGTGGACCCACATTTGCGTGGAGGTAGAGTGGAAAACAATGTTGTATGAAACCTTTCAATATACTCGACCAGGATTTGAACCCCGATTTATCTGTCATAGGCAGTCTAATCTAACACGAGAGTGACGCCTTAGACCACGTGGCCACCAAAGCATGTCGTGGATAGCTAAAAGAGATTTATGAATAGTTTTAGAGGGCTGGATAGTTTTGAGAGCTGAATATTTAGCTTATAAGTTAGTACTTAGTGAATAGTTTTGAGAGCTGAGTAGATAGCCTACAATACTGAGTGAATAGTTTATAGAGCTGAGTAGATAGTTTGTAGAACTGAGTGAATAGTTTTGAGGGCTGTGAAAGCTGTAGCATTAAATTGCTTAATACACTCTAGAGTACCGATAAAAACCGGAAGTGAGTGCGCACATTTTGTCCATATGATTCGCAGAATTGAAAACGGTCCGAAGAAAAAGTATAAGGTGAGCGCCTTCGTTACCTCAGTAATTATATTCTTTCTAGGAATGTCTTTTGATGTATGTTGCCGGAAATGGTTTTTTAAGAAGATGTTATGACCTTAATAACGTTGAACCATGGGACGAGTTAAAAGTCTAAGTGTGAGAAAAATTCAGTTTGTTTTGAAATGTAGCTCTACGTGAAATTAAATAGAAGAGCAAATCTTTTTTTTAGCATTAGGGGCAAATAAAGAGGGAGTTTAAGGGGGGGAATAGTGATTGAGAGAGTGGAAGGAAGTATTTACATTGTCTTGAAATCAGAATAAAAATAAAGGAAATTAAAATCATCTAAATTCGCCAAATAAAACTATTTCAATTACATTTTGCTGGGTTTTTTTATTAATTATGTTTTGGTTGTATATTAATTCATTTAAATACAAAGAACAAAGTAAAAAATAAGCATTGCCCAGTAAATTTAATTATTTTAGAAAAAAGTACCTTATGGGATATATTTGCAAAAGTGCATTTAAAATGCACTAGGACAGGCAAAGGTTGAAGATGAATTTGTACAGGAAGAACCTTATCTTATAGTTAGAATTGCTACTTAATTTACTTTCGGGTATTCATACGTCAGGTCATATGATCCGAATTAATTAATTTTAATTAATTTTTTTTCCACCGCGTCTTACTACCCGTTCGGGTTATACGCCTAAGTACTAATTACACTAATGGATTAGCAATTGGGAAGGTTGAATTTAGAGGAAGTGAACCCGCATTTGCGTGGAGGGAGAGTGGAAAACCATTTAGGAAAAACCCCCCCCAGTTCACCCGACCGAGATTCGAACCTCGATCTCCCCGTCCTCGGTGGTCTGGCTAAACACGACTGGCGCGTTAGCCAACTACGCCACCGAGGCGGGTCATATGATCCGAAGCTGTTATATTTAATGTGGGAGTGTAAAGAGCACGAGTTAAGGAGTCCGTTTTTTTGCAATTTTTACAGCAAAACTTTTTTTGGGTCAAAATAAATCAAATATGTATCCAGTAGAAACAAAAAGAGTTCGATTAATTATTTTACATGTTAATATCAACAGTTCCTAAATATCTGTCACGAGCAAAGTGGCATTAGATGAGAAACATTTTGAATAAAAATTAAAAAAAGTTTTCATTAAATTCCAGAACACCCTCGACAGAGCTAATTCCAGAACATCCTTGAAAAAATTATGTCTTACTACCCATCCGGGCTATCCACTCATTGGTAATGAATTAGAAAGGTAGAAAGAAATTAGAAGTTTTGTAAAAAGAGAAAGTAGGAAATTATTTAAGAAAAAAAAGACCTCAGTCCACACCACCCGACTTCTTGACCTCATAGCAAATCTGACCCCACGAGCTTGCTATTATGTCCACGTGACCACAAATACGGGTTCAACGAAAATTTTCTGAATACTATTATTAATTTGCGTGTGGGTTCATATTAATTTGTGTTTAATATAACTTATAGACACATTAAATATCACTTTATATTTTCCCATAATTCAATCATAGGCCAACATAAAAAAATAGAAAGAAAATATACTCTCAAAATAAGTCATGATCACGCAACCTCAAAATAATATTTAAAAAAAACTTTAAAGAAATTACACGCCTCCTTCTTTAATAACGTAAGAATCGTAGATAATATCTAGAACGTACCCGGTAATTGCTCAAAACCTCTTTGAAAAAAAAAACAAAAAAACACGCGCGGCGACACTCATCGTGCTAAAGATAGGCCAATAATGTTAGGGTTTTTTTTACACTAAACTTGTTTTTATTTTCTAATATAACGCGATCACTATTTCTTTGCTATTTATTACAAAGTTTTTTATTATTTCTCACTTTTGTCTCTAGTGTTTTGATGATTTATCTGAACATTAATCTCGAGTACATGCTCCTCGCTGACCTCACCAACGTCATCATGACCTTACCTCAAAATGGCCGTCGATATCTCGCGAGCATCTATCTCTGGATATATCTCGGTCATTACAAAGGTGTTCCAGGAAGGGGGGAAAAAAATCAAGATATATCTACGAATATCAGATGGAATATCTCTGTAAGGACTTGTAGATATCTAATAATCATGTTCACGATGGCTCATTCATTCATAATAACGGTAATAGATTAACCGCATCGGTGAGAACGCGTGGACTAAACGTCAAGCTTTACTAGATCTGGTCGGAAACGGTGCCGACCGTGTCAAAGTGTTCTAATATCGGCGTGGTCGTATCGAGAATGGTTTCTCCACTCTCCTTCCACGCAAATGCGTTTTGTGTAATTTTTTTAAAACTTTATACGTGCACTTAACAGAACCGATTGATTATATGAGCACACAACTTAAAGTCCTTGTGCCACCTACTTTTGTATATAAAAATAAGGGGGGGGGGGTAGGAAATTGGTGAAACTTTTAGGATATGATCTTCGGGTTCCGTGGAAAGCCAAAATAGGTGATAGTCATCCAATGTGGCGTCCAGAGTGCCATTTTCAAAGCTTAGTATATCATGAACAGCTTGTTCAATTTTTTTTTAAGAATAAATATTATGTTCTACATATTTAGTTTTGTAACTATAATTTTTCCTATATCTATTTTTGTTATCTTAAAAAGTTAAAAAAAACTTTTTTTTTTCAATTTTCTCTTCTATATTTTGACCTGTATCTCGAAAACTGCTCAAAATTCGAAATGGTTTGTCAGATAATGAAATATCCTTTGCTTTATTATCTTTCTAACGGTACCATATGAAGCCCACATATAATACGATTAAGCATAATTGGATAGCCGTCCTAAAACCTCCGAGATTGCGTGCAGCCCAGTACTATAATAGCCTAGTCTCACCTAACTTCCAGTAGCTTTTTGTGGACATGGTTTTGAAGAACTAGATGAAATTTATAGGATATAAGGTATGTGTCATAAATGTTAGGAAAGCCTATGATAGCCATCTATAAGTATCAGCTATCTAATCTTAAGTAAGGCTTCAATAGTCAATTCATATAATCAATAGTTCTTATATTCTTTAACTTACTTTAAAATGACACGTGAATCGAGCCCGGGATCTTTGGTTTAGTACGCCAATACTCTAATCACTAAGCTATTCAGGAATCGTCCCGTGACCATGGTTATTCTTCACTCATATTTAAAGGCAGAATCCATGATGGACGTGAGAAAATAGTCAGCTACAGAATTATGAGCGGTCAATTAAGATCGCGAGCTATCAGATAACACAGCCGTCTTTGACTCGGGAGAGATTTATGCTAACAATGGTTATCATTATTAAGTATTCTGTCTTACGACAGTCTGTGAACTTAACCGCCAATAAACCCTGTCCTCTGCTTACTCCTTCAGCTCATTTCCTACAAGTCATCCAATATTATTTTGAATCCTTCTTTCTAAGCTCCTCTAGTACAATGACAATGATATTAATGTGCATATCATGATGGATTAAATAGCTAAGCTACTATAGGTGTTCGTTTAGCAATCATAGCTCTCCAAAAAAGGTTCGATTTTTTTTTTTTAAGTTTGCTTTAAGGTCCTCCAAAATGATGAAGACCATTTCTTTCGTGGTTAGCTCCCCCATATGGAAGTAAAAGTCCTCCCCCATGCATTGCGGTTTAATCAAAGTTTCGAGGCTTTTGGAATCATATTATCTTTCTTTTTTTTTTTCCTGCTGACCTAAACAGTATGTGAAACCATCAAAACTAAACGAAGAGAAAAACAAAATATCCCGTATCAAATGAAGGAAATGATGGTCAAAAGTGTTTTTTTTTTCTTCTAACCGGGGAAATAGAAGTAGTGGAAAATAAGTTTGAATCACTACGTTATGAAGGGATCAAGTGGTTCATCCAACTAAGGGGTTTTCTTTTTATAAGACAAAAAAAAAAAAAAATAGAAAAAGTGAGTGGGGTGGAATTTTACGAGTACTACTTCTTGGAATTGTTCAAGAGAAAATAAAAACGTATGTAGCAGTAAACAAACTAACAAGGGACTGAGTTGAGCTGCGCGGATAAAAGAGTGTACTTAGAAATAAACTTGGTTTCATGGGAAAAGACAATCCAACATGACTTGGGTTTTTATTTTCAGAATATAAAGCTTACTAAAAAAAAAATTTGCTATATCATGAGATTTGAGGAGAGCCATATGACATATGAATGTATAGCTCACCATAGTTATTTATAAATATATATTGTACGAATACTTATTTATTTAAAACTTGATTTTTTAACAAATGGACATTTGGAGCCCTTTTTAGAGATTACTAACATTTTTTGTCGTCGGTATTGATAACATTTTAAGATATTGTTAGTTTTATTTTATAAGTATTGATGATGTCTATCAAAAGTGAAAGCTGTGGATCACATGACTTGGCGTATTGATAAGTGAAAGCTGTCCTATAAACTTTTTTAGTTGTCAGATACATATGTTCATTCGTAAGAAAATTGGTGTGTAGGCCTATATATTTTGTTTGTTTATTTATACGCGTATATTTATATATAGTGGTTGATTTCTAAAATTTTAGGTACCGGAACGTACTACCGGGGGATTTGGCCCCCTTCAAGATTTTTTTAAAATTCAAGCTTCAAAACACGTGTTTTTAAACATTATTTTCTTCTAAAAAAATAAGAAAATGTTTTAAATTTATCATAATGTGATTGTGTTTGAACGTTTTTCAATTAAATTTAATGCAAATGCATGGAAGGGGGAGAGGTAAGATGAGTAATAGGAATTTGCGTTACTAGACATCAGCTTTAAACTACCCTTATCCCCCACCAAAACTCTCTCAAGGTCACTTCTCTGCCACTGATACAGATTGTGGTGAAAAGAAACATGACTGCGTGTTGGGGCTAGGGAACGTATCTGTCATTGACGGGCACATAAACTATTGTTCACCTAAGTAGCTAGTTTTTAAATAAAACACCGTGCTTATGTATGTAATTGATTTGCTAATCACGTCTTTCTAAAGAGCTTTTTTCTGAATTTCGTGGTTGCCTTAATAGAGGCACCGGAACGCCGTTCCACCACGTTCCATCAGAAATTAAGCTATATATATATATATATATATATATATATATAAGCTTAACAGTTTCTACAAATATGCATCATTACTATCGAAAACAAATAAATCCAAGTCCTCAATGGATGAAAAAATAATAATAATTATTATATTATATACTGCTTTTTAAATACTTTTGCTTTACTACTCTTTAGTGATTTTTTTACTCTCAACATTATTAATTTATATTTCTTCATAACTATTCATCAGCATAGTCATATAATTATTTAGCTGATTGTTTATCTTATTTTCTCATGTAATTATATTTATTTGCAAGGTTGCAGTGCTGACCAGCACTATAATAAAGGAAATTGAAATTATTAGGTGTTCTGTGTCGTGACAGGTACATTCCTTTTGTCAGCGAACTTATACCCCCAATGCACCCTGTCCTCTGCTTCCTCCTTCAGCTTCTTTCCTTCAAGTCATATAATATTTGAATCCTCCTTACTAACGGTGACACATTTTTATTCGTTTTCATCAGGCTTACCTATATTATTAGTTTTTCAATTTATTTGTGTTATAAGATCTTTAGTCTTTTAGGGCCATCTCTAGCTTGTATAATCATTTAATATGGATGACTTTTCCCCCTGATTAATTTGGACCAACGAGGATGTACTATATATATATATAGTATATAAAAGGATGCAGCTGAATTGCAGATTAAAGTATACCTGCTAGTAACTATCTACGTAAGTAGAATTCCTAATCTCTACCCAAGAACTGATTTTTTTAAATTTATTTAAGGTAGGCCCTATTTAACGTGCACTCTCTGAACTGACAGATTATATCAGCACACGACTTATAAATTAACTAAACCTAGAACAGCACATTATCCAGCCCCCGGCCGTTAATACATCATTATGAAATGGGAAACCCACATTTCACCAATGGTAGATTTTTGGCTAGGCCAGGAATCGAACCCAGGACCCTTAACTCAGTAGACAATTAAGCTACCAACTGAGATAAAGTGTCTGACAGCTGAATTGCAAAAAATCATCATGTCAAATATCCTAACCCTCTTAGTTGGCAGGGGGGGGAGGGGTTAGGTGACCTGGTGGTCTAAGGGTAAGGTGTCGGACCTCTGTGTTGCGGGTCCGGCATTCAATCCTCGGTCCCGGCACAAATTTATATGACAAGACGTGTATTAATAACAACTTGTGAATGTGAGGAATGCCAGGCCCCCACCGTGGTTCGGATTCCACGTTAAACTGTAGGTCCTTCATTTCATCTCACAATCACCCTACCATTACACATTAGCGAAAGTGCGTATAATCCGAACGGGTAGTAAGACGCGGTGCTAATAATAACAAATCTTAGTTGGGCCAAGGCCAGACTGGTGGCATTTAACTGTAACTTTACTTCAGCTATACGTTTAGTTTCGCTACGTCTCTAATAAAGCAATCCTTCGGAGCTGTTCATGACGGTTTTCGAAGTGTTCAATCTTGTGTGGCGTTGCAGTTCAAGTAGCTCAGTAAGTTTTTATTTGAACATCTATTTACTTTTTTATAAATAAGATGAATAATCATTTCAGAAGAATTTAGCTAGCTTTGTAATTTTTCTAACCTAAGAAAATATTACGTTTTATATAAAAATTGAATACCAATAATAGTACAAATTTACAACTAACACAATTTATTAGAATTTTTTTCTATCTTTTTGCAGTTCAGTGTTAGATTTAGGACCCTAATCTCGACCTGGAATTTCAAGTAGGGAATTACAGAGCATAATTAGTTTGCTTTTAATTCGTGTGCATAAGACGTAGTGTAGTCTATGTAAATGCATATATAATTGATTATGTCTTACTATCCGTCCGGGCTAGGTATACCTAGATATTTTTAGTTGCATCTATTTAAAAAGTATTCGTCAATTAGGGGATGAAAAGAAACACAATTTCAGGCAAGTACTTTTTATAGTTTTTGTAACAAATACATTGCTTTAGTAGAAACGTTTAGTTTAATTTTATTCACCAAGTAATATCAAAAGTTCTTGAATATCTGTCATGGTTATAGTGACATTTGACCAAGACAGTTCCTCCTCATTTAAATAGTCTTGGTCACATGCCGCTTTGCTCATGTCAGATATTTAACAACTGTTGATATTAATATGAGTATAAAACTTTTTTTTTTTCAATATCCAGATTTATTTTGGTCAAAATAAGGTTTATTGATAAATAAGCTTCCAAAAGTTTGTTTTAAGTTGAGGACGCGAGAAAATGGCCGTGTTTCTGCAATTCCTATATCAAAACTTTTTTTTTGTCACAATAAATAGAATATTGCTCCAGCATAAACATCGAGTTTAATTTTCTTCACATGGTAAAATCAATAGTTCTTGAATATTATGTAAAGGTGGTCCTAGAATTTAAGAACAACTTTTAATCTCCATTTTAAAAGTTTCTCGTCTAATGCCACTGTACTCATGACAAATATTTAACAACTGTTGATATCACCTTGCGAAGAAAATTAAATTTAATATTTTTAATGAAAATATATTAATTTTTTTTTTTAACTTGCTTCAAAAACCGCTAAAACACTGACCCTCTTCGTGTTCCCTACACTCACTCATAAACCCTCCACCAGGCACGGATTCGGGGGGGGGGAGCGTCAGTTGACCCCCCTGTGAAAGTTAGAAAATTAATACAAAAAAATAAAATGAAAGTTCAAATTTTAGAAAGAAAATACAACACAGATAAATTTTATACAATTTTTAATCTTTTTACACGCAGACACCTCTTAAGCCGGGTCCACACGTGCATTATTTGTCCACGTCTATTCACTTTTCGATATGACTCACGTAAGAGTGAAAAAATATTAGTTCATGTACGAATATTTGTCGTGCATGGCGAGTAACGAACATTGTTCCGCATTGAGACGGTAGACTACCACACATCAAAGACTAATAATCGCCTGAGAGCATTTCATCCACGAATACCGAATATAGAGTATGTGTGGACAGCAGGAGCGGCGGAACTGTGGGGGACTCTGCGCCCCTGGAATAAATCCCCCCCTTATATATATTTCAAATCCTCTGATATTATCGAATATTAAGCTGAAAGATAGTCTTAAATCAAACTCCAAATGACTTCTTGATGCATTATATTGTCAAAAATGACAGCTTCAAATAACTGTTAGACTAGAGGCATCTAACTGGCAGAAAAAGTCGGGGGAGTAAAGCTCTAAATATCTTCCAAGGTCATCCAAATTTCCAAAATGTATTGGAGAGTACAATTCCAAATTCTGAATTTTCTGAAAGAATTAAATTTTCAAAATTTTATTAGTGGAAGACCACTTCAAAGATTATCTTCTAAAGGTATTTAACTATCGTAAAAAATTAAAGGTGGCTTCAAGGAGCATCACAATTTCTAGGGGAGGAACACTTTAAATGTCCTATAAAAGAATCTAATTTAAAAAAAACAAGCCTAAGACTATTCATATCTTCTAGAGTGAACCATTTGTCAAAAAATTGCTAAAGGAGGGCCATTCCAAATAGTTTATAAAAACTATCTGATTTTAAAAATTAGGAGAGGATGACCACGGTTTAAAACATACATATGATCAAATATGTATGAGAAACTCTTAAATGTCTCTAAACAGAAATCTAACATTGTAAGTAACTATGTTATTTATAATTATGACCCCCCTATGAAATTGATCTGGATCCGGCACTGCCCTCCACCCCCACCTTAAGGACGCTGCCTTATTGTAATGTAACGGTGAGTCGTGGTAGGATACATTTACATTTTGTTTTAATTATATAATATGGAAATAGAAACCATAAGTTACAAATGTAATTTACTGTTGCAACACATTTTTTATACTTTTTTGTAACCGTCTACGACTTTGTCTATTTGTTAGGTACGTTCATTAAAATGGACTGTAGAAATCTTCCTGTCAGGATGTAGACTAAACATATAGGCCTATATATTAGTACCACATCTTAGCTACTACCCGTTCGAATTATACGCTTATGTACTAATTACGCCAGTAGTGGCTTTAGGGATTATGTGGGCTATATTTATAGAAAGAGTACCCACATTTGCGTGGAGGAAGAGGGGAGAACCACTCTCGGTACACCCAACCGAGATTCGAGCATCGATCTCCCCGTCATCGGCAGTCTAGTCTAATGCGAGAGTAGCGCTTTAGACCAAGCAGCCATCGAAGCAGGATATTTTCTATTTCACACAATGGCGTGTAATTGAGGAGGTTGGGGCAAAAACATGATAACCCTAATGGATTTAAATTAGATGTATTCATTATTTAGACTTCTATGAAATCTGTAAGTCTAGCCATAAAATATTTGTTTACATTAGATCAAGGTCTTGACTGACTATAAAAAAAAAAGTGTACGTCATGAAGTAAACTATCCGATATCACTGCTGACACATTAAAAAAAATTATAATGTTTTTTTACCTCTACCTCTTCAATTGTGATAGTGCTTATTTGCGTCAAGTTAAGATGCAACCCGCTTAGCAAAATAGCTTAGAATTTACCAAGTAGCCAACGTCATCAGATTCCACTCTTTCCCTCCCCCCTAACCGTTCTTTAATCGCCAGTTCTTCCCCAAACGTAAGTAATCAAAAGCATTTTATAAGAACGACAAAGCGACCGACGAGCAGCGTCCAGCCGGGCGGACTCTACACGGGGTGTACCAAGTAATTCGTTACACTCCCCACATTATCTGAAGATAGATGAGGGCGAGTATAGGATCAGTCAGATCTACCAGATCGGGATCACGTGCCACAATTAGTCCCGGGTTTGGGATTAGTCGGGGGCAGGGTAGGGAAGAGGCGGAGGGGGTCCTTCGGTTAGGCGTGGGATGGCCTGTTGTCGCCTGCGGGGAACAATGGATCAAGTCGCTATTAGACTTGGTTAGTTTTGTTTTATATACTTTGTGGAAGAGGTTATCGAACTCGAAACTATCAGGTCGCCGATAGAGAACATTATTTTAGCTCATATATATATATTTTGTTACGATATTTATCATGCCTCTTTATTAATCATAAAAACCGGCCCCGTGGTTAGAGAACCTGGCTACCAGCCTAGGGGGTGCCGGATGGATCCTTGGGTATTTTTTCCAAAAGGGGAACCACCCCAACGATCACCAGGGTTTGGTTAACTAGGCTTAAGTTTTTCCACCCTCATCATCTCATCTCATCAGGACATGGACAGAGCCTCTACGGAAAGGATGTACTATTAGTACATTCGGGCGTCTCCTGGGCAACTGTAAATTAGTACTGGCTAATATTTCCACAAAGTGGACTACACTGTAGTCCATACGCCTAATTTTATATTATTATTTCTCATAAGTTTACACACAAGGCATAAACTATAAGGTTAGTTGTGAGGAAGTGCACTCGCGTTTGCATTTGAAAGTAGCCACAAAATAAAATAAATTTATGGAAATTACACCCACGTACCCAGCCAAGATTCGAAGAACTGTCTCCCTGTTATTTTAGGCCTGGTTACTTGAACCATGTGACCACCAGTGGGTGTAAAACGTGAACTCTTCCTAAAAAAATTATTTTAGCACCACCTGTTCGGGTTATACGCATATGCACTCTAGTTTTTTGGGGATGAGTAAGGATTAGGAATAGGAAGGGTAACCTAATTTGCGTGGATGGTGAAGGTAGAGTGGAAAATCATTTAATAAAAGCCACGTCCAGTACACACTCGAACCCCAATTTACCTGTCATCGGTATTCTAGTCTGTTGAGATTGACTCGTTAGTCCATTTGTTTACCAAAGTGGGTTTCAAATAATGGTTACCTGCTTCAGTGGCTGCATGGTATAAGGCGTCGTTATCGCACTAGACAAGGCTGCCAATGCCGGGGAGATAGGGGTTATAATCTCGTTTTTTCCCTAAATTGTTTTCCATTTTCTCTCATCACGCAAATACCAGTACACTTCATCTTAATTCATCCTTCCTCACCCTTAGCTAATTAGCAGGCATACACTTGCGTATAGCCTGAACAGGTAGTAAGACAATGTGCTCAAATAAACCTACCAGATTAATAAATTATGTGCCTGGAAAACAAAGAGTTTCATATAAAAAAACAAGCTATTTTAAATGTGTGAACATTGTTTTGAATTCCTTTTATTAGGCCTACTATTTTTAAACCTCTCTTGTATATGGTAGGTATTAATCAACTTCCCTCAATTTTATAAATCATCTACGATTAGATTGCTCTTAACAATAATGTATGAGAATTGGTTCCGAACGTACAATATTCCCTCACAATCACTTTTTGTGCAACCAGCATCGGTGGGCACGCAGACAAAGCGTAAATCTTGTCTAGTCTGACTTAAAAGTGGCAGGGAGGTTGGGGATTCAACTAACGCCCATTTAAACTGAAATAAATTCCTCCACGCAAACGCAAGTATTTATTCATTCCTAATTACGACTCAATAAACCCAGTACATATATCCCAGACAAGAGGCAAGACATGGTGGGGAAAAAACAAACAAAACAACTCGGTGCAATGCAATTCTCTCTGGCAGATGAATGTTGAAATACTATCTTTACTTCACCCTCTTCTGTCAGTGCTATTAGGCCTGGTAAGTTAAATTTATAAACCTACTATTCAGTAGAGGCACTATTTCTAAAAAAAAATATCCTACTTAAATCATACCAAATTTTTGAATAAACTAAGTATATGTTATATAGAACATATTTACAACTTTTATTGTAACAGTTACAAATGTGTAATCTTAAAACAGAACGCAAGTCAAAATGGTGTGTTTTTTTTCTTTTAAGTCCGAATTCCCAATTAAGATGGGATGGTAGGGTTTGCGAGCTAAGGGCAGTATTTAAAGCAAAACATTGTTTCTACAGTTTCAGTAGTCTACACAGTTCTCAAATATCTGTCAAAGGTGTCCTTGAATTGGATGAAAACATTTTCTCTTCATTCACAAAGTTTCTTAGATAATGCCGCCATGCTAATTAAAGATATTCAACAACTGTTGAGATTACTATGTAAAAAAAATGAAACAAATTTTATTTGGCTAAAATAATTGTTTGCTATGAAAACTGCAAAAACACTTATCTTACCCCACCTTAAATGGGGATGCAGGGAACGCGAGAAAAGACCAGTGATTTCACAGTAACACTTATTGTTTTGGTAAAATAAACCAAATTTTGCTTCTAAACATAGATAAAGTTTAATTTATTTTTTAGATGGTGATATCAACAGCAGAAGCGGATTTACACTGTAGCCCCACTAGGCACGGTCCTAGAGGCGGCACATTTCGGATAACATTATTTTTATTATAATATTTTGTTTTTAATAATTATTGACATCATCGGAATAATTCAAGTTTAGGTCAGAATGACAATATTTATTTTTTAAACAACTGTGCTTTGCTTGTAAGTGAGATCAGTCTCCCCTTCTTCATAATGCTAACTCAAGCTACTGTAGGGCATGTACTGTACATGTCTGATTATATTTTGTAAAAATCTTTTCTTGACTACTAACTTCCGTCCGATCCTCCTCCAACAACTATTTTCACCGAAATTTCTAAGGCCCTTGACAAAAAAAATAAAGAGGGTGCATATTATAATTGTGCCTAAGGGCGCAAAATTTTTAAATCTGCCACTGATCAACTGTTGCTGAATGGAGAGAAAAAGTTGTCATTAAATTCCCGAACATTCTTGGAAAGAACTGTCGATATCACCACGCGAAGAAAATTAAACTCTATGCATGTATATAAGCAATATTTGGTTTATTTTGGCTAAGAAAAGTTTTGATATAAAAACTGCAAACAACACTGGGCTTCCCTGAATCCCCAACTTGCTAGTCAAGGCTGAACATAGGGCCTACTGGTCGAAAAAGGCTAACACCGAAATATCTCAACAAAACCTATTCATATAGACTATATTTTAAATACCCCAATCAGTTTTGGGTACAGGGTCTTACTACCCGTGCGAGCACTTGAACTAACGTGTTAGTGATAAGAAAGGTTGAATTTTGAATAACTTCACCCGCATCAGCGAGTGGAAAACCAGCCTCAGTAAACCTTATCGTGTTTCAAACCCTTATCTCCCCATCATCACCATTCCAGTGAATCTGATAATTCAACGGATCCAGCGCTTAGTATTGAAAATTAAAGTATATTCATTTGGGAAAAAGTTAAAAATCAAACCTTACTTACTATGTTTTATCAAAAGAAATTAGAATCAAGTCATTAAATATTCTCAATTTAAGATAGTATTGTAAATTTTTTATTCCCTTATGCTCAATGAAAAAAACTAAGTTGAAATATAATTTATCCAGACATTTTCTTTTTTTGGGGAGGGGGGGGGGGGGGAAAAA
>CABFWB010000040.1:388334-450998 GCA_902151455.1 Timema bartmani
TTTAATTGGCTTCCTCTAGATCCTATTTAGAGATGTCTTCCTCCAGATTTTGATTTTAAATTGGATGCCTTATAAGCTATTTGGAATGGTCTTCCCCTGGAGATTTTTGTATAGTTACACGACCCTAGAATTCATTTGGTATAGTACTATTCTGACAATTTTTTTTTAAAATTGATTCTCCTAGAAGATATTGGCCAATTTTTGAAAACTAACTCCCCCAATTTGATGATTTATTTTTACTTCTGAAAGTTTGCTTGTACATTTTGTCCTCTTTCATCTCAGATCTACTACAGTAGTCTTCATTCCCAAATAACGAGAGGCTAGTGCGCTCTTTTGGCTACTTTAACAACTGTAAGCCAAGCTCGCAGCTTAGTACGATATTTACTCACTAGGCTGCTGATTAAGAAATTATATTATCTCAAGGATTGGTGCACAATGTCATAACACTTATTTTTATATGTTTATACATACTGTAATCTCCATCTAAAATAACGAGTTTTAAATTAGAAATATATTAAGACAATATCGCTGACTCAACTCACTAATCATAGGATATTCCGAACCCCTGGACATAGGTCCTTAAAATTTGGCAGGGAAGTTCCTTTCATATATCAGGTCATTATGTAAATATTCAACAATAAAGAAAAAGAACCATCATACTACTACTGGTATAGTATATAATTTTTATATTTGTTGCATTGCACAACTAAATGAGTTGTTATTTATAACCCCCGATACATATTCTATTTACAGGTATAAAATAATGCACAAATCAGTGTTTCCATGGTGTTGTAAACCAAGAATGAAAAGCTGAAAATTATCTGTGAAATTCAGATTTTCCCCTAACCTTCAAAATGAGAAGCCGTTTGACAAATTTTGCTAAGCTATTGCTTTAACAGGAAAGGGGCTCATCAAATAATAAGATAAAATAAAAACGTACAGAAGCAACCCTTATGAAACTAAACGAAGATCTATATTTTTACTATCATTATTCTATATGGACATATACCCCACGTGCTTCCTTCTATCATTAGACAGGTGGACCTGCATTATTTCTCTTCACAATAAAAACCCTAATAGCAAAAGATTGTAAAGTGGTGCCCAACTTTACCCCTTTCAGGCCCTAAAAAATTATATCACCAACATATACGCATATATTATAATTGGTCAAATGGGGTAGGGATGAGGAAAGAGCGTAGGAAACCATAACAAGAGAGTGATGCACTAAAGTGGTTAGTATTTAAATACAAATGAAATAAATCACCTTCAATTTTGCCAAGTACAAATGATTGTATTAAATTTTAATGAAGCTAAACACAGCCTATAGAGCACGTCAAACTCTTCATTTATCAGACTTACTACTATTGAAAAATATTTTATGATAAAACTCAGTGGTACGTTGCGTAGTCCTCAGAAATTCTTCACGCACCCCGATTTAAAAAAAACATGGGTCTAAGGCATTAAATACACTTGAGTGTGCAGTATCAGCTAAGTTAGTTGTGCATTAATACAACCTATGTCTAATGTCTACATTAAAATAATTATATACCCCTTAGAAATGGGAAAATACCAGAACCAACCCATCTACCTCTCTTTTCCAAAACAACTATATTATTTTTTGCAGCAATGTTTAAGAAAATGAGTCTCCTTTCTGAAGAACTGACGCCATTACACACGAGTTATCACTGGCCTTTTTATTTGTTTATAATAAATCATATACTTTTGAGCTTGATTTCATAATTCTGAACATAGATAGCCTTTCGAAGCAAACCATAAAACCACATCACGAGATAAGATACCTTCTCAGATAGTAATAATATTGCATGTCAATCGTAGCCCAGTAGTAGAAATGTTAGCCGACACTAATGTTACATTCTTTCCATGCCCCTATTAGATGGCATCTGACGATCATCGAGGTAGTTCCCCTCCCGAGGAAAATATCCCCGGTACCCCGACGTTTTTACCTTTCCAAATGGGGAGGGGGCTATACCCCCAAATTTTTCTTTCAGGCGAATAGATTTTTTGATAGCATAGACCAAAAATGTTTTAATTTTTAAATGGCAAAATAATTAACACAAGCTTATGTATTCCTAAATTGGTGCCAATATACCTTAGTTTCCTATAAACCCCCTTGGCTTATATCAGACACTGGCCTGCGACAAAGGGGGCAGAACAAATTTTGTTAAAAACTCTTCTATAATTGATACAGATAATCGGAAATTTATGTTCCTGACCCCAGCAAAGGGGTAAAAAAAACCATAATGATTTGTGCTCATATTCCAGGCAGAACAAGTGATGCAGCTCCACCGAGCTTGCCCCCGCGAAGCGCTGGAGGCTGAAGATGCCTCAGGCCACCCAGCACCACCAGAAGTCTGGCAAATCCGCCACCGATATTTGGGCCAAGGTTGCCATCACGCAACCTTTTTTCTTCTTTCTACGAAACACTTTTATAGTTGCCCAATTAAATAGCATATTTTAATTTGTATGTATGGGAAAAAGATTGAATTGAGTAATTAAAAATCTCGGAATTGTGCCATATTCAGTCTATAGTTGTGCTCCGAAACCAAATTTCGTTTAGTTTTAATAAGAAGCCCACCAAAACTTCCAATCTAGCTTATGTGCTTTATTAAGTATAAACATATAAAAGGGCGGAATACAGTTCACATCTCACCTGTAACTTTTTCCCCCAAAGAAACATTTGGTATGCGATTATTAATTCAAATTAGCCACCTCTAGTTTCTGATAGAAAAATATATTTTTTTTCCAGATTATGCCGATCTTCCCATTTTCGCCTCAGGATACTATTAAAACAACATCGATCATCCTTCCTGACAGCGAGAGAAGGAACCAACGGATAAATCGAGTGAAAGTAAAAACAATGGCACTGATAACAGCGAGTCGAAGGCCCAGAGCAGCTTCTTGTAAATTCTAACATATAACAGGAGTGTAATGCCATGCGGGGTAGTGACGTGAATAGCCGCAACACTGGACAAGCTTATAGTCGTTACACAAGTAACTATTATAGGACTAAGAATCAAACAGCCGAAGCTATCAATTAGGAATTCTCCATCTATATATCATATTCTTAAAGTTGAAAAATGACACCGGGCTCGATTCCTATGTCATTTTTTAACTTAAAGAATATTATAGGGTAGCCTTTAATATTTAAAGATTGAGACGGCTTTCATAACGTTCATATTATTTCCCAGATATAATTGTAAAGTCCGCTTTTAGGGATGAATCTACCCCAATCCCAGGGCTGAAAACTTGAGAGATAAAAATCCTATCAATACGTTAGTACTGCACAAAATAGATATTTCAATAACAAGTTCATAGCCCTGATTAAGATTAACGAACTGCACCCGCCCATACATAGCCTGCAAACCAGTTGGCACAGTCTCCCCTAAATTGACAAATTCTAAATATTATAATACCCTCACTCTGAATACTTGACAAGACGCAAATAGGCTGCCAACTAAACAATAAATGAGAAGTTTAGAGTATTATAATAAATTTGGAAGAATATCTTACTAAAATACGTATGTTCAAATATAATGATGCTATTTCCCCAAAAGATTCTACACATGTTTCATGCAAATAATCATTGTATCAATTGTCATTCAAGAATAATACGTCACAATAAAGTGTTTGATTAATTGTTTTCTCCTTCATTTTCCCTACAAATCCGAACTAAATATAATGACTAGCCCAAAAATTATGTTGGGGCTCTAAAACTAATATTCATTTAGTTCAAAGGCAACAATGTTGAAACCATTACTACTTCCAATATGGAAGACGTCACCCTTGTGTAATGGGTTCTTCATCTGGGCGGGCTTTGTAGATTAAGCTTCTACCAATTCCTTGTAATACAAAATCACGAAGCCACCACGTTTATAAACTCTCCCATCTGTAGCACTCACCTAATATAGTCAGAAAGCCAATAAAATACTCCAACTTTCACTAGAGGTATGTAATAACACTCTAGATACCTATGTAAACTTACTCTCTAGAAGAGCATTTAGGAAGAGTTTACTAATATCACCTATTGCTTTTCACATCTGAACTAGAATATTGTACCATTATGCCTTGTATGCTTCTCCCAGTGTAACAAATAGTATACTCGAGATGTCATGTAACTAGAAGGTTTTCTCTCAGCAATTGTATTAAAAGATTGAAGTTTGTTTTAAGTAGTTTCCGTCATAAAGATTCATTCATATTTGTAGCCCATCACTATATTATGTTGTAGCTGCCTTTTAGGTGTCTACTATTCTAAGAATACAAGCTGAGAAGGATAAATTTCAAAGAAATGTATCAACTCTCAGGGCAGATACTAACAAGCCATCAGTTGAATTCTCTTAGTTCAAAAAAGTCTCTACATTTAATAATTATCAAACATATCAACTGACAGTCTTGTGTCATCTTTTAAAGTCGAGTTTATTTATTCTACAAAATGGATTTCAATTAGGTAGGGTTGTACAAGAATCAAGATAAAACTGTATGGCATAATTTATTAACAAGCAGACAATAAAATCAATTATATATAGTACATCATTATTTATGACACTGATGAAGAAAGAATATCCAAATTGAAACTATATGTTGACATTAGCTGTTCACAATATTTTATTAACATTAAACACAATCAATTTGTCATGATACAACATTATAAGTTTCTTCGCATTCTTGTATTTTGGCATATAACAAAGGGGTTGTTCTAACAACTGTATACTAACGAGACTTATAATTTTAATTCTTATCTAATTCGAGGCTAGAATTATTTATGCTATCCATAATGTCAAGCTTACATAGTGTTCCATCTATATTATTGGTATATTTACCCTTTTTTTTTAATCTGCAGCTTATTAAATTCTAAACGTTGGAAATTAACTTATGTTACATGTACAGCCATCTGTGAATACTAGAAATGGTTCAAATACTATCTCTCCAATCCCAATATAATTTTTTTCCTCTCCTTGAATCCAAATGTAAATCCTCAAAACTTTTAAAATGTGCAGTTGAAGTTAAAGTGGAATATTCAACAGCTGCGTGGAATTGTTATTGGAAGTCACTGGTTTTTAAAATTGTATTCGTGATGAAGATTAAAAAAAGCTTATTAAAATCATAGGCTTTGAGAAAATTGATGAAACATTTTTCTTCTGTTTTTAGATAAATTAAAACATTGTTTCCGGATAAAATAGATTATATTTTTATCATTCTTGGGTAGAGCTATCAAATATTTAGTGCCCAAGTCTTACTCACACGTTTAATATTATCCTAGTTTTGTTTTGAGACCATCTATGAACCACATACCGCTGTTGCTCCAAGTGTCATGCAACACAGATTTACTTAAATTCTAATTTTGACAAAATAATATGGTTCTTTTTTTACCCTTAGTAAAGATACTTAAACTATTTGATTCAGAGCTATATTAAATCAAGAGTTCCTGTAGTTACCAAGATTTTCTCACCACAAAAATCCCTGAACTGTCCAAACTTTTCTTAGACACCATAGATTATTGGGGAATTAATTATTTTTAACTAAAATTATCGATAATGTTAGTAGAACAAAGATCTAATAAAAAAAAAAGTATGGCTGTCTCAATTATACATTTTAAAGGAAAACATTGAAAAATGAACTTTAAATAATTATCCTATAAATATAAAAATATTGATTCCAGTGGAAATCCCAATGGAAATATCAAGATTCAAAACATTTTCCCACGTCGTTTTTGTTTTACATGTACCAAGGAGTAACCTAAACTAAAATAATAAATAAACAATAATAAAAGATATTTTGTTGTTCATCCTAGACTAGCATAGTTAAATAATTGCCCTGGATTTCTGCAACTTTATCCAGTAACAATGCAACAGTAGCACTAATTTATTATACCATTGCTTGTAATATTCCAATTCTATCCATCCCTCAAGATAATATGCAAAATCTAGAGATATTTAAATTCATTTAATAATAATAGGCTTCTGCTTCTTTTCTTCAGATTCCTTCTAGGACGTTCTAGACAAATCTGGCTTTCAGATTTAGGCAGTTAGGCGTTCTCTTTGACTTTCCAGATAAATCTAGTTATCTTCATCAAAAGAAAAAAAAATGCTTGAGAGAATATAGCTGAACTTAATCCATGTGTAAGATCTGTTTCTGAAAAATACAAACCAAGAAAGCTTTTAAACAGAATACAATCGATTAAACTTAATATCGTAACTTCTCAGGACCTAAACTAATGCATAAATACTATATATAGCAAGTGGAGAACAAAGATTCAAACCTAACATTTTGTTATAAACTACAACAGCAATATGTTTTTTAAACATATGACTTACTTTTAAAATCTCGTCTGAATGGTCCAGTGAGGAATAAATACACAATTTAAAATATGGTAATTAGCTAATAGTGTAACTAATTAGGTATAAATTTTAATCCAGGCTAAAAGTTTTAGTACCAATACAAGCTTACACTTAAATTATCAAGATAAAATGCATTTTTAAAGGAAATCAGGAACTAAATAAATGAGGTGCAAAAAAAAGTTCAAGCCATTTGTTTAGTTAGTTTCAATTAATCATTGAAAAGAAAAAAGAATTAAAAGGAATGAACACCAAAAAATTGTATCTATTAGAATATTAGTATTTAAAATAATTTACAATAATATTTAGAACAAGTATATAATGAGTGTGTCAATTGTAAATCATCAACAAATTGTAGCATTTCTACCTCAACGTAGAGTTGTTTCACATAGAGAAAGAATCTAATAATATGCATTTAAAATATGCCTATTTTTTGCAGTAATATTTGCCAGTACCATAAATGTATACTTATTAGGGAGATAAAGGTATAATGCTAACAATGGACGGCAATAAATAGATTATAATTAAAGTTTTGTTGTGTTGCTTAGTATGGTTGCATAGTAATAATATGATTATTTTCTAAGAGCTTAAAAGCAAACATAATTTTGGCTATTTTATAATTGTCCAAAACTATAATTTCATACATTTTAATGAAATAGTATTATAAATAAGTATCTGGTTCATCAATTACATTAATGTAATCACAAGGTATCTTTATATGTTAATTTACTGTAAAATGTTAACCCAAAATTATTTTATACAGTTAATGAAACGAGTTGTATGTATAAATGCTGAAAACTGGTGTGCCCACCCCAGAAAAGCTGTAAAGTACCTTATAAATACTATTATATAGGTACCTAAGTAGACTGTGAATCTAATAATATAAAGATTTATAAAGTTTGAGTGATTATTATACAATTGAAACAAAACTCACTAAAATAATAATAGAAACATAAATATTGACAAGCCTTTGAGCTAACTTTAATTATAAATTGATCCATAATAATTTTTCGTTGTATGATACCATCCTACAATCATTAAATTGTTTATTTGATTAATAATATTAGAAATTTAAACTGATCCGCCCATGAAAGGTTGGGTGATATTTAAATTATACATATCTAGATTTATAAAGCTGAGTTTTGTCAGAATGGTAGAGGGGTTGTCCAATATAACCCGACAAATCTAAAAATGGTTAGATTCTATCCGGATTGTCTTACCACTTCCTTTCAACTGGGTGCACCTCAAACGAGTAGTTGGTGGACACACGCAGTCTACTGATGAACGCCATGTACGCCCGCTACTTGGTACTGGTGGACACCACTTCGTGACCTGTAGAGTCCTCGATGGTCTGAAATACGAGTTAGAAGAAGGGCAGTAAAAAAATATGTATGTGTTTTTAATTATTATATTTAACACCATGACTACTATCGAGGCAGAAATAAGGATTATTTTAAAGGAAATGCACCCCCATTAGCGCAGATTGTTCAGCTACAATGATGAACAACGTGTGGAAAACTACCCAGTGTACTGGTATGTTATTTGGTTCTCGACCTCTCCGGTGAGACTGACGCTTTATACCACTTGGCCGGGTATTCATTTTTTGTTAAATTATATAGCTATTCTTTATTTTAGAGATTCCATTATCCTATTTGTGCCAGAGACGAGGAGGCTACACCACCTTAGCATAACATGGGGATCATCCATTCCCTTGCTAAGCTAATGTGGGCGCATTTAATGTAACACCACCCTCCTCACGGTAAGGGTGGTTCCACATGTGATGTATCAGTTCCCCCCCCCCTATTATTTCTCCACGCTAATATGGTTGCACATCCAAAAAGAAAATATATTCATCTCTGTCCCTTAAATATAAATACCCACCTTCTATCTCGTAGAATTCAAGGTAATATATTTTAGGGAGAGTCCTTGGTGCGCCAGCGTGTCCTGAAACCTGTAAAGCTGAGGTGAAGCCCTCATGTTGTACTCCAACTTCAAAGCAACGTCTTTGCCGTCAGGTGTTGTACATCTATTCGACACAAAACAATCAACCGAATTAACAAGATGTCATCAACATAGTTCTATTCACTGGTGGCCGGGCAGAAGTGGGGTGTTCCCAACTTGACTTCAGGCAAGCCTCGTCTAAATCAGTGGTATTCAAAAAAAAATCTGTTTGCGTGAACCCAGATATAATTTATCTTTGACTTTGCACTCCCAAAGTTGTTGGTGCGTAATGCAATTTATACATACTATAAAATCTACATACAATATAATGTGTTGAATAAGAAATATTATCAAAAGACGAAAGACTTCATCATAAATATCGCAGGGAAGTTACTTTCAGGTAATAGGCATCCGATATAAAAGGGTTTTGCGAAATTCAACACTTAAGGTGAAGAAATATTGTGATCAAAGAAGAGTTGAAAAATTAAATTTGACAAGGTAGAGGGGGGTTGTCCCATTAACTAGAAAAATCAAAACATGGGGAGGATGTGTTAACTTATCAACGGATCAACATAACTCGTAGTTTTATTGATATGTTATCTAATTAACGGATCAATATAACTCATAGTTTTATTTGATCATGCTACTATTGAGAAATGGACTCAAATATAGCTATTCAAAACAGGTATGGATGTTAAGATTCCCTTGTGAAACTATTCATTTGACCAAACTAAAGTCAAGTAACCTGGTCGAATAAACAGGAATATCAATACTTATGGTTAAAACTGGCACATTTTGTAAATTAACGTTGGAAGTACAACTCTTCCTAATGGATTCGTGCATATTATTTTAAAGCTACCACAAACTAGAGTAAACCCCATTAGTCTGACATTCCCAACACACTTTTCGGAAAATGATGAAAAAAATTAAGTCAACTGAAAAATATTTTGTTGGTTAACAAGCTCAGAGTTAAAATATAATTGTAAAAAACAGTTTATATCTGATAATAAATGCTTAATATCTACATGTTATGGTGGATACAATGTATTTTCCTGTAAATAAAAATAAATATTGTACATATACGTGCTATACATCAGTTTAATATATGAACATTTGATTAAACTCATTCAAAATTCGTGAAAATACCGTAGCCCTATATCATCCCGACTAAGCTTCAAGCCCAATTAGTTCGAATTAACAAGGTTCTAATGTAATTACAAAATAAATGTGTTAAGATGTAATGGATAGTTCTTTTACAAACCTGATATTCATCGAGTACAACCATCACAATATGGAACGCAAGCTACAAAACGATTTAAAAATAATCTTTAAAACGTAGAACTCTTCTTGTAAGAACTAGCTGCAGACTGAGGCAGCTCTGGCACCGACCAACGGTCTTTACACACTGAGCAACACACGTTTGTTTGTAGCTGACTATGCCGAACCGATCAAATGGAACCGTTAGTGGTGTCTGACGTCAACTTGTAAACACACATACCTTTGGGCCTCAGTTATGTCTAGATATCCCCCACCCCCCACATATGTGCCACGGGACCAAAACAGGCCAGTCCTCGGAGCATTATTTTCAGTTCTTGAACAGGGAAAAAACCCTGTTCAAGAATAGAAAAATACGGAATCGAACCAGGGGGCCTCTTCGCCTTGTAAGTAGAGAGACTCTACTTACTTTGCCAAGAGAGCGGACAAGATATTGTGATATTTTTACAAGATGTTAAAGATTGGCGGAACGTTTCTTACATATAAGAGGGTATAAATCTAGGGTATATGAGCAAGCAATTATTGAAGTGTTGTTAGCTCAATGCTAGTGTTCTCGGCTACTACATAGAAGTTATTGGTTCAATCCCATGAGGAGACTTATTTATTTTTATTTTTTTAGCGATGCGTTTTAGTATCTATTTGGATTAAACACATATATACTTATTACGCTAATGCGTTAGGAATGAGTTTGGGTTAGATCTCTAGGAAGTGTATCCGAATTTGCATGTAGGGAGAGTGGAAAACAATTTAGGAAAAACTACCATCTCAGTACACCCAAAAGGGATTTGAACTCCGATCTCCCCGTAATCGGCAGTATAGCCTTTTGTAAGAATGATGCCATAGACCATGCGGCCACTGAAGCGTCTACCCCCACAATTTAATAACCTTAACGATTTCTAACAACTTATACTGAGAAGATAACCATGGTCCAAACTTTAATTTACATTTGAAGAAAAGGGATAAAACCAATATTGTGAGTATGGGGCGTTTTAAATATTATTTTATTACGGTTAGCTCAGTGCTAGCGGTTTTGTCTCTTGGAAAGAAATGAATGCTCCAATCCCGGTTGGGTAAGTATATTTTATTTATTCATTCTTAAAGGGGATACTTATACATATTTTCACTATAAACTATAAATTTAATGTCAACATCCCATTTATTTTTTCTGGCGGTCTATGTATGAGTGGTTAAGGATCTAATCTCAAATGTATAAAGATTTTGGAGGAGGGGAGTTCAAATACGAGCTGGCTTTGAATTATCTTCTTTTTTTTAAGAAATCCAAGTGTATTACTTACCACAAAGTCTACACCGGTGTTCTCGGAGTATAATAAGTCAATCATTGGCTGGTATGGCAGATGACTGCATCGTTTTTACATACCCCTTAAATGAAACTGTTTATTAACATGATGCTAGACGTGGTACTAGTAAAAAAAATATGTATAAATGAATATATCTCTATTTTTGAATTTTATGTAATACCCCCTTAAAGGGCTGTTCTTAAATTACGTAAGGTTTTTTTGAGGGAGGATCAAAATCCGTCTCACGTAAGGCTATTTTTTATATCAATGTTTATGCTAAGAAACAATCCAAAATACTTTTTTGTCATAAAAAATTTAATTATAAAGTTACACTTATTCATTTACTTATGATGTGCTATAACTAATTCTACTACAATTAAAGTATTTTAAAAATTCATTTCAGTCGCTTTATTACCAATACTGATGCCTAAAATAACTAAACAATTAAAATGATCTTTGTTCTTCTCTATCTTCTGTGAATCTGTCTTGAGACAGGTATTTTCATATATTCTGAGCGTTCTTCTTTCCTCCTTTCTGGATATCTTTAGGCATTCAAAACCACCTTCTTCCTCTTTTTTCCTTTATCTTTCCTTTAATGATTATCGTCAATAAACAATCCCTAGGTACTGCGTGGCAAAACACTTTTAATGTAAATTTATTTACCTCTTGGTGTGTCTTACTTTCCTAATACTTCATAACATTATTCTCCTCTTTCTGAGGTAGAAAATTAAATTACTACATACCTCTTGATGTTTATTATTTTCTTAATACCGCACCACAGATTTGACATATTTCTGAGGCAGCTAAAATGACTGACAAAGTTATCTGTGAGACTATTTTTGTACTATTTAGATGTACTGTACTTAGCTAAAATAAGTAAGCCATCTGTAATACAATTATTTAAAACTACCTATTTGGATGTGTTACTTAATGTACATGAACCTCCTGGTGTTTCCTACTTTCCTAGCACTTCATGAAATTTTCCCCTTATTTTCGAGGCAAACAATTGAAATCACTCTGATATTTTCCTGATACCTCACCACATATTTGACATCAATGGCAGCTAAAATGACTGACAGACAATTTGTGAAACAATTTGTTTGGATTTATGTAGCAAAATAACTGATAATATTTATGTACTAATTTCTATGTGTGTATCTTTAAAAAATGGCAGAGCTATTTTTAATACTGTTTATAACTATTTGAATATGTTTTTATTGTGTATATAGATAGACCTCTTGATGTGTCTTACTCTCCTAGTACTTCTTAACATAACACTAATGTTCTTAGGGCAGAAAAATAAATTAATACCTGCCTTTCTAAGTTTGTTGTTATCTCCACAACAGATTTGTCCATTTCTGAAGGAGCAAAATAACTTACGCACGTATGGATGCGTTTCTTTTAATGTATTTGGCATCTTGGTGTGTATTACTCTAGGGATCTGGTAACGAAAGAAAAGTATCGATACTGTACTCGTTAAGGTATTGAGAAAAAAAAAGTGATGATCGATAACAGTAAGACGTCTAATCCGAACGGGTAATAAAACATGGTGCTAAAAACAGTAAGTATCAATATCGATTTTTTTTACAAGATGCTTTTTTGCTATCCATTTTCTTAGAAAAAACTTCTATAATTCACTTATGGGAGGTGCCCTTTTTTTAAGTACAGTCATTGTTTGTATACTATTATCAGGATCGATTAAGCTATTGACATATAATAGAATAATGGACACCCTGCCCTGTTTCAACTGCTTAAACAACGCTGAACGCACACAAACTTTTCTGCTTCGTCTACTTGGGTCATCCTTGAGTTTACCGAGTTCATTGAGCTCTATAAAAGCTTATTCTGTTTAGCTCATGATGACCGTGCTCAATGATCAATAAGGGTAGTAGACTGGTCGCCATTCACCCTGTAGCCCCGGCAGGCGTAAGGTTGTATTGATAAACGAAGATGAAAGAACAGCTATGAATTATGCTAAAAGAGATTGAATACAATAGTTGCTTCTTGCTTGTCATGCAGAAAATAAGTGAGTTGAGAAATAGTGTCATTTGTTTTTGCTCCACAGTATACCCTGGAAAACATTTAATCCCAGTGTGAGTGAAGATAAGAAACAAGTTGTTTCTTTCAATACCGATTCGGTGCCAGAATTTGAGTACTAATATCAGTAAAAAGTATTGAGTAATAACATACTAGTATTGAAAGTAAAATATCAATATTAGTAAAGTATCAGGACTTTTTTCACATCCCATATTACTATCCTACTACTTACTTCATATCCAGCGGTTATTAAGGTAGCAAATTAAATTATTGCTACCAAATTTTGAACTTCTTACACTTGTGATACTTCACAACACATTTGTCCTTTGAAGCACCGAATTAAATATCTAGTTTCCTCTTGAAATCTGATTTTTTTGTTTAATTAATTTCTTTTTCTGTTACTTACGCTGCAAACTAAAGATTTTTCTTTTTTACTTTCTTGATACTGATATAGAATGGGCTTGATGCACCTTGAAAATTACAATAGTGTTTTGTTGTGTTTTAATTTTGAATTTTGAGGCCTACATTAAATGTTTCTAAATTATTTATACTATCACTAAACACTATTTTCCAGATTAAATTAATTGGCCTAGATTAGATAGATTTTTATCGTGATTTTTATTTTCTGACTTGACTATCAAAATGGTTGCACTAATGAGATAGGAATTACGTGAAAACCATTTTGGAAAACTTACATAATACCCTCAGTAGTAATGTAAAACCCAACCTACTCAACTATGACAAACCATAATAGAAGATGCTAACACCTTAGATTTCATACTTACTGTTGCAGGAAATAGTTTGCTGCTAATAAATTATTTTACTAGTGAATGATCATGTAATCGATTCATATAATTTAATAAAAGAACCGATTCTACTGAATCAATTATTGACTTATAGTGGCCAAACTATCAGTAAGGAGGATGAAGAGCCCTAAAACTCTTTTTAAGCTCCTGCTTGACATGACTACATTTATGACAAGGGTTGTAGTTATAGTAGATGTCTCAAATTGAGTAGATGATTTAATCTTGTAAACACACATACCTTCCACTTCATTTATATCTATATCATACCCTTTCTTTAAACATGTGTCATGGGACCAAAACATCCCTACTGACATTTTGCTTTCTTGTACAGGGTATAATTTCAAATATATAAAGATTTTTTAAGATGTAATTTACAAGCCTACAGCCAGATTTATAGTCTGACTTTAGTGCGCCTCAAGTAAAACTGGCCCATTCCATTTGATTCTAGTTAAGTGTCGTCTTTTAATTGATTTTGAGCAGCACTTGAGGTGCACTAAGTTTGACTATGAATCTGACTCATAGTATAACTTGTTTTTTTAATCCCAGAGTAAAACTTAATGCAACCCTGTTATTCCTCTTAAGTCTAGTCTGGTGTTATCATAGTCTAAGGAGTCGATCATTGGCTGATATGACTGATGGATGACTGGAAGAGGTTAGCCCCCCATTTATATTTGCATCGTTTTATTAAGTGAAATGGTTTATTACCATGATGCTAAGTATTAGTGTAGAAAATATACAGTTTTGATTAAACATTTATATAAGAGTATATATCTTTATACTTACCCCCTTAAAAACCCTGTTAAATGTCTTACCAACCCCAAGCAGAACTCTTTTAGGGATTTAATTTTCAGCTCAAAAAAATATTCAGAGAAGAGTGGGCATATTAAAAAATACATGCACAAATGTGCTAAAATAAACAAATATTTATAATTACAAGAAGTTTACGAAGTCACTTTATTTTAACAGCACAATATTCAGTATTAAAATCAAGTTAATTATGTATTACAACACATAGTTAACCAAAATACAATGTATTAATTGTCTCAAAGCCTAAATAGTTTACTAGTGTTGAGATTAACAAAGCCTTGCTAGATACATATTATCAGTTATGGAACACTTCTCAAAATGTTGGAAATCTGGTGTACACCAAACAGCTTAGGTTTAAAACCAAACTTAAAATCATTTTAATATACTTTCATATTTGATTGTTAGTAAAAGTAATAAAAATATAGTATGTACAAAATTGTGTCTTTATTAATAGATTTGTTAGAAAAATTTGATCATATATAATAGACTAACATTTGTTGAATGTATAATAATTTTTAAAAGAACACACGAAAAGATTTGTGGCCCAATAGGTTATATATTTAAAAATAACATTCATAAAAACAAAGGATTGAAAATCACACTTCTATAGAAAAAAATTTGGCCAATACTTTCAGATCTTCCCATTTATTGTTGAAACATACTAAGTATTTGTATCAATGGTAGCAGCCATTAGTTATTTTACTATTTGTAGAAATATAATATTTGGAATCTTACTTAGTTAACCAAAAGTCTAGCAAATTAGATAATATAGACAAATAAGTACACAAATAGCACAAACATAAAATGAGGAGTTACAAATTACAAATTTTCAAAACAATAGTTTGTTGTATTAAGCTTAAATTAGTTCACATTTATTTAAATGTACAATAGGGCTCTGCGAAGATTCCAACAATATGAATTGGAGAATATTTTGTTTACTAGCATTGCACAGTGCTATTTAAAAAAATATAATTTACCAACTCATTATAGTGCTTTTAATATTAGTCTACATTTTAAAATGGCACACTAAACAACAATGAACATTTTGAAATTTCGCAAGGCTTAAATATCATTTAGAAATTTTTTAATTAGAATTTATAATTTAAAAAAATAGTTTAAATAAATTATTAAATGAATTTAGATTATATTAGACATAAAATAAGCTAAATAAAATGTATATAATATAAAATATGCTAAATAAAATGTGTCCATTCAGGGGTGGCCAGAGGTAAATTCCGTGCCTGTCCCGGATTGCTTTGTGACGCCCCCCTATTTAACCGGTTGATAATACAGTCCATTTGCCGTAGTTGTGGTGGTAACGGACAGCTGGCAAAAGCTACCAGATATACTCCCATGAATCCGTTCACCAAACCATATGACCTACAAAACCATAATTTGTTGATTTGTGGTCACTTATGGCAGTCAAAACGTTTACAACAAATAATTTATTTTTAACTTCGTTCTTCTTTTGACCGTTCTTTAAATCTTCTACAAACTATCACTTACCACATTTCCCATTTTCCCATTGCAATTGGACTCTGGGAAAATATGAAAATAATCCCCAAACCTAATATAGCCTGGGCGTGATAGGAAAATTATCTGAAGGGATACTCCACAAATGTTAACTATAGGCTAAATGTTTCACTTCGAGATTGTACAAAAACGGTTAGGATTACAAATAAAACTATAAGAACCTATTTTGTAGACAATGTTATCTTCTATTTTTTCTTATAAGTTTAACAAACACTTTGACAATATAAACGGTTTATGTTATAAGTGAAAAAAAAAGTTTTAGGGCACCATTTTTTCAAAATGGCTAATGTAAAATAAACTTTTGAGAGTGCCACTAAATTCTTATTTACTTACCACACATGAAATTATACTAATATGTCAAATTTTATTTTGGTATCAAAAAGTGTATGATTGTTATGCTTAGCAATTCAACTATTACGCCTAGGTTAAGTTAGGTTTGGAGCTGTTAGGTTTGGGAATTATTTTCATATCACATCCAGGCTACATTTGGTTAGGTTCAGCTTTGTTTGGCATCCCCTCGAGTCTGCGCCCTGAGTATCTGCCTGGCTTGCACGGCCCCTAGGCCGCCCCTGTATCTATTTTTATTTTATTTTAAATTTGTGAACTTATTTATCATAATAAAATGTTATTTTACTAAAATTAATAAATATATATAAAACCAATTACTCTATTTTAATAAACATCAAACATTATAACATGAAATATATGGGAGCTTGTGATCATTTTCAAATCGGCATGGGGAAAATAAAATATTACTACAAAATATCTAGTTTAAATTATACAAATTGACAACTGTAAGACTATCATCTAAATTTAAAAAAATAGCTCAGTCTATGCACACAAAAAAAAACCCCACACTAATCTATAGAATTTGCATGCAGTTTTAATTTAAATACTAACATTAACCTAAATAACTATTTATAAAAAAATAAATGCAATCATAAAATATTAAAAGCTACACATACAAAACATTATTTTATGTACAGTATATCTTAAACAGTCTTCTTTGTCCACAATCGTCTAAACCTCTGCATGCTTATTTTAAAAATAATGTTAAAACCACTGCTTCATTTCAAGTAGTATCCTTAATTCCAATCAAACTTTTGTGATTGAAGTGTTCTAATACAACAGTAGGCATACTTCCCAAACTGTTTTGAACTGCCACCTACCCAATTTTTTATAAGAACAAACTTTCAGGACACACCCAGCTTTAATGTACATGGGTGATAGGGGTGGGAGTGGCGGTTGGAGGGGGAAGGCAAATATTTAGTGATTGAATTATTTTAACATTTATTATTGAATGTAATTTGACAGACAAACTTATCTATGTCTCACATTGAGATGTTAGCAAAGGGTTGCATTGTTTCTGGTTTTTGTTGGTGATTTTTACATTTAAAAATCTTTTCGTGAGGTACAGTTTGGGAACCACTGTTGTAATAGACTGATAGTTATCCAACAAACTAATTACTACCAATCAAATTCAACATGGAATTATAAAAACAAAGTGTTTAATAACGTGCTGCCTACTTCAAACTAAACAGTCGAGAAAGTATTAAAAAATTAGAGTTCATCTTTGATTACTAGATTACATTCAAGTTATTTAAGGGACTATTTTGTTGAGTATTGATCTATACATTTACATGTTTTTATTTTTAAGCACCACGTTTTAATACCTGTTTGGGTCATAGGCTTATTCAATAGTTACGCTAATGGTTTTATGGATGAGGAAGGTATATTTATAAGAAATATACCCACATTTATGTAGAAAGAGAGAGAGAGAGAGAGAGAATGGAAAACAATTTTGGAAAACCCACCCTTAGTACACCCGACCGAGATTCAAACCTCTATCTGCACATCATTGGCACTCTAGTCTATTGCAAGAGTAACACCCTAGACTATTCAGATATTTACCCATATTGATGCTCACACGGTGTAGGGCGTCACTCTTAAAAATGAATGAGATTAACAGTGATGGGGATAACTGGGTTCAAATCCTGATGGGGTGAATTGAGGGTGATTCTTAAACGATTTCCAGCACTTTCTCCACACAAATGTTGGTATATTTCGCCTAAATTTCACCCCTCTTATCATTAGCCCATTAAGTGTAAGTATGTGGATTTCTTATGGGAAGACGCATCGCAAAAATAAAAATTGCTCACATTGGGACAGTGAAATAATATATGAGATCCCATTGGGGAAATGTTTAGCTTTCTTCGACAGAACACACATGTCAATTTGAATACCAAGCTCAAATGAAAAATAAAAATATATTATCTTCCAATTAACACCCAAGAATCACTCTTTAAAAAATAATAAAAGGGACAAGACACTGTGTTAATGAAAAGTCAGCTATAAATAGTTTTTGAACTTGGTGAACAGAACATTTTTTACATCCATTAATGTTTCCCACCTGTGGTCTGGGTCACTTTTTATTCAAGCCATATATTTTCCACTACTGGTTTGCTAGGCCTGCCGTAGCTTCATTACATAGAATAAAATATCATTAATATTCCTGATGCGGAAAGGTGTTTTGGGCTACCACGGCAAAACTAAATAAAAATATATACTCAGTTAATTAAGTAACATCCTGTTTCTAGAATTCAATTTTAATGGGGGAAAGTGGTTGGCAAGGGGATTTGCATAAATTACTCAATCACACAATTATATATATATATATAAGGAGATTCTGGTAGGAATTAACTCTTGGAAACTATAAACAAATTGTTTGTGGTTACTTTCTTATTAAGTATTATTTCATATGTTATGATATATATGAGAAGTGGCAGTGGCAGATTACATGACAACATATGAATCTATCAAAATTGTTTAAGTAACTTTTATAGTGGTCATAAAATTGTTTTTTTATTTGAATCAGATTATAGATATATTACATTCAAAAACTACCATAGTAAAATTTATCCAAATAAACTTAGGGCTACCGGACTAAATTCCCGGCATGGCTGAAAGATTTATCATTGCTGAAATGGAAGTTTCCCATTTTACAGTGATGAATTAATGGCCGGGTGGCTGGTTGTTGCAGCTTTTCTAGATTTAAGTTAGTTTATAAAGTCTTGTGCTGAAATAATCAGTCTGTTCAGAAAGAGCACGTTAAATACATAAAAATAGCACACCTTAAATGTTGCTCTTAAATATATTGAAAATTAATTCAAATACTTGTAAAAATTCTTAACAGCTACTAAACTAACTTTAACTTAACACACTGTATGAAAACTATCATCTGTCTCTACAATTGAAACAAGTTTACTATTTAAAAAAAAAACACTTTAAAATCTCGTTGATATGACATTCTTAACCTAATCTTCTCTGTAAATAAATTAGTCCAATAAATGGCCTCTCACAAACGAAGTTATCTCGTTAAGTTCCCTTTCCAAGACTTCGGTTTCATGCAGCGGTCGAGTTGCCGGTGCCGTTCACCTCGTTCTTGGGTTCCACCATGAAATTAAGGAAGCCGTCCACATCCTCCAGTTCTTTGGCCACAAACTTGGCCACTATCGTCGATCTTCCTGAAAACTTGGGAGTCATCTTGAAGGTGACTGTCGCTTCAGTGTTTGGTGCTACATTCCTAAATGAGAAGATATTCAAAACATAGAATTAAAAAAATCATTTTGAGACAAGTCATCTTTTACTATTTCAAAAAAAATATTGCATTTGGACTTGGTAGAATCTACTTAAAATATACAAAATTAATCTAGATATATCACTGGATATAAAGCAGGTTGCTTAAAATATTTGATCTATTTCTAAATATAAAACAGAATACAAAGTACCTACTTAAAATATACAGTCTTGCCATATATCTAATACAAGATATAAATTAGGTACTTAAAATATGATCCAGCCCTAAATATAAAACAGGATACAAAGTACCTACTTAAAATATACAGTCTTGCTCTAGATCTAATACAAGATATAAACTAGGTACTTAAAATATGATCCAGCTTTGGATATAAAACAGGATATATGATCCAATCTTTGCAGTGCTGGAACGCAAGGCCGTTGCGACCCAAAGTCAAAAGGGGGGGATTTCACAAACATAAATGCCTCTAGAAGATATTTGGAGCATTTTTTAATGGTTACTAAGACAGAAACTTACTCAGCGCACTTCCCCTAAGATTTCAAAAAATCACACAGAGCACAGTAAATTTCAACAGAATTTATTGATCCATAATAGGAAAAAAAGTTTTAACATAATATTGATATAAAATCAATTAGTTTAGTTAGAATTGCATAGTATAAAACTTTACTAAAAAAATATATATTTTTTAAATATTTGTCCATTAAAGCAGTGTCGGAACGGCGTTCCTGCTCCACTACACCCCTGAATCTTAGATCTATAACAGGATATAAATTACTTAAAATAAATAAATCGTGTCTTTTAGCAAGCCTCGATCTTTTATAAATTATACTTACTGAGGGACCTTTATCTTGAGTTGTGAAGTAATCCCTGGCCCTTCAATAAGGAACTGTCCCTTCTTAAGTGGGATAGGCAGTGGGTTCTTAAGAGTTGCCACAGCACTGAATTCTTGACCTTGAACTGGCTCACCCTCAATCTAGAAACAGCACCACATAAGCATCAGGGATTTAGATTAAAACTTACAACTGTAATTAAATGTGTTCATATTATAATAAGTGTACAAATTGTTAATAGTTTTACTTAAATTTTTATATTTCAATGGTTGTATTAAAATCATCAGTACATGAACAATTTACTTTTTTTTTAAATTTTTTGGTAGCCCATCAACCCAAAGTACCGTACATATATAGCCACCGAATTCAATATGCTCTAGAAACATTTACAAAAACCATAATGCATTCAAAGAACATACAGATATAAAATGTAGGTTTAAATTAATTAAATAAATAAATTCAAATTTATGTCCAATTTTAATATATACTTAATTATAGACAGATTAAAAACTTTAAATTCTACACTATATTCAAATCAACATTTGGTGGATTAGTTGGTAGCATTGAAGATTTTGAACTTGAATTTAAAATACATTATATTTAGAAGAAGGTACAGGTAAGATGGATAGAAACATATAAAAGGATTGCACACACTTTTACAGTGAAAAGAAAAAAAACATTTCACACTTTTCATTGCCGCCATTGGATAAAAAGGTAGTAAGTAATATTGATTTCAATCTGTCACTAAATGCAACCACTGTACAATCAACTTCCACACACTTTTTTTTTTCACATCCATTACTATTTCCAGACTGTGGCCTAGGTCAGTTATTTATTAAAGCCATATATTTTCCACTACCGGCTTGCTAGGCCTGTCGTAGCTTCATATGCCTTATAATCAAACTTATGACTAGGACAGGCAAAACACCCAGTCCCCAACCATTAGCTTATCACTATGAAAGGGTAAACTCACATTTCACCAATAATACATTTTTTCGGCCATGCCGGGAATTGAACCCGTGAACCTTAACTCAGTAGGCAGACACGCTACTGACTGAGCTAAGGTGTGAGATAACTTCCCCAAACTGAGATATAAAATTAAAGCAGGAGTAGTCATATTATTCCAGTAGCAGATCATAGTTCATAAAAGATGCACCCTAAAATAATAAGTGATGAATGATCTTTTAATAGGATTGTGTTATAGGGGATTTTTTATTTTTTTATTCCCTCTCTTCTTCCTCACAAATGTGGTTACACATCTTCTATATTTAATGTTCCTCATTCCTGGTTACTTAGTGTTGATATTAAAGATAGCCATGTCAATTTAGTAAGATGTGGAGCTCGATAAAACTACGAATACCTTTATTTTAATGTCAGGTTTCCTGACTCTGAAGTCGTCCTGGGCGAAGTATTCATAGTTGTTTCCTTGGATGGTGGCAAGGCAGGCGATGTTGAAGGCGCACTGGTCCACCAGCCGGCGATAGTACTCATCATACGTCACTTCCATTCTTATCTCTTCCACTGTGCATATAAAACATACTCTTTTACTTATCTATAGTAAAGATGAAAATGTAAAAGTAGAGTGAACTGGATATTTCTCATTAGCTATTCACAAAATTCAGGACCCAGAAAAAAACATGAAAAGCCAAAAGTGGGGTGAATATTGTACTTAAACATTTTTTGACATGATCAAACTATAAAGATATATAAATATATCAAAGAATAGTTAAGATAAAATGGTAGAGTTCAACTTCCAAACATAAGTCTCAATCATACTTTAATATTAGATATATATATATATACCGTGTCTTACTACCTGTTTGGGTTATACGCCTATATATTAATAATGCTAATGGTTATATTTTAAGGAATTGTACCCACATTTGGGTGTAATGAGAGTGTAAAACAGTTTTGAAAAAAGACACTCAATATACCCAACTGAGATTATGACCTAAATGTCCCAGTCATTGGCAGTATAGTCTACTGTGAAAGTAGCGCGTTAGACCACATGGCCTCTTAAGAATATCTTGAAAATATTGTTATTACTCGCACTAGAACTTATATATCTTGTTTTAGTGATAATACCTTAAACTAATTTTCAAAAACAAAATTAAAGAAAACTAATATTTTATTTGAGGTATTTAAGGTGCATTTTCTAACTGACTAACTATATGAACAAACAATTTATAAACTAAATTCAATATTGAACAGACAACACCCAGCCCTTGGTTATTAATTCATCACTGTAAAAGGGCAAACCCACATTCCATCATTGATAAATTTTTCCGCCATGGCATGAATTTAACCCGAGATCCCTAGTTTGGTAGGCCAACATGCTACCGACTAATCGAAGGTGTCCGACCTGGGTTACATTGATTGTTTGGACTTGTATGCTTTAGTTTCTGTAAAAAGAAGCCCTAATGCTCGGAAAAGGCTGTGAGAGAGACTGAGGGGAATACAAAATATAATAGGAGATTCCAAAAATTAATTTGTGGCCGAATCTATATTCCGGCTGTAAGAATATTGCTTCAAGTGAGAAATACCAAAAGTGGTAGTTTTCAAGCACAGTATTAAGATTGGATTTTAGTTTAAGCCAAATTACATGTCAAATTACTTTTTACAGTTATTGGTTTACAATGTACCTCCAAAAAGTGATATGTTTTCCCTAAACAAACTACTAATTAGCAAGATCAGCACTTCTTTAACTGTTGCACTGACACAAGTGGGACCTGTACAATATTGCCACCCAGTGCTGTGTCGTGGCGTGTTGCCAGTTTAATCAGAGCTCGTAAAAACTGTATCTACGATATGTTCTGCCGCACTAGGTCCCCATTTGACTAAGCATATACAGGCTATGCTCACATGGTTCTTTATTTCCTTAGATATCTAGCCAATTGGTCATTGGGTGATCTACCCAAATGACAAGACCATTCACAGGTACAGTTGGAACTAGTTCTGCTTATCCTGGTCATATGCGTTACCATCTATTTTAGTTATTGAGGGAAATGGAAAGAGAATGAGCCCATTTTAATTTTAGATTCTAAAATAAAAATTATTTTGTGGCAAATGAATAAATTGGAAACCAGAATACGGAAAACTTAAAGCAGTTCAAGTACTTGTGGATTCTGGTGACAAAGGATGTCTACGGCAACAAGGAAATTAGGTCGAGGATTGCCATGGCCAAGAAAGCTTTCAACAAGAAGAGGTTACCGCTGACCAGCCAGTTGAGTTTGGAAATGAAGAAACTGATGAAATGCTACATTTGGAGCATAAAATTGTATGGAGCAGATACGTGAACTCTCGGGCAGTTGGAAAAGAAATGCTTCGAGAGCTTTGAATGTGGTGCAGGTGAAGACTTGAGAAGATTAGGTAGACAGACAGGGTTACAAATGAAGTCCTAAAAAGAGTGGGTGAGAAGAAAACTATTTTGGATGAGAGTCTTCGCCGCAAAGGAAACTGGATCAGACACATCCTTATGAGGAACTGTCTTCTGTGGCATGGAAGGCAAGGTTGTGAAAAAGAGGAGATTAGGAAGAAAGAGGATTCAAATATTGGATGACTTGAAGGAAAGAAGAACATTGTGAGAGCTGAAGGAGGAGGCAGAGGACAGGGCACTTTGTTGGTCTAATTTCACTGACAAAAGGAATGGACTTGTCATAAGACAGAACACTTATTATTATTATTATTATTATTATTATTATTATTATTATTATTATTATTAATTACTATGATAGTGTAATTAATTAAATAAGTAATACACAATAAGTTATCTTAATCATTTATGCATTGCTCCGACATGGCTTTTCATTTTTATGAATAAAACTATTCACTGTATCTTTTAAGCGAATAGGACTGTCCCATTTGAGTAGTTTAATGGGAGAGGGGGGAGTACATATACCCCTTTTCTCCCCACTAACGACGCTCTTGACTCTGGCAACAAGCCATAACATGCTACTTACTGCCTGCGGATATATTTGCAATATCGTATTTACATTTGTATTGCAAGAATTGATTATACTAACACACCAATAGCTCGTGGCTTACTTTAGATAAGACAAGAGGGCATTTTCTACATTGTGAAATCGTAATTTCAGAACAAATATTGTTGGAAACCTTACAAGTTATTTTCATGGTTTTATCAACCCCTTTGAAAAATTCAATTATAAACGTGTGCAACTTTTTTTATTTTAGCAATTAAAATATGGTGGAAGGTCGCTAAAAATATGTTTATAAATATTAATTGTTAGTTTCAGAAAGCACAGTATTTTCCCACAAAAAAATAAACTGCCTAAAAATAAAAATAACTCATACAAGTTAAGTGCAGCTCTAAGGAGCTTGTATATATCTCACCTGCTCCTGCTTTAACAACCCGCTCCACATCATCCCTCTTGACAGCGTCCTTTACAGTCCCTGTGTAAAGTACTGCGTCCACCCTGAGGATTACCTTCACAGTGTAGTTCTCTGTGCGGCTACGATTCTTCATGACCACCACCACACTGCAGAATGGAACAAAAGATTACGGGATTTGAGACACAACACCTCAGTAAGAGTCTGTCTTACTTCAAGGAAAACACATAAGAATGTGGTGTTTGAAGAAAAATAGCGATACTTTACTCATTTCTAGTATAGGAATAGAAGTCTCGATAATTTACTCATTTCTATGATAGGAAGAAAAGTATTGATACTTTACTCATTTCTAGGATAGGAAGAAAAGTATTGATACTTTATTCATTTCTAGGATAGGAAGAAAAGTATCGATACCTTACTCATTTCTAGAATAGGCTAAAAAGTATCGATACTTTACTCATTTCTAGGATAGGAAGAAAAGTATTGATATTTTACTAATTTATAGTATTGGAAGAAAAATTTTGATACTCTACTCATTTTTAGTATCAAAAGAAAAGTAACGCTATAGTAGTCTTTATTTATCGAAATAAACGTACCAATAACAGTAGATATTGTATCAAAGGATAAGAAGGAAATCTTATCCAAATATCAGGCTTTCTTGATTTTTTTTATGTACAAAAATGTGGATTTTTTCCCCCCTTTAACCTTAGAATTTTCAAACTTCTATAGAAATAAATAACACTTTTGAGCTATGATACCAAGCTTACCATTCCAAGCTTAAATCAATAAAAACCAAATGTTTCTCATATTGTAAATGAGAGCAAAGAAGAAACATTTCATCAGACAATTAAAGGGTGGGTTTAAAACAATACACTTATTAGGGAAAATACATAAATTATGACTTTATTTAGACATCGATCCCCTACTGGAGATCAAGTATACTTATGAGTTAAAGTATTGATTAAAAAGGTTGATTGACACCTAACTGGGTAGGTAATCAAGGTAAGACCACTTCATTTCAGGTTAAATAGTGTGTACATATTGTGAACCTTTTTGGTTGCTTCTTTTGTATTAACTAATTTTTCCGCCAAAAACAATTTTAAGATGCTTCATTCTAATACTACAATGTAGGACACTCAATATAAAGTGAACTCTCTTAATAGCGCACAACTTTCAAGATCGAAAAGTGTCAGTTATTTGGAAACATATTTTCTTGTATCATACTTCTTGAACACAGTTTAATCTACATGGACCTATGTGCTGTGAATATTTATTACTACAATCTACTTACTGCATTGTGGATTATTCTATGGATGATAATTATGACTCACGAATAAATATTGTTTGTAACTTATGTGCAAATTGCATCAAACACAGAGCAATACACATATTAAATAAACTGTTAACAGTAGACCTTCTGCACTGTATATATGTGCATGAGTAAAGACAGCTGCTGGAACATCTCCCCCACTGATGGCTCGAAATGAGTGGGAGGTATGACCGCTAAGTACCTTATTTAATATTAGGTAGACAATTTTAGAAACTTTCCATAGAGGGGGTAGGTGGGACTACTCCCATTTCACGCTAGATGGCGGAATTCCTGACATTCCTACAGTCAAATACTATAGAATGGACTAGCATTATCAATTTTGGTCTATTGTTTAGAGATTACTATGCATAAATATGCGTCTCTAGGTGTCCGTTACTGGGAGATTGTTTCACTTTAAGAGCCCATGTTATTTAGAGGAAAATTCATACTGTTCAATATAAGGAAGAATCCTTTATTCAAAGGTATCCTATAAGGGAGATTTTACTGTAAAAGTAACGCAATCGCTTGTTCATGAAAAATAACTTTACCTAAAAGGCTGTCCAATCACAATGTCATCCCTGAGCTCAAAGTTGAAGTTGATGTCATTAAAGTCGTCATTAAGATAATAACGACTGAAGTGTGATTCACTCTGCTTCAGCGCTCTCAACATTGTGGCTCTCTCTTCATCGCTCTCTGAAAAAATAAATAAGACGTTTTCACATAGCATTAGATTATGTAAGCAATCTGATGCCTTAGCTCAATCAATAGCGTGTCTGCCTATTGAGGTGGGGGTCCCGGGATCAATTCCCGGTATGGCTGAAAATTTATCATTGATGAAATGTAGGTTTACTCTTTCATATTGATAAATTAACAGCCGAGGAATGGATGTTGTGACTGTCTCAGTCAAAGTTAGATTATAAGGCATATGAGGCTACGACAGGCCTAACCAACCTGTAATGGAAAATATATGGCTTGAATAAAAAACTGACCCAAGCCACAGGCTGGAAACAGTAATGGGTATAAAAAGTAATCAGACTATGTAAACTAATGTTTTTTTTAATATAAAAGGTAAAATGCTGACATACATCCCTATTCACAACCATGCCCTCCGGCCTTTCACAGCCTGTGTTGTTGAATTTGAAACAATAGATATTTAAACATGCACAGTGGCTTTCTTTAGTTGTTCTATAAAAGGGTGTTGGGTGCAGCAACATTATTTGGTATCTTATAAAGAATTATATTTCTCTGGTTGTGGACATTACTTGCAGTCTAAATGTTAAGAGTGTGTCATTCTTACTAAGAATAAATTAATATTTATATCAAATCTCCTGCATTGTTATAATCGTGTGATCTAGTTTACCGCTAAACTATATATTAGTTCAAAGAAGTACATTGTTAGTTTAGGTTGCTGTAGCATCCGACACTATGAAGTGGGGAGAAGTTTGTAGTTTCATCCCCTAAAAATGATATTTTATTTTTTACAAATGACAAAACACAAACGCTAGCACAGAGAATAAAGAGGTTATGCTAATAATGGTGTAGAAGTCAAAGGATTGGGCTTAGGATCTGCTGTAAAACTATGAACCTTATCAAACTAATTTGAGGCATATACTTAAAAGCTTGATTCTACTAATACTATAAGCAAAATTAACACTTTTATAATACATGCATATCTCTTTAAGTAAAACCTCTTTCACTTGGGGTTTTTTCCCTTTTAAATTCTCCTATCTAAGTGTGAATTGAATTTAAGTCTTAGCTATGTAAACATACAAGTAGTTTTAATAACATACAAATGGCACTACTTACTCAAAAATAAATCATGTTTGAAAATGTAAATATAATTTAATTTAAAAATGTCAATAATTTTACTATTAATTTTTTTTAAATTAAGTTCATTTAACTTACTGTGTTTCCTTAAACTGTATTCCAATTTAAAAAAAAACCCAAATATTGTGTGTCACTGGCCCTCTATGATGTCAATTAAAAATATTACTTTTTTACATCCATCACTGTTTCCAGCCTGGCCTGGGTCAGTTTTTTATTCAAGCCATTATTTTCCACTACTGGCTTGCTACACCTGTCGTAGCTTCATTTGCTTTATAATCTAACTTAAAGACTAGGACATCCACAACATCCAGTCCCCGGCTGTTAATTCATCACTTAACGGGTAAACCCACATTTCACCAATGATAAATCTTTCGGCCATGCCAGGAATCGAACCCAGGACCCTTTGCTCAGTATACAGACACGCTACCAACTGAGCTAAGATGTCGGATCAATTAAAAATAATCCAAATAATTAAAAATAGTTCTAAACATATGTCCTATATAATAATGCTAAACCCTAAGTCAATGAATGTTGAATAGGAAATTATTTTGATCTTTGTCTAACTATCTGTTTGGCCCATACACATTTTTACACTCAGTAGGGAAAAGTACGATAGAATTTAAAGAAAACTAACCGACATCTATGTGGAGGGGGAGTTGAAAATAATTTAGGAAAAACCACCCTAGGCTACACCCAGCTGGGATTCGAACCTAGAACTTCCTATCACCATAAATCCAGTCTTATGCGAGAGTGAAGCATTAGGCAATTCGATCACCGATGTGGATTGGATGGTTGTTAGTATGCTTCTAGACCTAAAGCTAAGATGGTTTATTAATAGAAACTCAAACTGAAATTTCATTTATCTCTTTGCAAAAGTCCCTCAAGACATTAACTAAATCTACTCACTCTCTGGATATTTGTAACTGTCTGTAATATCTTCTCTCTTGAATTCTCCAACAGCCTTTGTACTGATCAACTGACCAATCCTGAAACACAAACATTGATTCCTTGCCAAACAGTCTCTCCAAGATAAAAAAAAACTATGTTTGTTTTGATAAGTCAAGACAGTTTGGTACATCAAGCTGGTCATGTCATATTTTCCTAGCAGCTTAAGAAAATATTTCACGTTGATAACGCTTGACCAAGGTTTGTTGAGTTCTTCTTCACATGCCGACAGCAAAATTTGGATCAGTAGAGTTTTATATAATGTGTTTTAAATGTGGTGAAATATTTTCACTGGTTTTGATTCCGCCAATTTATAAAAAAGAATTCAAAAAACTGTATCAAAACTGAGGGGGTCGGGCTAAAAACACGATAACCCTTATTTTAAGAAAAAAATGTGCTGACAATTTATTTCTGGTAGCTTACTTAACTAACTAAAAGTTGTTTTTATAGTCAGTCAAGAACTATAGGATAGCTCATATCAACGAATATCTTATTTATTATTATTATTATTATTATTATTATTATTATTATTATTATTATTAGCACCGTGTCTTACTACCCGTTCAGGTTATAAGCACTTGCGCTAATGTGCAATGATAGGGTGATTATGAGATGAAATGGAGGACCTACAGTCTAACGTGGAATCCGAACCACAGTGGAGGCCTGGCATTCCTCACATTCACAAGTTGTGATTAATACACGTCTTGTCAGAGGTGAAGGAAGGGTTTGGCAATCAGATAAATCTGTGCTGGGAACCAAGGATTGAACCCCGTACCCCCCAGCACAGAAGTCCTACACCTTACTCCTAGACCACCAGGTCACCTAATATCTTAATTATTTTGTATAGCTAGATTTACAGATTTCATAGAAGTTTAAATAGTGAAAAAATCTCGTCTGAATCTTCAAGGGCTATCATGTTTTTGCTTCAACCCCCTCAATTAGAAGCCTGGCTCTTAAAAGACCATTTAACCTCGCAGACAACATGTAACCAAGATAATTAATACAGATCAAAGTGGTCTCTACATCAATGTCTGATAGCCTGGAGCTTCCATTAAAAACATTTTACCCCAATTTAAACACTTAGCACTGTGTCTTACTAACCGTTCAGGTTACACGGTTAAGTAATAATTACTCTAATAGGTTAGAAATTGGGAAGGTTGAATATAGTGGAAGAGAGACCGCATTTGCGTGAAGGGAGAGTGGATAATCATTTAGGAACCCCCAGTTCACCCGACCGAGAATCAAACCTTGATCTCCCCATCCTCAGCAGTCTAACTCAACACAAAACTTGTGTGTTTAGCTAACTACGCCACCAATTTGAATAAGAGAGCTCAATCAAAAGAAATGACTATTTTAGATTTAAAAAAAACTCTTTCATCTATCCCAATTTCGTTGTTGTCAAGTGAAGAATGCAGAAAACCACATTTCAACATATTTTCTGGTTGGAGCATTGTCTTGAATTCAATATCTCGGTTGATTGACCAAAAGATAAGCTATTAAACTTGGTGTCATTGGATGAGCTTGATTTTTTACATTTGAATAGCTTAAAAATTAAATGTAAGAGGAATTCAAATGTATATTCCTAAAATATAATAGTTTGTTTAATAATTATAAATATTGAAATATTTAATCTCAGTTTTTTAAATATTAAGTTATTACATAGATGAAATACTGTATTTAAATTTAACCATTCTATTTTTCTTTTTATTATACATTCTTAAGGACTATACATTATATTAGTCCACACTCTCCTTAATAGTTAATTTTTCTTGTTTTATTTTAAGTGCTAGCTGGTATGCCTGTTCTTCGCACAGAGAATTTATAAGCATAGTTTTGTTATTTTTATTAGATAAAATAAACCAAGGGAATAGTAACCAAATCTTAAATTATGTTTATATATTGATCCTTTGTTGGTTTAAATTGTGATACAAAACGAAAAAGTCTGCTAATACACGATGTAAAATAGAGATATGATCTGAACATGTTTTAAAAGCTGAAATTTCTTTTGAAGATTAAGATATAACTTCTCTATATATTATGGTACTTTGAACTCTTGTCTGTCGGTGCTAGTAAAAAAGAAATAAGAGTTTCACAGCATAAATAATAGGTTGTAAAAGATTTGTAACTAAATCAAATAAAAAGTATTTTAACATTATTTCTACCACATTTACACTGTTTAACGTTTTAACACTGTTTACCCTTTTTGCCCATTTTACTCTTTACACCCTCTTAACCTAAAGAAATAATCATTTTGCCCTATTTACCCTTTAAACCCCAGTGAACTTTTACTTTTTTTGCTTTTTACCCTTTTGCATCTTCTAAATCTTTTAACATTTTTTTACTAACCCCTTTTAAACTCTATACCCTGTTTATGAGTTACTTCTTGCCCTTTTTACTATTTTCGCTCAACTGTGCCCTTTTTGACACTTTGGTCATTTTTGAACATTTCTGCAATTTTTGCACTTTTAGTTCTATTGCCCTTTTCGACTAGATTTAAATTTTAACTATTTTTACCATTTTTACACTATACTTTTTACATTCATTACCCTAAAGTAATAACTTTTTTGCCCTTTTTTTTGCCCTTATTGCCCTTTCCACACCATGTACGTTTTCTTACCTCGTTAGCCTTTTACACTAACTTTCATTTTTCACCCCTCTTAAACATTTTAGCTTTTTTAATTCTTTTGCCCCTTGAAAAATTTATTTATTAACTTTTTATTTTTTTAAGATCTATTTTTGCCCTTTTGCCTATTTTTTTCTTTTGCTCTTATTGCTCTTTTTGATTATATTTACTCTTTACTATTTTTACCCTTTTCACCCTTTCTTCCCCATTTGAGCTTTTCATCCCGTTAACATTTTTACTCTTTTTCACTTTTTATTTCTTTCAGCCCTTTTGCAACTTTTCAATTTTTTTTCCTTTTTTATTTCTTTAACCTCTTATAAGCCTCTTATAAGCCTTTATACATTTTTTAATGATTTACTTCTTCCCCTTTCAAGCATTTTTTAACTATCACATATTTGATCAACTATGCTATTTTTGCCCTTTTTTACATTATTGTAGTTTTTGGACATTTTTGTAATTTGTGACTTACTGCCCTTATTGATTAGATTTACGTTTACTATTTTTTACTATTTTTGGCCTTTTTACCCCATTTTACTTTAAATAACCTCCTTGGCCCCAGTAAAATGTTTAAAAAGTTGTAAAAAGGGAACAAAGGGTGTAGGGTACAAAGGGTGTAGGGTACAAAGGGTGTAAGGTACAAAGGGTGTAGGGTATAAAGTGTGTAGACTATAAAGAGTGTAGGGTAAAAAGAGTGTAGGTTAAAAAGGATGTAGGGTTAAAAGGGTAAAGGGTAAAAAGGAAGTATGGTTGTATGGTTAAAAGGGTAAAGGGTAAAGGGTTTAAAGGGTAAAGGGTTAAAAGGGTAAAGGGTAAAAAGTATATAGGGTTAAAAAGGGTAAAGCATAAAAGGGGTAAAAATATTTACAGATACTAAACTTTTCTTTTTTACCCACCAAACTACATTACAGATTGTGTGAAATGTAGTACAAAAGCTTTCTCACAGCGTTGATATTTTTTCATTTTTTCATTTTTTAACTAATCAAAAAATTATAGTTAAAATCTCAAAATTCTAGCTTCTAGGTGCAACTGTTTGTGCACAGGGGCTAGTAATTTTAAAATGTCAGTCCTCTGCTTCTAGTAGATATCACGCCATTATCATGACAGACAAATACTTCATTTTATTAATATAGAAGATAATTAATTCAAAGTACCTATATTGAAAATGACATGCTGGTGTTTAAACAACCTCTAATTTGAGATAGTAATAATAATATAAATTGGAATTCACTTACAATACAAAAATAATTTTAATTATATTTATCTTACCTAGTAAATACATTGCCAGCTATTTAAAAAACAACAGCATAGTCATTAAAATTCTCCTTTTTAAAATATTCACATAATAGAGAATTTATGTACTATATAATAATTTTAAACAAAATCCTATTTGTGATCTAGTATTTTTTATATTTCTCAACCCATCATTGCGACCAAAATGGATATTATTTCTTTTAGTAATAAAAAGGCTTTTAAATTAATATTTTAGTTAAATATTGATACCTAATTTTAGATTTAAATTTAATATGTTCATATGGTGTAGTGCTTAATGCAAAACATATTGTAGGAATGACTTTTAAGATAATATTTACTGTCTTATGTGATTCTCCTACCCCTACACTCCGCTCCCCCGACACCCCCGATTATTACTCTAGTAATATTTATATTAAAATTAAGGTTATTTTGAAAACAAAAATTATGTGCAACCAATTGACAAGATTTTACTAATAAACTGTTCCATCCTCCACAATCCCTTCTACCAACCACACACACAATAACATAGCTAACAACCATTTGTTCATTAACGCTAGAGAGAAAATTTGATTTTGAATGAGTGAGAAAACATTTCACTTGTACAGTCCCACCAAGCAGTACTTTAATTGGCAACAACCCACAACCTGCCACTGCCCAAAGTTACACAAGCTTTATATAAACTTGTTTCCTAAGTTTTTTTTTTACATCCATTACTGTTTCCAGCCTGTGGCCTGGGTCTGTTTTTATTCAAGCCATATATTTTAACCTACCGGCTTGCTAGGCCTGCCGTAGCTTCATATGCCTTAGACTAAGACAGGCACAAAATCCAGTCCCCGGCCATTAAGTCTTCAATGTGAAGGGGTAAACCCATAATTTCATGAATGATAAATTTTCTTCTATGCCGGGAATTGAACCCGGGACTCTAAGCTCAGTAGGCATACACGCTACCGACTGAGCTAAGGTGTAGGATTATCATAAGTTTATTTACTGTAATTACTGTTATGTGCACCTATCTATTAATGAATCATAATTTATTGTTAAAATTAGGAGTTATGGCCAGCTTATTAATCTATCTTAGTGATACTGGAGTAGAAATAGTTTAGATAGAACACTTAAATACACAAAAACACACCTTTTTTTAAGAACAGGTTTTGTAGTTTACTTCCCCCTCTTTCTTATTGACATTGCAAATGGTGGTTGTAGGGGAAAGGCTAAAGGGAATAGAAGATTAGACAGCTTATAGAGGTAGTTCGAGAAAATGACAAAAACTATTGTATTTTAAGCCTTGTAGCCCGACAGCGATTGATACTTTCTTGCTGACTAAGGCGGCCTCCTTAATTAAGTGCAGATATGCTCACCCTAAAACATCCTTCCTGAGCAGCTTGAGTGGCTGGGTGGGCCCTGCATACCGCCAGAACACCTTGTCCGCGTTCACCTCTGAGAAGACAAAGGCGTTATCATATGGTCGTAACACCTCCCCCTGTTTAACGGCGGCCACAGATGCAGGTCCACAACGGAACATATCCTCGCTGAGCTCCTGAGGGGTAGCGTCTATCGCCTGCCAGCCACCATAGTCCCCAGGGAGGAGGTCAGGTCGATCCATCCAAACCTCATTCCACACGTGGAAATTCCTGAAAAACATTAATACAGAAGAACTGTAATCCTTTTCGAAAATTGGTTGTTCTTATCTTAAAAATGGAGAAAACTATAAAGTAAATATAACCAGTCTCCACCTTTTATCTTAACCTACTCTAATAAGATATCTACCTTTAGAATCCGAGGTGATGGAATCGCTGCTATAATTTAATTTTGTATTTGTTTCCATACCGACGGATCCTTTCACTGTCATTGGTGCTTTCACTTTGATGTGCACACACTTATTTTCTTTGTTGTGATTGGTAGCCCTTAGTAGTCCATATCGATTAGTCCTTAGAAAGTTAAAGTTTACTCAACTTCTACGAACTGATAAGGACTAAGGAATTAAGGCTAAGGAATATGTAGACAGTGCAATCTGTAAATGTGGAGTCTCTCTCTTATGGATTACCACATACCTTACCAATACATAGTTTGTAACCAGAACTTAACAGATCTTATTCAAAAGTAATGTTATAGATGGATGATATTAAAAAATTAATAGTAAAAATTCACACTCACCATTTCAAACCCTTTTTAATAATCTCACTATAGACCTATTTATTGTGACATTTCTAAGGATTCATTTACTGAACTTTTACAATAACAAGACTATTAAAACATGAACATGTCAGCTATCTTCTTCAGAACTAATCAGTAGTTTTGTAATAGATTTCCCCGAAATTGTCAAGAAAAATATGGTCACTCTACTGTTAAAGTGTAAATACAAGACTGAAAACAGTTCAATAGGACAAAATGTTACCATATGGAATCATTGTTGAGTTCCTCCATGGTCTCACCCTCCTCGTTGACAAAGTAGTCGACGGTGAGACTGTTCTGGGTATCATGAGCTGAGGAGTAGGTGGTCACAGTTCTGCAAGGGATGCCAATAGCACGGCAGACTGGGAAACACAAGGTACCAACTTATAGCAGAACTCACCAACATCCAACCAAACACTCCAAGAGCTTACGTTAATAATTTGTATCAAATAAAAATATATAAGAGCAAAAGCAATTTAAATCTTATAGCAATGGAAGATTAGAGTTTGGTTTTTGATACCGGAAAGTCCTTTGAATCTTGTAGCCCTTTAAAACACTAGAGCTTTTAGGATTTAAAAAAATTAATATATTAAATTTTAAATCATAATTTCTAGTGTCTTATCCCAGCATAAATATAAGGAAAACCTAACAACCAATCCCTAGATAATTAATATATCCCTTAACTGAATGTGGATTCAAATGTATAGAAACAAAAATAATTATTATTAAGTTATGATTTCTATTTCCTATATAACAACTCAAAAATTAAGGTGAACAAAATAAGGATTGAAGAAAAAAGAATATTTTAAGTGGGGAGGACTTAGATTTGACCCATTATGGTTTTTGATACAGAGATGAGTTTTCTTAAAACCAATTTATTTGTTCCAATTCCCAATCTCTAAAATTAAACTTTACAATCCACCATTATTTTTAAGGAACCGTCCTTCTTTCTCCCCTTATCTATCTAAAGCATCTATAAATGAAATCATTGCTACTGTGAATCTATTAAAGGGGCCTACATTGACGTTGAGAATTGTTGTGAGTGTCTAGCCAATCGCATGTTATTTAAGAATTGGCTTGCTATTTCAAATTATGGTTAACGCCCATATGAATTGGTCCACGCATTTGTTAGTTATTATGGAACAAATAAACGAACACATTTTTTGAGTGGCCACCATCTTTAAACGGGTAGCCACATATTTAAAAAAAAATTGTATACAGTCTTTGATCTTGGTTCAAAGAAATGTCCTTCCCAAATGTCGTAAAAATTGGCCCACTAATTTGGTAGCTATTACGGAACAAACATCCAGACACTGGACAGACAGACAGACAGACGAATGCCAAAGGGTCAACTTAAAACAAGACCTCACTACGCTCGATCAATCAATTTTACTTACTAGTGGTAAGAACACCAGAGAAGACCCAGCACTGTCCGTACTTTACTGGTTTCTTGTTCTTGTAGAACTGCTGAAGAATCTTCATGCTGCCAATCCACTTGGTTGGAGGAGTGTGGCTACCGAAGTCATCAGACCAGTTCCCCTGGACAGCTCCATTGTCGTCAGGGGAGTTCACCTGAAACACACGCCCCCTTTGTAAGCACATGATTGGAATATGGCTTACACACATTATTAGAATTTTGGTAGGAGGGACAATATGTAGATTTTTTTATTGTAACATGAACACATTTTACTATGTAATAATCATCTATTTAAAATGGTAGATGCACAACATTTAACTTGAAGCATAAATAAAAATTTCAATAGTTTTTTTACTATTATTTAGCACAGCGTCTTACTACCCATTCGGGTTAAAACCTATCTGAATATCTAATGTAGCTTCGTAGTGGAATACATTATTTAATTTGATCCTTCAAATAAAATATATATTGGGAAGTAATATAAGCTGTCATAAATTAAAATAAATGGTATGGAACCCCGCACTGACTTTCTCGCTCCATTTTTTAGTAAAAATGAAAATATTTACTCAAAACTCTTAATATATGTGAAACGAAATAATATACATACGCAAACCATAACACAAATTACGCTATACTACCGTCAAGCATTTTTTTGACTGCCAGGTATAAATTGTATAATCTTATTTTTGAAGAATTAAAGTCCTCATTTGTATATTTGGACCAATAAAAAAGATCGATATTGGGTCTACAAGGGTCAAAACTTCATATTAAAATTTCAAATTCCAGTTAATATTTTCGAAATTTTATTAGAGGTTGTATATCTAGTGGTTATCGCATTGCTATTAAATTCCTCATTTATAAATTTTGACCAACACAAATGTAAATATTAATTCTAAAATAATAGAGATAGATCATTGCTGTACAAACATTTCCCCCAAGAGGTTAAAGGAAAAAGAATATGAATTTTTTGAGAGACTTACTTATTTGCTTACTCTATGGGATTAGAGAGTTTTTGCGTTAAAAATTGGGTAGTATTCTGTACAACTAAAGCTCACAAACTATTAGTTGTTTAAAATATATTTCAAATAAAAGTTTTTTATGTTTAATAGTACTACAATTTCACAATGATAGTTATTTAGTCTCTCAAATAAATGCGGAGATTTGCAAATTTTTGCTTCTGTAAAGTACCCTTGAAGTCATTTTCATAGGAAAATGAAAATAACATTTTATTTATAATCTTAATCAACGACTAGTTATTAATTTTAATCATAATATTTAGAGCCGTTTTTGAGAAAATTTAAATTTTTATTTTTTCGCCCTTTATTAAACTTCTCTTAAATTTAGGGTTAAACAGACACACAGACGGCATTGCAAAAACCCTTTTTAGGGTTCGGAAAGTTATGAAACGTCAACATCCATCAACATCTGGTTAGATTTTTTTACGGTCGCAATATCTTTAGTGTTTAATATCTTTAGTGTTTGAAAAGTTAATATATATATATATATATATATATATTTGCGTTTAGCTTGAAAATTATTTGTATTATAAAAATATGTTTCAAATAATATATTTGTATTATAAATAGACCTACATATTTTCAATTATAAGTAATTTCATACCTCAAATACTTTCGGCGATGTGATAAAAATTGTGAATTTACGCAGCAGACTGGAACCTTTAAAGTCATTTTGCCGAGAAAATGAGAGTAGCCATTTTGTTTATAATATTAATAAATGCTTAGTAACTAAATTTGATCAAAATCGTTAAGGCCAATTTTGATCAAATCTATTTTTTCTCTTTTCGCTATAAAGTGAACTACCCTTCATTTTAGTGTTAGAGAGCCAATTCCAAAAACCCCTTGGTACAACCCTATGAAAACCCTAGATACAAAGTTTTAGCCCGACTGGTAAAATAGTTTAGGTTCTAGTTGGAGGTACAGACAGACGGAGATTCAAAAACCACTTTTTTTGGATTCAGAGGGTCATGAAACGTCAATATTAATCAAAATCTTTAGTTCAATTTTTTTTGACGAACACAGTAGTTTGTCTACCTTTAAGATAGCGAGAAAGTAAAAGTTATCAAAATACTACTACTACTACTACTACTTTACTACTACTTTACTACTACTTTACTACTACTTTACTACTACTTTACTACTACTTTACTACTACTTTACTACTACTACTACTACTACTACTATTATACCAATTGAGTTTGTTAGCTTATTGATATCCATAATTAAATATCATGTCAACACAAATTAGCCAAGCACAATATTATGTTGATCATTTAGTAGTAAAGTGAGGCCCCAGATCCTTTAAATTCCCCAGTTGGCCCCTTGCGTTACCGATCGAGCCAGCGAAACTGGTTTCATATGCTTGCTGCACTCACCGCTGCCGACATGGCGCGCGTGGTCTTGATGGGGTCTGCACGCCCGCTTAGCCCGACTTTCCCCACTTTGGTCATCAGATAAAGGGCACAGTCTAGAATGTCCTTCTCGAACTGTGCGTACTTCCAGACGCAGGGGCGCAACCTGTTGTAGCTTCCTCTCCAGATGAGGCCGGTGTCGGCTAACACGTACTCCGCCAGGAGGTTGTCTCCTTCCATGTACACTTGGTCCACTGAGAAAGAATACCCATGCCTCATTATATGCATGTTAGATTGTCAGCCAACTATAATAGGAAATTCCAAGCCTTAAATATACCATTTTAGGATAGGATGAGCTCCCAGTTTCTCGATGATCATATTTTTTACTCTCCAGGAAATTTAATTCGGGAACCTAGATCAAAAAGCACTACATAGTGCAGTTTTATGATTTCACTTTATTTATGAATATGATTTAATTTTTATTTTGAATGAATAATTTTTGTTTAATTTCTTATTTTAGAAGATAAACATCCACGAAAACCCATGAGGTTTGGTGTGGCTGAATTTCCTCTTTTTTTACTTTTTTTTAAAAAAAAAAATCTGTCTGTACAAGTGCTCTATGTTTACTTATAGATAAATAACCTATCTAAATAAAGAAAGAACCCATCCTACCCTACTGACAATTCTTAAATTAGTTGAATATTACAGCTCAAACTGGACGTCACGTCACTCACATTGTGGTAAGGTTTTATGAATTCTATTTTACAAAACCATAGAATTGCTGAATGGATATCAGTGAAACTATTTTATTATGTTTTAAAACAGAGCTTGAAAAATAACAATGTTAAAACTAAAAAACTTTTAAGCAGATCCCAATTTCACCGTTTTCGAAGAAAGAGTGCAGAAAAACCACTTCAATAAGTGTTCTTGTAAGAGCACAATCAAATATTTATTATTCCAGTTAATCAGCGGTGAACTGAACTCTTTAATTGAACTACTTCCAACTTTAAAAGAAGGGATTAGTAATAGTATAAAAGTATGCTTTTTTTTAATATAAAAAAACTTTCTTTAAATATTCACACTCAAGAATAAAAGTTTATAAAAATAAAAAAAACTAGTCCATTTAAATTTATATTAGTTAATCTATAAAAAAAATTCTGACAAACTTAAAAAGCTTATTCCCTCTCCAGAAACATTTTTCTTAAATATAGCTTATTTATGTTAAAAGAATAGTGTAGAGAGAGGTTACAGCAAGGATCTAGATGAAGATAAAATAAACAAACAAAAAATGTTTGGTAAAAGACCAGAACTGATGAAGTATAGAAAGATAAATAAACTAAACTGTGAAATAAAAAGCAAGAAAATAGTTTCAAGAGCTTAAATCTTTCAGATGTTGCCATCATAAATTTAACAGCCCTAGTGATCCTGGAGGTTCAGGTTCTAGTCCCAGCAACTATATATATATTATACTATATTTATTACCTGTAGGCCTACACTGTTTTTACATCCTAGGTCTAGTAAAATTCTAAATTACAGCCCAATTTTTATGGAAAGAGCCTTTAAGAAAATACAAATATATTTTGTCAATAACATGGTATCATTTTACTATATTATTTGTTTTGTCACCAAAGTGACTGCTGCAGATGATAAGACTTTACGTATGAATACGTGAAAAAAGAGCTAGTAACTATTCTAGGTATCATATAAGGCTCTTCCTTTTAAAATAGGACTGTAATTTTTAAACGTTCACCTTTCTCATGATGTCTTTTAAACTATGCTAAAGGTTTACACGTTCTTTATTCATAAAACACTGTACTGTACTAGTATTTGTTTAATATCAGTGACATATCATCTAAGGGACGTGGATAGGAAAGTGTAATTTTTAAGAAACTTCATTGTATCAAGCTATACAAATAGTGTAGGCCTACTTACCTACTCTATGGCATTAATAAACTCGAAAGTGCATTGCCACACTTACGCTACCTATCCCTATCTCTAAATAGTTATGTACAGTCCACCTCATTACACCCTATCTCTATATTGAGATATTATATACAGTCCACCTCATTACACCCTATCTCTATATTGAGATAGTTCTATACAGTCCACCTCATTACACCCTATCCCTTACCTTGAGATAGTTCTATACAGTCCACCTCATTACACCCTATCCCTACCTTGAAATAGTTCTATACAGTCCACCTCATTAACACCCTATCCCTACCTTGAGATAGTTATATACAGTTCACCTCATTACACCCTATCTCAGTCAGGTCCATTCTAATACTATCCTCCCATTTGCATCTAGGTATTCCAAATGGTTTCTTCAGACTGAATTTGCCAGTAAATACCCTGAACAAGGTTCTAGATTCTTCCATTCGCGCTGCATGCCCTGTCCACCGTAATCTGTGAGATTTGACTATCCTAACAAAGTTTTGTGATTATTACAGGATATTTAGCTAATTATTCTGTAACCTCCTACACTCCCCAGTACTCTCATTCCTTTTGGGACCAAATATCTACATAAGCACCTTGTTTTAAAAACACTCTAAATGTATTTTATTTAAAAACCCTCAAATTTGCTGTCTCCTATAGGAATAATGCTAGTAATAAATATACATGCAATAAAATTTCACAGTGTGCAATGCTTTAGAATAATTAGGGAGTCTTACATCTGCACCAAGGATTGTACAGAATATAGATAGGATCCTTGTGACTGTAGCTAAAGGCGCCATCATTCTTCAATTTTGTGTCTATCTCGATATTCCACTGTCCTATGATAGAATCGGCTGCAGGAGTTATCTGTAAACAACCAAATAAACATTTGAATTCTGTTGATTACATTGGAAATGCCATTGTTATAGGATTTACTGTCAATCGAGGATATGCATCTTTAGAATAATAGGTTTGAAAGAGAAGAATAAAACGGTCATTTATTGGGTGTTGGTAAAAATCGACTCGAAAATAATGTAAACTTTCATAAGTAAAAAAAATGTTAGCAACAAGAATTCAAAACCTGGACCTTTGGCGTAGTTTGCCAATGATATACCGATTCAGTTATTCAGCTGACCGATATCCAAGACACTTTTCACATAATCTTTTTCTAAGACTATGTTCATGATCGCACTTATGGAAGATCCAAAGAATTTATCCCGGTCTAAGCCATAATAATTATGATACATATTAAAACGAATTAAACTTAGTTTAAAAACATGTTAACAACCAGTTTTAACATTTTAATTTTTTTGTAATTTTATTAGAGTAGAGCAGAGTTTCCCGAACTTTCAATTTCAACAGTCGCATACCCCTTTCATGGCTATGGCATAATAAGTCCTACCAGATCTTCAGAAAAAACGAAACCATTACCTTTTATCCTTAGATGGCGGTTCTAAATTTTTACCAAAATTTAGTGGTAAGTTAAGCTTTGATAAAGGGAAAGAAAGGCTCTAAAAGTCCATGAAATCATGTCGAAATCTGATTTAATTTGGTTATCAAACTTAATACAAGAGAGTCGCGACTATCCGGCCTAAAGTGGCGGAATTCCGGGCCGAACAATGGAAAAGCCGGATTATACGTAATCCCGAATGTAAATAATTTCCAGTGTGGGTTTGCCTCATGTAGCTATGACTCGCGCACACCTCCCTTGACACAGTTTCTGTTTCCAGCCAAATCAAAGCAGTGCTGCTATCTACACCGACCAAGACTGCAATAGTATTATATTCTACGCCAACCGCATGCATACAAGTTATGCTTTGCTGTCTCCATGTAAAGGATTTAAGGCGTTTGCGATGAATTTTAGTTGATAGGTACGGGTTTGTTTATTTTAAAACGCACTTGTTAACTCACACACCTTGAACAGGGCCGGATAATACGATGGGTTGGATAATCGCGACTCATGTGCTATCATATCAAATATTATGAATAAATCTAAGTGGTGAGGCATGAAACTCTTCGGGGTACATGTATTACAGTTTTTAATTCACCACTATGGAGTATTTAGGCCAACTAGTAATATTAGCACCGCGTCTTACTACCCGTTCGGGTTATATGCACTTACGCTAATGTGTAATAGTAGGGTGATTGTGAGATGAAATTTAGGACCTACAGTTTAACGTGGAATCCGAACCACGGTGGAGGCCTGGCATTCCTCAACATTCACAAGTTGTGATTAATACAAGTCTTTTCAGAGGTGAAGGAAGGTTTTGGCAATCAGATAAATCTGTGCCGGGACCGAGGATTGAACCCCGAACCCCCTGCACATAAGTCCGACACCTTACCCTTAGACCACCACGTCACCCTCTAAGCCAATTAATATAAAACATAAATTTAACTCAAAAGTTTGTTCCAGTTTAGTATCAGGCCTCCCAAATAAAATGTTGATTATGATATGTCCATGATTGGCAAGAAAACTTGTGTATTCTTAAACGAACAGTTTGTGGATTCTCAAGAGTGACACACAGATATAATAAAGAACTTACATGGACAGTGATAATGTTTTCTGTGGAGTTTTCAAGCACAGCATTCCAGGCTCCTCCAGATTCAGCTCCATTTGCTAACAAAGGGACAGCTACCAGAGAGCCTTGACCGTAGTTTGGTTTTTCGGCATCTGGGAAGAAGAAACAAAAACATTTTAATATATATTTAAAAAATTCATGAATAATAAATATACATAAAATTATTAACACTACAAATGTCCAGATTTAAAACCAAATTTACGTATCTTTTACTTGTATCCAGTGAGATCGTTAAAGGTGTGTTATTTTAAAATCAGAGCAATACGTCTTTTCTTTTCTTATAATGACTTTACTTATTGGTATCACCCACAAAGTTTAAAATTAATAATCATTCTTCTGCTCCCTGCTACCCAAAAGAAAAGGTCCCGTCAATCACCTATCTTACATCCTTGCATCATCCGCTACGTTCATAATAAAGAAGTATTCTAAGCATTATGCACTATGCACTCTGATACTCTTCTATCCAATAGAAAGGATTCCTTAAATATTATTTTATTGATACTATTATCTCATACTACGTTGATAGTCAAATAGAGCCTTAGGAATACACACTTCTGTTTTCTGATCAACAAAAGAAGAAGTATTTATAGTCCCGATTATCTGATACATGACCATCAGAGGTTCCATATTATCCGAGGGGGCAACACAATTTATGTTTCGTGAAGGTTGTCTAGTAAATGCTTTATTTACCGAGTCAATTCCTACTGTAATCATCCTATCAAATATAGTCATTAGTTGTTTGTAAATTATGTTTAATGTCTAGTGACTTTATATTTTCTCGCACCTCTAGGGTATAAAGAAAGTATTTTGATTGTCATAAAAATCTAATTCGAGATTTTTATGTATGTCGAAGTTTCACGACCCTCTGAAAGCAAAAAGTGTTTTTTTGCAATACTGAGATAAGAGCCGAAACCATTTTACCAATCGGATTAAAGTTTGTTATTTAGGGTTTTCATAAGGTTCCTCAGAGGGATTTTTTTAATCATCCATCCAAACCTAAAACCATAAAATTAAGGGTAGTTTAATCAAAGGTGGAAAAAGAAAAAAAAAAATTCAAAATATATTATAATGATTTTGATTAAATCTCGTATTCAAGAATTTGATTAACATTAAAAACAAAATATTAGTACTAATTTTCCCATGAAAATAACTGAGGGTGCTTTATATTTGCGTAAATTTCAAATTTTTATCATATCTTTACAACACTTTGATATACGAAATAACTAATCATTGTAAAGCTTTAGCAACATTAAAAATAAACAAACATTAGTTAAAATATATTTTTTATAAAACCAATTGTTTCTGAAATATTGGCAAATATATTTTTTAAATTGAGGTCTACTCACCCACCACTGTGAAGATAAAGGACACTGCATCCTTTTCAGGATTGTAACCTCGGCTGAGAGTGATGCGCATGACGAACTGTTGTCCCCTTCGCACCACAAGTCTAGGATCCTTCTCACGCTCCATCAGTTCGTATTTCTCCGTGTGGTGAGGAGGTCCATTCTCCACCAGGCATAGATCGACTTCCTTCACGCTCACAACTTCATTCTCACCACCACCATCAGTTTCTGAAGAAGAAAAAAACACTTTTAGAATGTATTCCTTACTTTAGGGCTCTAGGAACTCGAAAATCCTTTGCCGCAATGGAAAATTACGGCACCTATCCCTATCTTGAACTAGTTCTCTCTAGTCACTCTCATTGCACTATATCCACATCTTTAGCTAGTTCTATTCAGTCCACCTCATTACACCCTATCCCTATCTTGAGCTAGTTGTATCCAGTCCACCTCATTACACCCTATACCTATCTTGAACTAGTTCTCTCTAGTCACTCTCATTGCACCATATCTACATCTTTAGCTAGTTCTATTCGGTCTTTCTCATTACACCCTCTCACTTTCAAACCAATTTTAATGTTCTCCTCCTATCTGCGTCTAAGTCTTCCCAGTGGTCTCTTCCTAGATTGCAGCCTGGCCATGGAAAATTTGTAAACGTTGATATGATAATTCATCGAACTAGATACATTTATTAAAAACAAAAAAATATAGAATATGTTTGATGAACTCCAGAAATTTGTGTCAAATATTAATAGAGGTTTGCTATAATGTAAGTTTTTCCTTTGACTATCTTATAAAGTTGAAATTTTTGGGCAAATCCTGGATGCAAAGAATTTCCTTAAGAAAATTGATATCGAGGCTCATTTAGATCGAGGGTCCATTAGAAGAATACTCGACCTAAACCACCCTCGATATAGTTGCAGGCCCCGCCCACCAAATCCCGACCAAATGAACCCTCGATCTAAAGACCTCCGATGTGGTGGCGATCCCTCGTGAAAAAAACTTATTTCTGACTTCTCTAGCTAGACCTTGATCAGGTCTTTGAGGGAAGTAGAGGAAGGAGGAGGGGACATAATTAATTTGCTGGGAAGTTTTGATGCGGTCTGTCTCGGGGTTGCCAACTCTTTAGTTTCAAGTGATCCTATATTGACCAGAAATACAGTCAAATTTTCATAGGAAGAGCCTTTCAGAAAATAGCCTACACAAATGTTGGTGTTGTTGTTGTTGTAAGCAATTATAACATTTTACTCGATTAATAATATTATTTTATAGTTATTGATAATACCTATTAAAAGTGACAGCTAACGATCACTTAACCTGTCTTGTGAATAAACTTATATGGAAGTAGAGCTAAAAGCTTTTTTATCTGTCAAATAAGGTTCTTATTTGTATTATTTTTATTTTAGCACCGCGCCTTACTACCCGTTTGGGCTGTACGCCTATGTATTAATTACACAAACGGGTTAGGGATTAGAAAGGCTAAATTTAGAGGAAATGCAGGTGCATTTGTTTGTAGGGAGAGTAGAAAAACATTTATAATAACTATCCTCAGTGCACCCGACCGGGATCGAACCCCAATCTCCCCGTCTTCAGCAGTCTAATCCAACATGGGAGTAGCGCGTTAGACCACGCGGCCACCGAAGTGGATGATAAGGTTCTTTATTTAGAAATTGGACTGTAGTGTAGTATTCTAATATAAGCTCGTAGGATTGTAAAATTGGTGATATATTATTAAAAGCGGTATCCATATCAAACATTTGGAAACGCTTCCGTCTCTTCGCACGTCAAGCTGACCGCGGCAGGCACCCAGGCCATCACCCCCTGCCCTAAATTCCATGGAGGAGGGGTAATGGAAGCAACACGTATGACCTGTGAGACGTGCAATGTCGAGAGGTCACAACCACCAGCCAAGTGACAGTTTACCCTCGCGAGGGTCAATCAGTGTCATCAAGGACGGGCCAAGGCCTATAGCTAGACTCATCTTGTCACCGACAGGAGATCACAGATACGAAGAACACTCGGAGAATACATGGGGTGGGCAGGAGGCGAAGTATAGCACACACCTGCTGTTCGTATGTACTCATTTCTAAAGTATTTTGAGTGTGGGGGGTGATCAGAAATGGGAATTTTTTCCAAGCAAAAGCAAAAAGCCGTGGTGAGTGCCTGAATCAAGGGGTCTTCAACCTTATTATGTCCAAGGGCCCAAGTTTTTGTATCTTTTTGGATCGCACTACTGTACCGACAATATTAGGATTGAACACTTAATATATTCTTTTTCTTTTGGCATCTCAAGTGTCTCAGCGGCGATGAGAGAACCCGACACACTCCCGACGAGGCTCGAACACTCCCGACGAGGCTCAAACACTCCCGACGAGGCTCAAACACTCCCAACGAGGCTCAAACACTCCCAACGAGGCTCAAACACTCCCGACGAGGCTCAAACACTCCCGACGAGGCTCAAACACTCCCGACGAGGCTCAAACACTCCCGACGAGGCTCAAACACTCCCGACGAGGCTCGAACACTCCCGACGAGGCTCGAACACTCCCGACGAGGCTCGAACACTCCCGACGAGGCTCGAACACTCCCGACGAGGCTCGAACACTTCCGACAATGTTTAAACGCACCCAAAATAGTATTCTCTCCCTTGTCTAGAGTAGTTATTTACCGGTTCAAGGTAAATTTGTACTTAATAATATTTTTCTTCACGTATAAAAATAAAGCAAAAGTAGTTTGTAGAATAACATTTATTTTATTATTTTACTATGTAAAATATAAATTTGTATTTGTAATTTTTTTCTCTTGACATTTTTTAAATCGTTTTTCTGAACCGGTGGACCGCAAAAAATGTTACGGTCGGCCACGAGTTGAAGACCCTTTGCCTAAATCAAAGAATCAGACACTTCTGTGGTCTGGTGAAATGGTCTAAGGCAAGGGTCTGCTACCTTTTTGATATTGTGGGCCGTATCGTATGGTTTCAAACGGAATCTTGGGTGGGCTGGTTTGAAAAAAAAATATTTCGAAACAATTTTTTCTCCTTTTATTTCTAAAATAGTAGTTAGTTATTAGTCTGGGTTTTTTTTTCTAAAATGTTTTGTGGGCCAAATAAAATCAGTCGGGGGGTCAGGCAGGATCCATCACGTGGGTCGTAGGTTTATTGACCACTGGTCTAGAAAATATACTGGACCTCCGATGACGGGGAGGTTGAGGTTATAACTCTGGTTGGGAGAACAGGGTGGGGTTTTCTCCAAATGGTTTTCCACTCTCCTTCTGTTCAAGTTCCAGATACAATTACCATAAACTCAATCTTTTTCATCCTTGACATATTAGCGTAATCAGTTCATATGTGAATAACCAGAACGAGTAGTAAGACGAGGTAACAAAAAACACCTCAAGATTTCCCATCTCATCTGATATGGTTTACTGACGATTAGTAGGTTGGGGCTCAGATCTCAGCCAGGTATGTTGGGGATTTTTTATAATATAAAAAATTGTTTTCCCCTCAACCCCCATGCATGTGCGAATACATTTTTTTTAAATTCTACCTTTCTTCTCCTTACACCATTAGTACATACATACGGATAGCTACTTGAAAATAATGATTACTAATTACTCGGTCAAAGTATTAGGAGTGAGGAGGGTAGGCTTCATGAAATTCACTCGCATTAGCGTGGAGATAGAAAGGGGAAAACTACCCCTAGTACACTGACATGACTCGAACCAAGATCTCTTCGTCGTCAACGGTGACCAAGTAAAATGTTCAAAAAACTAAATTAGGCACCAAATAAAACTAAAAATAATCTATGCTAAAATAAATTAAAAGAGCTTTTTATAATATTTTAAAAGTAAATTGTGATTTAAGCTTCAGTTGAGACTTTGCTGTAAACCTCCATTGGATGGAAACATATCCAATTAAGGTGGGAGTATAATGAACGCAAGAAAAGGGAAGTGTTTTTTTTCAGTTTTTATACCAAAACATTTTTTTGGTCAAGATAAATAAAATATTTCTCCATCAGAAACATAAAGGTTTAATTTTCCTCACATGGTGATAACAATTATTGAATATCTGCCATAATAATAGCGACATTAGATAAAAAAAAACTTTTTAAATGTGGAGAAAAAGTTGTCATTAAATTCCATGACACCTTTGGCAGATATTCAACAACTATTGAGGTCACCATGTGAGGAAGATTTAACTGTTTTTCTACTTGAGTTAGTATTTGATTTATTTTGATCTAAGAAATATTTTAATATAAAAAAAGTGCAAAAACATGGCCCTTAACTTGTGTTCCCTAAACTCCCACCTTAAACTGGAAACTTAATAGCTGGGAATAACAGCAAAAATGTGTTACATTTCCTGTAAACAAAAACATGTGTTCTAAAAATCCATGCATCTAGAAGCCTCTCCGCTTGTGTGAGGGGGAAGTATTGTGGCTTGAAGTTAAGTGTGAGTGTGTGTGTGTGTGATTATTTTTATTCATAGAGAAACAGTGAATGACTCTTCAAGCTCATTGCCTCTGCCTTCCACAAAGAAGACGTAAATCTTCTTAATTTACTACGAGTCTACGAACGTCGTTAAACCGCCAGACCCTAAACAACTCTTTCGAGTAATTCCTAAACTGCCATTGATTCATATAGGATATATTTAAGTAAACAAGTACAGCATGAAATACTATTAAAATAATCATTTATTGAAGGTTTAACTAAACTGGATATCATCGCCGAGGGAACTGCATGGCTACTAATGGGAGAAAGCTTTGTCATTTTCTTGTTTTCGTGTGGTCGATCTCTTCTCAAAATAATATGAGACCATTTTTCGCAACGCTGATTAGTTGAGATTGCCTGTAGCTCTTTCTTACCCCCAGCACACCACCTTCAGACATAGCTGAGAGCAAGGAGATAATGGCAAGAGTTAATTGAGAGCCAGAGAAGATAAAGATAGCTTTTCTCCATTAGACCTGCAGTTACCCCAGAAATGATATTGGGTGTACACGTGTGACGTGTCTTACCACCGATCCGATGTTATTAAACCATTTACGATGTTGGGGTAGGAATTTAGGAAGGTACGGATTATATGCCTTAGCTTTTTTTATTACTATTATTATTTAGCACCACGTCTTACTACCCGTTCGGGTTATACGCTTAAGTACTAATTACACTAATGGATTAGGAATCGGGAAGGTTGAATTTAGAGGAAGTGAACCTGAAGTTGCATGGAAAGAGAGTGGAAAACCATTTGGGAAAAGCCACCCCCAGTTCACCCGACCGAGATTCGAGCCTCGATCTCCCCGTCCTTGGTGGTCTAGCTCAACACGACTGGCGCGTTAGCAAACTACGCCACCGAGGTGGGTACACACCTTATCTCAGCCAGCAACATGTATGTCTACTAATATAAGGTTTATGGATTTTATTACCGAAATGGTCGGAAAAACAAACTGGAGAAATGTTAGTTTCTCCTCTCACAGTGAGGAATTGATGGCTGGAAGGCAGAAGTGTGTCCGTTCTAAATTTAAGGTGGGAGTATTAAAAGAAAACACGAGAAAAGGGTAGTGGTTTTGTAGTTTTTATAAAAAAATTTTTTTTTGTCAAAATAGATAAACCATCTCCCCTGTAGAAAGATAGAGTTTAATTTTCTTCACACGGTGATATCAACAGTTGTTGAATATATGTCGAGGGTGTCCTGGAATTTAATGATAACTTTTCCCCTTCATTCAAAAGGTTCCTCATCGAATGCCGCTATGCTCATGACATATCAACCAATGTTGATATCACCGTGTGAAGAAAATTAAACTTCTATGTTTCTACTGGAGCATTAATTTATTTATTTTGGCTAAAAATAAATTGTATTGCTATAAAAGTTGACAAAGCACTGGTCTTTTCTACCGTTCCCTACATCCCCACCGTGATAAACTAAGTCATGTGCTTACATAATAATTAGTTGGTTCATAAATTGAACGTTAAATATCATGAATAATTCTTTAAAACTTTTAGAGGATATGCACCCCTATTTGCATGAAGAAAAAGTGATAAAACTACCCTCAGTACATTCATCTCAGTTTGTGAGCATAAGCATCCACGTCATCAGAAAGTAATATTAAACGAGACTTACGCCTTTGCCTCCACGCCCACTAGTACGGGTGTATTATTACTCCCATTTATTAGTATTTATCTGAAAACCAATATATCCAGATCAACGTGAAAAATCTATTTTTTACACTACAAAAATAACTAAATTATATATACTTGCATGTATTCATAAGCCAAGCCATGTGTTCTGATGTCGCTGTTCACAAATAAAATTGATACAAAGTTTTGTTTTTTGTTTTTGTATGCCACTATATCTATATTTGTACTGTAATTATGTAACTTATCTCTGTGGTTTTCCCCTCTCCTTTCTAAGATAATGCGAGTGCACTTTCTATTAAAATTACCTTTATCTTTCTTACCTCTTAGACTCAAATCCGTTAATATCCATGGAGTTATTTCAATACATTAATAAAATTATATTTGCAAAGCCCAGTGGTAAATAAAACACTACATATTAAAAGGAAAACTTCGACAACTAAAGTAGTTCTACTACCTTCAAATAGTTGCTCTATTTAATATACTGACTCAATGTTGTGATTACAGTTCCAGGAGCCTTATAATCGTATACTTCATTTATGTGTAAAAAAAATTACTATAAAATCGCAATTCTTACTAATTTTATTTAAGTTGCTTCAAGCTATGATTTGAAAGCTTTCTTTACAAATATTCACTCAAATGTGTGTTTGTTTTGAATTTGTCATAACTAGTTCTGCCCTAGGTCATGGATGGGAAAATAATATTTACTTTAGATGAGTCCTGGACTTTTACCACAAACTTTAAACTCCACGTTATTTGTTTAGGTTTTGAAGTCAAAACGACCGTTATACCTCGACACATTTAATTGTTTCACCAAGTATTCTGCTGCAGCCAAAAACCACTAGGGGCTGCCCTCGGTAAAAAATAAAGTCTAAAAATTCCAACAGGGCTCTTTTTACTTAGCAACCCTATATTTTGAGCTATATTTATAGAAAAAAATTTATGGAAAAGGTAACATTAACTAATTTCTTAAGCATATTTGTGGAGTTATGAGATTAAGCTTGATCAAAGGGGCTCTAACTTTAATCTTCCTCTAAAAAATACAGTATTTTTCATTATTTTTACTTTCTCTCTATCTTACAGGTAGAGAAAGTATTGTGATCGTCAAAAAAATCGAACTCGAGATTTTGATGAATTTTGACGTTTCATGACTTCCTGAATCCGAAAAAGTGGTTTTTGAATTTCCGTCTGTCTGTCTGTCTGTCTGTCTGTCTGTCTGTACCTCCAACTAGAGCCTAAACTATTTTACCGATTGAGCTGAAACTTGATATCTAGGGTTTTCATAGGGTTGCCCCGAGGGGTTTTTGGAATTGGATATCTACCCCTAAAATTAAGGGTAGTTTACTGAAGGGAAAAAAGAGAAAAAGTCGATTTTCTCAAAATCGGCTCTAACGATTTTGATTAAATTTCATTTATGAACATTAATAAATATTCCAAACAAAATGGCTACTCTCAATATTTCGGCAAAATGGCTTTAAGGGCTCCGGTCTGATGCGTAAATTAACATTTTTTATAATAGCTCCGAAACTATTTGAGATATGAAATTACTTAGCATTACAAATATGTATATATATTTATAATACAAATATTTTATTCGAAACATATTTTTATAAAATCAATAATTTTCAATCTATACGCAATTATATATATATTTTTAGCTTTTTGGACATTAAAGCTTAAGTATTGCGATCGTAAAAAAAACTAACCTGAAATGTTGATGGATTTCGACGTCTCATGACCCCCCGAACCCTAAAAAATAGTCTTTGCAATGCCGTCTGTCTGTGTGTCTATTAAAACTTAAAATTAAGGGTAGTTTACTGAAGGGCAAAAAGAGAAAAAGTCGATTTTCTCAAAATCGGCTCTAACGATTTTGATTAAATTTCATTTATGAACATTAATAAATATTCCAAACAAAATGGCTACTCTCAATATTTCGGCAAAATGGCTTTAAGGGCTCCGGTCTGATGCGTAAATTAACATTTTTTATAATAGCTCCGAAACTATTTGAGATATGAAATTACTTAGCATTACAAATATGTATATATATTTATAATACAAATATTTTATTCGAAACATATTTTTATAAAATCAATAATTTTCAATCTATACGCAATTATATATATATTTTTAACTTTTTGGACATTAAAGCTTAAGTATTGCGATCGTAAAAAAAACTAACCTGAAATGTTGATGGATGTCGACGTCTCATGACCCCCCGAACCCTAAAAAATAGTCTTTGCAATGCCGTCTGTCTGTGTGTCTATTAAAACTTAAAATTAAGGGTAGTTTACTGAAGGGCAAAAAGAGAAAAAGTCGATTTTCTCAAAATCGGCTCTAACGATTTTGATTAAATTTCATTTATGAACATTAATAAATATTCCAAACAAAATGGCTACTCTCAATATTTCGGCAAAATGGCTTTAAGGGCTCCGGTCTGATGCGTAAATTAACATTTTTTATAATAGCTCCGAAACTATTTGAGATATGAAATTACTTAGCATTACAAATATGTATATATATTTATAATACAGATATTTTATCCGAAACATATTTTTATAAAATCAATAACTTTCAATCTATACGCAATTATATGAATTTTTTTAACTTTTTGGACATTAAAGTTTAAGTATTGCGACCGTAAAAAAAAACTAACCTGAAATGTTGATGGATGTCGACGTCTCATGACCCCCCGAACCCTAAAAAATAGTCTTTGCAATGCCGTCTGTCTGTGTGTCTATAAAAACTTAAAATTAAGGGTAGTTTACTGAAGGGCGAAAAGAGAAAAATTTGGTTTTCTCAAAATCTGCTCAAACGATTTTGATTAAAATTCGTATCTAGGCGTTGATTAAGATTATAAATAAACTGGCTATTTTCATTTTCCTATGAAAATGATTTTTAGGGTACTTTACAGAAGCGTTAATTTCCGTATCTCCACAACTATTGGAGAAACTAAACAACTTATCATTGCAAAATTGTAGGACTATTAGAAATAAAAAACTTTTATTTGACATATATTTTTATAAAAGCAGCAGTTTCTGAGATATTTGCAAATATATTAATACAATTTTGTGAGCTTTAGTTGTAAACATATACTACTTAAGTCTTAACGCAATAATTCTCCAATGCCATAGAGTAATTAAATATAAGTATCTAAAAAAGTATGTTATTTTTCCTTAAATCTCTTAGGAGAAATGTTTGCATAGCAATGATCTATCTCCATTTTAGACTCAATAGTCAATATTTACATTTTTTATTGGTCAAAATGTATAAATGAATAATTAAATATCAATGCGATGACTTGAAGATCTGCAACACCTTTTAAAATGTTAAAATTTTAACCAGAAATCGAAATTTTAATACGAAGTGTTGACCCTTGTGGAAGACATTAAATTGTTTGAAATGTTCTTAGGTGGAAAAAGATGCGCCTCTTTTCTCATTGATTCTATATCATTGTATATTATTTTATGCGTGTTCTTATGTGGAGTGGTGAATATACAATGTACATTATTCCGTTTAGAAATCTTACTAGTTTATAGAAAGAGAGAGAAAGTCTGTGCGGTGTGCCGTACCATTTATTTTAATATACTCACAACCGAGAATTTCAAGATATCTGAGAACTAGCAGCGAGCTTTCCTCTTTCCTTTTATCCAAAATAGCTCTGCAACTTATATTACACTATCAGGACACTTAAATATTCAAAGAAGTAAGGTATGTGTATATATTACGTAGATAACTAAAACACACTAAAAAAAATATATGGTGTGAACCCACAAGCGAGCTATACCAACCAAGCGGCCGCCGCTGTTAGCGATGATAGCGCCAACATTTGCTGATATAAGCTGTCATGTGGTCAGCACAACAAACCAACCCTAAGACCATTAATTTTATAGACCGGAGCCGCTACTTTTTCATTCAAGTACCTCTACATTTGTCCTCAAAATGCTGAGTTTGATACCATTCCAGACCGACTGCCTCAAAGAAAATTTTTGGAAGCACCTTGGATCGAACCCGGGACCTCTGGATATTTAGGATCACAACACCACAAAGGGGATTTAAAAGTATCTAGGTAACTACATATATTAGAGAGTGTGTGTGAGAGAGAGAGAGAGAGAGAGAGAAACACGACCCACATATGTATTACACAAGAGAGGAAATCGTGTGGCACACCAGCAGCATCCGAATGTTCGATGAATGAATAAGAATGGTTCATTGAGCCAAGAAATGAAGGTCGATAGTGAATCAAAGACTCTAGAAATGTCCACAGCAACTGGCTTGCAATAGGTAGCCCGTGTAAGGATCTTATCAAACAGTTCAAGTTGCAAAGAATCTGGTAACCGTCCAATAGTTTGCCAATTTAACGGCCATATTTCACCGTCGACACACCGTGAAGTAACCTCAGACTTGGAGATACAGTGTAATAATTTTATTATGGCTTTTTTTTCTTCGAGATTTTTAAATCACAAACAAGAAAATCATCTCTTTCAATTTAAAATAACTGATGCTACTAGTATTTATGAACATTAGACCTCACTCCCTCCATTTTCGTATCGTCACTACAGCCCTACTAGTAGTTCTGTGAACAGTAGACCTCGTTCCATCCATGTTCTTACCGTTACTAGTCTTTTTTTTAGAATCGCGTCTTTCTAACCATTAGGGCTATATGCTTATGTTCTAATTACACTAATGGTTATAAGCATAAGGAAGGCTGTATTTATATAAAAAGTACCTGAATTTGCGTGGAGACAGAGTGGAAAACCATTTTGGAAAAAAACCTTAGTACACCCGAGCAAGATTCAAAACTTGATCTCCCCATAATCTGCAGGCTAATGCAAGAGTAGCGCCTTAAACCATGCAACCATTGAATAGGTGTCAATTTTCTGTTTGGTAAGCCCTAGGTACTAGATCGATTGCTTAGAATTTAAAATTAAAATTATTTTAGACGAGCTTTTAATGAAATACCTTTTAATTTTAATAGGTCACTACTTTGAAACAAAAAACCTGATAGAAAAATCCCCTAAATAAATTGTCAACCTAGAATCAAAGGGTGTCCTTGACAAATTAATTAAAATTTCCACGCATTTCGTAGTTATCGTAGAACAAACATATTGACAGAGAGACGAAATGACAAATGGTCCAGTTAAAACAGCATCTCGCTACCCTCAGTCAAATAGAATTTAATTAAGAAAATATACCATTGAGATATGGAAATTAAGGTGAATTTATACCAAATAATAGTTAGTTTAATAAATGTAACACTACGGAAATTTTTCAAAGAATTTAAACAAAGAAAATTATATCCCTAGAAGTGAAAATATGTTATCACAACTTTCATACGACTGGTGTATTATAAGCAGGGCTGAGTAATTTTCCGTAATCAATGCCTTACTTACTATCCATCATACATATCCCCAATTTACTCTAATCATCTAAGCACGAGGAAGGTAGAATTGATAGAAAATGTACCTTTGTTTTTGTGGCGAGAGAAAGTGGATAGCAGTTTTTTTAAACACCTTAATACACCCATCCGTAATTGAAACTCTTAACTTCCCCATCACCAGAAAACTAGACAAGATTATAATGACACCTTTTTCCACATCCTCACTAGTGATGATTGAAAAAAAAAAGTAAGCATAAGACATTCCTTAAAAGCTGATTTACAAAAAAAATACAATATTTAACTTATTAACGGCTGGGTAGTAGGTTTTTATTTTTCAAAACGCTTTTCATTTAAAATACTATACTCACTTTATATTAAATAATCAATTGAAAGAAACACTTTAAAAGGTATGAAGCAGCATCGTGGTGTTTTATTATTGATTGCAGAGTCCACTCGCAAGGCTTAATTATACGATGGGTTGCCTATGCTATTAGGAGCAAGGAGAGATATTTTATTTTTGTGAATTCCAACCTATGCTTGTTGGTGGTTCAGGGTTTGACCATGGTTGAGAGTTTTTAAGGTGAAGTTGAAAGCAACGTGAGTTAAGGGTAGTAATTTTGCCATTTTTATGGAAAAAAAATTTTTTTTGCTCCATCAGTAACATAAGAGTAATTTTCAAGTTCTTGAATTTCTGTCAAGGATATCCTGGAATTTTATGAGAACTTGTTATCTTAATTTTTTTAATTCTCATCTAATGCCACTATACTTATGAATGACAGAAATTCAAGAACTGGTGACATAATCATGTGCAGAAAATTAAACTATGTTTCTACTGGAGCAATATTTTATTTATTTTGGCCAAAAAAAAAATGCAAAATCTTGGACTTTTCTCGCGCCCACTGCCAACACCACCTAAATAAATTTAAGAGGTGGGATTTGACCAACCTCATCTTTAAGCGGTTGGTTTGAATCCTGGTTGAGATTGAGACGGAATCAGTCTTCACGAGGCGAAAAAAACAGGGAAAGCACGAGCAGTTAAGAGTTTAGTGAGGTCTCAGGTGCTAGTAGACCCTCTTGCGTTAAAACCTCTAACTATAATAATAGTATCGCATCCGGTAGGCACGAGGGATATGGTATCAATACTGTATGGTCTGTTTTGTCAGCTACGAGAGGTCGTGGTACAAATTCCGACCAGGTGTAAGTTACTGATGTTGATTTTACCACGCTCCCTAACAGGTAATAAGACGTCGTGCTAAAATATATATATTTTTTTAAATGTTTAGAGCCCGTACGGGAATTGTGACGCTTTTATTTTTTAAATGATGCTTAAGGATTGTCTTCAAATCTCTATGTTTCATATGGTAAAATCTTCACGAGTTCACAAATAATTAAAATTAAAATTTGATGTTAAGTGTTTTGTTGCTATCACACAATACATATTTAGCTTGATTTTACTTTCGAAATACCCGCCTCGGCTCGGCTAGTTGGCTAACGTTCTAGTTTCTTGTTGAGCTAGACTGCAGAAGACGGGGAGATCGAGGTTTGAATCTCACTTGTGTGATTTGGGGGTGGTTTTTTCCTAAATAGTTTTCTATTCTCCCTCCACACAAATGCGGGTTCACTTCCTCTATATTCAACCTTCCCCATTCCTAACCCATTAGTGTAGTTATTATTGAAGCGTACAAACCGAACTGGTAGTAAGACGAGGTGCTAAGTATTAATTATTTATTATTAACTACCTTCAAAATAATATTTTATATTCCAGTTACGTGATGATAAAAAAGAGAGGTTTTATTTTAATAATCTAAAACTTATGTAGATATTAAAAAAATCACAGCAGTTTAAAGTCAAGGAAACCACTCAGCTATGTAACCAAGAGTATTTTATTGAAACAGTATGCACTTGTGACAACTTGGTAAATAGACGTGACAGAAATAAAATTCCTTTTCCCAAACCAACATTTTTTCCCCCCTCCTCATGCCACACTGTGAGCTTGTTGGTAATGAAAGTAATCGTCTTACAGACGCCACATGGAGCCACATGGAGCCACATACATTTCTTAACTTGTGGTAGTTGAAGGCATTTTATTACTTTTCGTTTCCTTTTTTTCTAGTTTTGTTTAAATCACCCGACAACTGTTTATTTCTCAAATACTTCCATCCAGTTGAATCAAGAACAAGATTCAGTGTAGAATACCCCGTCTAAAATACATTCACACGAGGATCACAGTTGAGGTTTCGTTTTTTTGAATATTAATTGTTGTAGTGGTTTGACTTACTAACATTAACTAGAGAGGCTGGGAATAAATTCAATTTGAACTGAGTAAACTAAAGACAATTTTTACATTCCCTATCGAGGTGAATGAGGATGGATTTACTTTATATTATCTTTTTAGTTAATGATTTAATCAACGTGCGCTTTCTGAATCGACTAATTATATCTATAACAGACACTACACCTAGGGTGGTATACAAAAACCATTAGAGAATGCTTAGTGGCCCGTTAGTGTGACCCCGAGCACACTATCGCTCCACCTTTTAACCTATGATGACGCAAGCAAACCCAAACTAGTGCCCACTTAACATCCACTTAATCATGTTCTTGCCTACGACACCTAATCTAATTGTATGTGTTTCAAAATAAACTTTTTCTTGTTACCTATTCTAGATAGACACTCTCTTTGCTCGTTGGGGGCGCCGTCCCCCAAACTCCCAGTGAGTTTTCTTTGCAAGTGAATGTAAACTAATGTAATTCCAGCGTTGTTTTGAAATTAAAAAATGTGTAGGAAAATGTGCAAAATGTATCTAAAATCAAAAAATAGCTCTAGCTAAGGTATAACCGATGGAGATACGACAAAAATTAACAGAACCAAATTTGTGGATCTCGCCAAATCCGTAGCTGCTGGTGCAATCCGTTTTTTGATAGGTCCTACCGTTTAGCCACAAGAGACCTCCAAAGAAAGGTCCACACCGACTTTAAAGTTGCTCCAACATTTTGAATTTTTTCAGGGGTTAAAAATTAAAACTTTTAACTTTTTGGAATGTTCCCGTCGGTTACAGGCTAGAAGCTATAAGTTTGCCAAATCTCAAGTTTCTAGCTCATCTGGAAGGGGGTAAACATTAATGTATGTGAGTGAGTGAGTCAGCGATGTGGCTTTATAGTATGACTATTTCTAGAATTGGGTCTATACATTTTTTTTAATGTTATATTTTTGAAACTCGCAGAATAAAATGAAAATACGTGAACATGGAAAATCCTATCTTGACCTGCAGTTACGTCATAGGTAGGCAAAGTCATTAACACTCTTTCATATGAAGGCTACAGGGGGGAAAAGAGATTCTAATGCACTTTAAATTATATCTAAAAGAAGTATTTATCATATTTAGATTAATTTAGCCCTTCATATACTTCAATAAAGACTTTTTTAGGAAAATACCAAGAGAGAAACTAAAAGAGGACGTTTGGTAGCAGGGAATCTTTCAGTATAAAAGTTTCCAGCTGAGCTCTTGACATCTTAAAAGACAAGTGTTAACTGCTCCCTACAGCGCTTCTATTCGTCTACCAGGGGAAGAGGAGAGACCAAGAGGTAGAAAGAACTGCTAAACGGGGGAATAGCTAAATATTTACACTAGCTACAAAACTAGCACCAGGACGAGATACCACTCAACTCAGGAAGGAGGAGGGGGAGGGAGAAGTAAAGGGAGAAATTGCGAAAGAAAAACATTAGAGTAAGAATGTAAGAGAAATGTAAAACAGAATAATGGTATTTATTTTAAAAAAAACAAGAATACAAAAAACATCTTATGGAATATAATAAATCGTATTCATTATAATAATAAGTGGGACCTATAAATAGGAATGACAATATTACCTTAAAAATATTTTTTTTTACAAAACAATAAGTATTAAAAAGCAGAAATGCAGCTTAGGTTAAAATCGATTCTAAAAGTGTAAACTCGCTAAAATAACCAGATTTAAAAAAGTATAATAAATCAACAGCATAGAAACTTAAGTTCAAAATAAATAAGTCTATATTATTGCCAATAAATTTAACCAGCCAATATTTTTTTTCGATTTGATTTAAAAAGTAACTGGTTATCTAATTTCATTTTTTAAGTTTCTAGGTAGAAATTTTCTCTCAAAATTTAAATGTATGTTTTGTTTAATAATGAATCACTCATGAACACATGGATCAACTCACTCTCCACTCCCATCGGTGGTCACGCTGAATAAATGTACAGGCTCATATAGCCCGGTTTTGTCGCTGATGAGAAGTCAAGGTTTGGATCGCGGATGGATTTACTGGGGGAAAATGATTTTCCAAATGGTTTATTACCTTCCCTCCACGCAATTTTGGGTAGACTCCTTCTCAACTATACCTTCATCATTAGTGTAGTTAAATTCGAATGGTCCACTCTGGTGACCGACTGGTCTAAGGGAGTGGTATTCGACCTTTTTTGTTCACGTAGCCCCAGATATAATAATTTATCTGCAACCTTTTATCACCAAACTAATATAGGTACTTTTTCAAACATATATTAATCTTAGGAATCTTTTGTGAGACTACCATTTGATTAAAATTAAAACAAATAAACAGAAATTTTATGAGCGTATAACCCGAATGGGTAGTAAGAAGCGGTGCTAAAAAAAAGTATATAGGCCTAAGTATCAATACTTTGATTAAAAAATTGTACATTTTGTTAAATTAAATAACCATGGACGTCCAGCTATTTCTAATGAATTAATGGATGTTATTTGAAAGCTACCTCAAACTAACTACAAAAGAATTATGTGTTTCGTGAAGTACAACCATCACAATAATGGAATGAAAGCCACAGACCGGTTTACACAAAAACCTAAACTCTTGAAAGAACTATCTTTAAACTACCGCATCAACCAAAAGTCTTGCACATTAAATAATACTCGCTTTGCTCGTTGGGGGCTGTGCCTCCTAACCCATAGTGAGTTTTCTTTGCAAGTGGATGTAAACTAATGTAATTCCAGCGTTGTTTTGAACGTAAAAACTTAAAGTTACCGGTATTGTATTGTATATACTGCACCGACTTTAAAGTTGCTCCACCATTTTGAAATTTTTTCGGGGGTTGAAAATTAAACTTTTTAACTTTTTGGAATTTTTCCGTTGGTTACAGGCTAGAAGCTATAAGTTTGCCAAATTTCAAGTTTCTAGCTCATCTGGAAGGGGGTAAACATTAATGTCAGTGAGTGAGTGGGTGGATGAGTGAGTCAGCCATGTGACTATAGTAGTATAATATAATATTTTATTTTGTAATTAGTGTAGGTGCCTCACTACAAGTCGATCAAATGGGACCATTACTAGTAGATGACGTCAACTTGTAAACTCGCCTCAGGTATATCTAAGTAGCTTCTATAACCAACATCTGTGCCGTGGGACGAAAACAAGTCTTCCAGACATTGTTTTCCGCTCTCGCGCAGGAATAAACAGTGTGCGAGAATAGGAATTGAACCTGGATCTCTTAGCATCGTAAGCCCAATTTCTGCTTACTCAACCAACAAACTGACACGAGAGTGGTATTTTCACAAATTGCAAGGAAGTGAACATTTCTCAACATAAAACAAAGTCATAAATAACTGCCTCGGTGGCGTAGTTAGCTAACGCACTTGTCGTGTTGAGCTAAACTGTCCGAGGACGAGGAGATCAAGGTTCGAACCTTGGTTGGGTGAACTGGGGGTGGCTTTTCCTAAATGGTTTTCCCCTCTCTCTCCACGCAATTGCGGGTTAACCTCCTCTAAATTCAAACCCCATTCGTATTTGTATCACTTTCTCACTCCTTCAATAAAATTGTTAACTACTCTAGTGCTAGATGTGGCAGTAAAATACAGTTTTGCTCAAACATTTACATATATATGATTTTTTATTTTTATTTTACGTACCCTCTAAGGTGTCCTCGCGTATCGTGGGTTGGATACCACTTCTCTAAGGCGTCACTCTCGCAATAGACTGGATTTCCGATAACGAACACATTGGGGTTCAAATCACGGTAGGTTATACTGAAGGTAGTTTTTCCTAAATGATTTTCTACTCTCTCTATCTATCTGTAGGCCTATATCTATATATATCTGTCTATATCTCTCTCATATATATATATATATCTACATCTCTCTCTCTCATATATATATATATACATCTCTCTCTCTCTATATATATATATATATATCTACATATCTCTCTCTCTCTATATATATATATCTACATATCTCTCTCTCTCTATATATATATATATAAATATCTACATCTCTCTCTCTCTATATATATATATATAAATATCTACATCTCTCTCTCTATATATATATATAAATATCTACATCTCTCTCTCTCTATATATATAAATATCTACATCTCTCTCTCTCTATATATATAAATATCTACATCTCTCTCTCTATATATATATAAATATCTACATCTCTCTCTCTCTCTATATATATATATACATCTCTCTCTCTATATATATATAAATATCTACATCTCTCTCTCTCTCTCTCTCTATATATATATATATATATATCTACATCTCTCTCTCTATATATATATAT
>CABFWB010000040.1:493121-505316 GCA_902151455.1 Timema bartmani
CGGTAGAATATTTCAAAGAAATTTACCACACAAAAGAAAAAAAATGGAATTGTGTTTTTTGAAAAGAAAAAAAAGTAGTCTGTCTGAAGGTATTTTTTTTTTATTCAATCACCGCGTCTTACTACCTATTCGGGCTATACGCATATGTACCATTTGTTAGTGTGTTAAGGATATAAAGTGTAACCGCATTTACGTGGAATGAGAGTAAAAATCACGCCTCAGTACACCCTAATGAGATTCAAACCCCAATCTTCACGCCCTCGGCAGTTCGGTCTATTGTGAGAGTGACGCCTTAGATCATTCGGCCACCGAAGCGGGCCATTCAATTTTATTTAAGTGTTATAACTTGTTTTAATTGTATCTGTTCGATAAATTTAAATTCATTATATACCAGTGTTAATTGTCTATTTCGCAATATTAATTTACACTTCTATGTTAATAACTACCAGCAATTTACAAATTGCTTGAATTTTTAATTTTTTTACCATCGCTTACTACCTGTTCAGACTATAAGCCAAATTGCATGAAAAAAAGAATGGTGAGCAGACAAAAAAAATCGACAAATCTTGCGTAAGCAATGGGGGGCGGGAGGAGGGGATCAGGTATGTGCTTATTTTTAATTACAAGGGGTATGGGGATCAGGTATGTGCTTATTTTTTATTACAAGGGGGGAGGGGTTACACTGCCCAAAAATGTGCTTACATAATACTTTTAACGCCCCATAATCAAATGATTATACTAGTAAAAGATTTCCAAATTAAGCTCTAGAAAGGACACAACGCTCAGACCTTTGGCTGTTGATTAAAAAATGCGAAATGAAAACAACCCTAATTTCACCAATGGTAAATTTATGGTTTTGCCAGGAATCAAGTCTTGGGCTCTTAGATTGGCAAGTAAGCCCACTAATCTGTCAGACATTACAAACATTGAATGTAGTTTTAGTCAACTTTGAAGCTGTAGCTCCGATTTTAAATGTGTTAGTTTAAAAAATAAATAATGAAATGGTGAAATAATCTAATCTTAGTGTCTTTTCAAATAAATGTCACAGTTTTCAGATCGAAGTAAAAGATTAGTAAATCCAACCAGTCTATAAAATGAAATGTAAAATTAAGTATAAATAGTTGCGTGAAGTCACAATATATAATAAAATATCCCTTGGCAGGAAAAAAAACATTCAAACAAATAAAATAAGGCTTAAAAATTTTTTTTTTACCGTTATAGATGTGCACGTAATCTAAGGCGTTAGGCTTGCAATAAGACAGAATTTCCGGTGACGTATAGATTGAGATCGGAGTGTTGGTTGCGAGTACTAGCGTATGGCTTACACACACTCTCTCCGAGACTGAATAGAACTAGCTTAAGATAGGGCTAGGATGTAGTGAGGGAGACTGAATAGAACTAGCTTAAGATAGGGCTAGGATGTAGTGAGGGAGACTGAATAGAACTAGCTTAAGATAGGGCTAGGGTGTAGTGAGGGAGACTGAATAGAACTAGCTTAAGATAGGGCTAGGGTGTAGTGAGGGAGACTGAATAGAACTAGCTTAAGATAGGGCTAGGATGTAGTGAGGGAGACTGAATAGAACTAGCTTAAGATAGGGCTAGGATGTAGTGAGGGAGACTGAATAGAACTAGCTTAAGATAGGGCTAGGATGTAGTGAGGGAGACTGAATAGAACTAGCTTAAGATAAGGATAGGGTGTAATGAGGTGGACTGAATAGAACTATTTCGGGATAGGGTGTAATGAGGTGGATTGAATAGAACTATCTCAAGATAGGATAGGTTGTAATGAAGTAGATTGAATAGGACTAGCTCAAGATAGGGATAGGGTGTAATGAGGTGGCCTGGATAGAATTAGCTCAAGATAGGGCTAGGGTGTAATGAGGTGGACTGGATAGAATCAGCTCAAGGTAGGGATAGGGTGTAATGAGGGAGACTGAATAGAACTAGCTTAAGATAAGGATAGAGTATAATGAGGTGGACTGAATAGAACTAACTCAAGATAGAAATTGTTACTGTACTTTTGTAAGTGTGCCAACACTTTTGGGTTCCTGACTTCTGTGCTGGTGTTCCGGGGTTCAATCCTCGGTCCTGGCACATATTTATCTGATTGCCAAACCCCTCCTTCACCTCTGGCAAGACGACATGTATTAATAACAACTTGTGAATGTGTGGAATGCCAGGCCTACATCGTGGTTCGGATTCCACGTTAAACTGTAGGTCCTCCATTTCATCTCACAATCACCCTACCATTACACATTAGTGTAAGTGCGTATAGCCCGAACGGGTAGTAAGAAGCGATGCTAATAATAATAATAATAATAATAATAATAATAATAATAATAATAATAATAATAATAATAATAATTTTGAGTTCTTATTGCCATAAAGTAATTAAGTGAAACAAGAATTTGACCAAAGGGAACACAAGGGTAGTGCTAAATGTATTAGCCTAGGGGCTAACCCAACTAAAGAGAATCTGGTGGATTATGATGTGAAAATTTGGCAGTGGCCACTCGAGTCGTTGGGTGGCCAACAAATTCAAGGATAAACTTGTGGTTTACAGTGTATAACATTTAGTAATGGCTACTTTGGTCGTTTGATGGCCTACAAATCTGTAGAAAAACTGGTGGATTAAAGTGTTGTCTACAAAATTTAGGAATGGCCACTCCGAGTGTTTGATGGTCAACAAATCAGGAGAGTGGATTATAATGTGCAAAATTTAGCAATAGCCAACACAATCAGAGATAAACTGATGGGCTGCAGTGTGAACACTATATTAATGGCCACTTTGAGTCGTTTGGTGGTCTAAAAATCTAGCAACGGCCTCTCAAGTCGGTGGCCAACATAGCCAAAGAGAAACTGGTGGATTAGAGTGTGATCATTTAAAAGTGGCTAATCGAGTTATCAGCTTGGTTGAAACAAAAGTGAATACGATTTATCAGTTTTTTCGTAAAGCCGGACTGTGTTTAGTTTGGCACACAGCCAAACAAGTAAAGCCTCTCACAGGGTCGAGGAATAAACGTGACGTCATCGGTACTAATACACCGTCTGACTCGTGTGGTCCAAAGATTTAAATGCAGCGTTAGTTTCATCCTTGGCCTCAACCGTTAGAGTTTGCGTGAATATCATTTCCAGTTGTTACATTGTTTTTTTTTTTGTTTCGGCCTTTGTTTATCATTGGTCAGGAGTTAGTTTGGTATTGGTTGACCTTGGTTTGAAATTAGATAAAGCCTAATATATATTTTATATATTAATATGCATATAAGATTGACCTCAGTGGCTCAAAGGTAAAATGCTTGCCTCATGACCTGATATTCATGGGTTCAAACCTAGCCGAGGTCAACGGATTTTTCTTGAGCGATAAAAATCCGTAGCAAAACTTTCTTTAGAGGGGAAGTAATACTGTCTGTCCCTTGTCGATTGTGGTAGAGAAAATAACCCTGAAAGGTAATTGAAAATACCTTTTCCGGAAAAATTGGTTGACTCTTTCACGCTCAATCATAGAAATTCAGCGTGGAGGGCACCGGGAAACCAACCAAACATCCGGGACTCTACTAGTACAAGCGGTTTGTACATGATGGTGCGGTCAGCACTGACCTGCTGAAAGGCAGAGTGCATGAGCGGCTCCGGATTTATAGAGCTAACATTAAACCAACCTCTGGGTTGTTGATTTTAGAAGATGATGATGTGATAGGGGTCAACTCGTGATAAAATTTACAAAAAATTTCATAGAGGGAGAGTGTAAAACCACCTTTAAGTACGTATGGATGGGATTCGAGCACCAACCTCCCGCTATCGGTAAACAAAACTAAATAATCTTCAGGGGTGTAGTGGAGCGAGAACGTCGTTCCGTCGCTGCTTTTCATGGAAATGTATATATATATATATATATATATATAAAGTTTTAACTTATGCCATTCTAAGTTAACTATTATTACTAGCACCGCGTCTTACTACTCGTTCGGGTTATACGCACTTACGCTAATGTGTAATGGTAGAGTTATTGTGAGATGAAATGGAGAACCCTACAGTTTAACGTGGAATCCGAACCACGGTGTAGGCCTGGCATTCCACACATTCACAAGTTGTGATTAATACACGTATTGTCAGAGGTGAGAGAAGATTTCGGCAATCAGATCAGATCAAATTCTTGGAATTTTAAGGGAAGTGCGCTAAGTAAGTTACTGTCTTAGTAACCATTAAAGAAAATGCTCCAAATAGCTTCTAGAGGAATTTATTTTTTGCGAAATTATTTCGCCTACGGAGGTCCTTTCCCCCCCTCCGCTTCAACTTTGGGGTGGCTATGACCTTGCGTTCCAGCACTCCTAAATTTACGACCACGCCACTGATAATCTTAACACATAGACCACGTGGCCACCTGTGCGAGTAGCCTAAAATAATTTAGTATTTCGCTGTGGGTTCTTGAGTACATACACGACTTTTTCACAAAAAAAAGTATTATAGCCCGTTCAGGATATTCGCATTTAAACTGATGGGGTAAGAATGAATTTATAGGAAATGAACCAGCATTTGAGTGGAGGAACAGTGAGTAGCCATTGTGGCGAAACCAATATACTGCCGGGATTCGAATCACGACCGCCCCGTCACCTGCCAATCAAAACTAAACGAACTTGACGTTTAGCCACGTGTTTGTAAAAATATCAGTTTAAAGTGGGGATGTAGGTGACTTTAGAAAAGTTCAGTGTTCTTGCAGTTTTTATAGCAAAACATTTTATTGGTCAAAATAAATCAAATATTTTCCAAGTAGAAATACAGAGTTTAATTTTCTTCACATAGTGACATCAACAGTTGTTGAATATCTGTCATGAAAATAGCGGATTTAGATGAGAAACTTTTTATATGAATAGAAAAAGTTGTCATTAAATTCCAGAACATCCTTGACAGATATTCAAGAAATGTTGAGAGAGGTGAAGAAAATTAAACTTAATGTTTCCACTGGAGAAATATTGTATTTATTTTGGCGAAATAAATATTTTGCCATAAAACTCCAAGAACACTGACTTTTTCTCGCGTCTTCTACACTCCCACCTTAAGTAAATCACAGATAGCCCCTATGATGTCACGTGTGAGAAATGAGCATCTCGTCTGTACATTTTAACTCTGTCGGGTACAATAACTCAATGTTAACTTTACCTTCATTTCGAGGATTAGGCTACTTGAAACCCAGTGACATACCCAAATCACTATTTAGTGGGAGGTTCCTAAATTCCATTCGCCATAAGAGTGACGGTAACTGACAGCTAGACAGAAACTGAAAAAATGGTTAAAAGAAAATCATAGTTAAAAACAAATGGTTTGTTGTGAAAGTTTTGACTTGTCAAAATCAAAATTTTATGGTCTTGCGGATCATATGGTTTGGTGAATGGATACATGAGAGTAGATCTGGTGACTTTTGTGAGCTGTCATCTAAACCTCTACCGTAGATGGGGTGTACCTACTGTAAGGGTTCGGTCATACTGACAAGCGTGCGAGCGAGCGCACAAGCGACTGGGTGGCCAGACTGGTGAGCGTGCGAGCTAGCGCGTGAATAGCAGATAGCTCTCGATGGTTGTTGACGAAGAGGCTCCGACTCTCGGCTGAGTGAACTGAGGGTGGTTTTAACAAGTGATATATTGTTGTGGTTTTCTCCTCCTCTCTCCATGCTAATGGTGATTCTTATTTGTAAAGACCTACTTTGATAATATTGAAGTATTTTAACATATCAGTTTTACATATATATATATATATAGGTATGGTTTATGATCTTACCAATTAAAGTAGGCCGTTAGTAGCAAGTGTGCTAAACCTATCGATAGTAATAAAAAATGTCAAAATAAGAAGTTTTCCTAGCACTCAATGAACCAACATATAATAATATTGCCTAACGCCTGTAAACTAGACTGTACCGGGTCGAGCGCGCTCGTTTGAAAAATAGAACCAATTCTATCTTTCAAGTGCGCCCGCTCCAGTCTGGCCACCTCTCATTACAACCAATGTGTTCTATTTTATATTTTGGTCGCTCGCTCAGTCTGGCCGCCCCCTTACTCATGGTGAAGTAGGAGTAGATACCTCTTGAAGCATGTTAAAGTGCTTTAAAATGTAATTGGCTCTATAATTGGGTTTAGGAATTTTATAATACTTTAATAAGCTATAGTACAATTTTCATAGGAAGAAGTTTTAATGAAATATAACCTTTTTTTTCGCTAAATTCTACGACATTTAACAATATTATAAGATTTATTTTATGAGCTAACACGTGAATAAGTGACAGTAGATCTAATAATTTTTACAGGTGTCAAATTAGGTCTTTCTTTTGAAAATTAGACTGCATCTTGGGAATTGAAGAGGCGTTTGAAAAAAAAATGCTTTCGAGAGAATTTGGGTAGAGGTGGATTCATCAGCATCTCAAGGAACGTCCCTTTTGAATTTATTTTGGTAGTAGGTATCCTGTCCATTCGTTCAGTATCGGTAATCTTTGGGTTAGTCTTAACCTAGAGCTTGGATTGTCCCAGATAGCTATTACAAAACATATACCCCACCACCGAGTTTGAAGGAAAATGGTTGGTTAGACTATGTAATGATTCACTTTACCGGTGATATAACCTCAACCTTTTCGTATCAACCTTGACCTAATTAGAACGGTAATTTATTAGAAAGGACATGTAAGTAGGAGTGCCATCGTAAATGGTATTGTCAAATAAATGCCTGGCGAGCATTGATTCTACCCCACCTTTACATTATTAAAACCAACTCTTCCTAGTGTCTTTATAAAGTACACTTTTGGACACAAAAAAACTATTTTTATATCCACGTCGGTAGACACATTGTCTAAGGTAGTAGACTAGTCGGCCAATGACGGGGAGATAAGAGGTTCGAATCTCGGTCGGATGTACTGAGGTTGGTTTTTCCAAAATAGTTTTATATTCTCCCTCCATGCAAATGAGGGTACACTTCCTATAAATATAACCTTCCTAATCCCTAACGTTATTAGTGTAGTTAGTACATAAGCGTGTAACCTGGGTGGATAGTACGACGCGGTGCTAAAAAAACCTTTCTACATATGATCTAGTAGCAATACAACCCTTAACTATCATCTATAATGCAAATGGAGAAAATTTGAATCTTAGGAAATATCTTAAGAACCCACATCGGTGGACACGTGGACTGAATGTCAGGTTCATCTAATGTGTTTTGTCGATGAGGAGGTTGGAGCTTAAACCCTGGCAGGGTGTACTAGCGTGCATTTTTTTTCAAAATAGTTTATTGTATTGAGGTTTAACACAACGTTTTTAACGCTTTAACTTAAAGTGGGACTCTATATTTAAATAAGAAAGATTAATTAAAAAAACTATCGAGATTTAAATCTAGATCAACGGACTCAATGCGGCCAACTCTTCAGATTGCAGCTACAGTCCCATTTAAATAGGAGGAAACTTTTTTTTGACTTTTATAAACGTTGCTAAAACAACTCATTGATTCATACATAATTTAATGTGAGCTTAAACTTTTAATTTTTACATATAATATCAAAGTAGGCTTCTATGAAATAATACTAATATTATAGTAACTTATACATACTTTTAAAGCACAGCGTCTTACTACCCGTTCGGATTATACGCATATGTACTAATTTTGCTAATGTGTTAGGGATGAGGAAGGTTGAATTTAGAGGATATGTACTCACATTTGCGTGGAGGGAAAGTGGGTAAACCACCCTCACCATACGTGATCGGGATTCAAACCCCAATCTTTCTATGATTGGCAGTCTAGTCTATTGCGAGTGTGACACAATGGTACCATGTGGCCATATAAGGAGGCTAAAAAAAAACCTGTCATCTGCAGGTTGAAGTATTATAAATTATGTCACTTGCATCGGTGGGCCGAATGGTCTAACGCGTCACCCTCGCGTTAGACTGGCTTGCCGGTGACTGAGAAATCAAGGGTTCGACTTGGCCTTAACGAAAATGTTGGCACATTTACTCTTCAATTCCAACTTCCTCATATCTAGTACATAATGTACGCATGTAATCCTAATAGGTACTAAGGCGCGATGGATGTTTCTTCCTAACCTACTATAAGCTCCAAACGGAAATAGTTCCTTGATGAAGACTTACCCGTACTGGGGGTGATGGTAGGGGCGGATGTGGTTGTAGGGGGTGGTGAAGACGGGGGTTTCGGCAGACACTCGGGCTTCTTGCAAGAGCCCCTTCCAGGCGAAAGAGGCGACAGAGGTAAGCCGCCCTCGTTAGGCTTGAAAACCGCCCGGAACGAAGCACAAGAAGAGCAACAGTTGCCCATTGTTGACACAACACTCGAGAGGGAAAATGAACACAAAAAGGTTTTTTTAAACAAAGTTTCTTTAAAAAATTATAAATCCTTGACGAGCACTTTTTTATAATAAGATACTTTATAAATCTTGAAATTTAACTTTTATTTTTATTCTTTAGTGTTAGCTTTCTCGACGAAGAGCTGTTCCTCTAGCACCAATTCGTGTCTTTGTCTTAGCGCGGACTGTTTGACTACTAAACCGGCAGTCGTCCTAGGGTACCACACCTCTTGAGCACTCACCACCACACGCGACACTAGAGCATCCAAGCGGTGGCTTGCCACAACACATTCTTTCTCGTTTCCTTCGGATTATCTATCTTTCTGATGAGTTGAGGTCTTTCAAGAGGTGGGGGTGGGGGCATCATGAGCCTACTCACGGACTGTGTAAGACTTCCCGTATAAGACATGTGTGGATAATGTGATCTGAAACATATGATGGATGTGTTGTGTCTATTTTTTTTTAAATCGGAAGTGACGTATCCAACCGGATAGTTTTTTTTGTTAGGATGTTACGCTTTGATTTTAGGGAGTCCCATTGACCGTGATATGATGATTGTGTTTGACCGTTGCTGTAACATCCTTCCTTTACGTTATCCTGAATGACGCGAGTGTGGGAATAAAATCGTACTCATGTTCCTGCAAGTGTTTTATCAGGAAATCATGACGAGCCCTTGACGTGGTCTACAGCGTCACTCTTTGTGTTGGATTGATTGGCCAAGGACGTAAGGTATCAGGGTTCAAATCCTGGTCAGCTGCGAATCATTATTATAATAATATTTTGCACCGCGTCTTACTACCCGTTCGGGTTAAACGCTTAAGTATTAATTACGCTAATGCATTAGGGTTTGGGAATATTGAATTTAGAGGAAGTGAACTCACATTTGCGTGGAGGGAGGGTAGAAAACCATTTAGGAAAACCATCCCCAGTTCACCCGACCGAGATTCGAACCTCGATCTACCCGTCATCGGCAGTCTAGTCTACTGCGAGGGGGACGCCTTAGACCATGCGGACACCGAAGCGGGTTATTGTGAAGTTAATCCATTTTCTGGAAGAAATATACAATCTGATTCATGCTAGAAGAGAGTTATTGATAAGAGATCACATGAAGACTTGGCTTATTAAAAATATTCCAAAAGAGTTAGAGATTCTCATCTTTTGAATTCTAGATATGGATGAATCACAAACCGTGAATCTAAAAGCAAGTGGAGGACCTGGTTGATGTGCTTTATGTCTCCGGAACAAAGACAGAAAAGGACAAACATTTGTAGTTTTCTTACGCAGCTTATTGATTGGGAATTTGTAGCAATTGTAAAGATGATATAAAATGACATCAATATTATAATATAATGTAAAAAATATAATATCTTAAATATTCATATTGTTTGTTTTGAATAGTCATGAGTGACTAAGCTACTAATTTCAAGTATAAAGTACATTTTTTTACATTTATAAACCTTATTTAATGATGGGTCATATACTACCCCACGGTATGCTTCACGCTACGATAATGACATGGTGTACTTCTAGGGTTACATTTATAGGAAGTGTACCCATGTTTGCGTGTAGGTAAAGTGGAAAACTATTTTGGAGAAACCACCCTCAGTACACCCGACCGAGATTCAAACTTCAATCTCCCCGTCATCGGCAGTCAAGTCTACTGCGAAAGTAGATCGTTAGACTCACCTAAGAGGGTAGCAAGAAAGTTGACATAAGTGATTTTTCTCCTGGGTACGATGACTAGTATCATTTATTTATAAAAATTAATAACCCTCAGTTCAAAATATAGGTTCAAGTTAGTTCATGCACTTGTACCTTTGAACTTTGAGTGAAAGATAACCATTCCGAGAAAACTCTTGAATAAAAACCGCTTAGTAATTGAAATTAACCTACTTCCTTTGAATGAGATAATACGAGTAGTTATTTATGCATTTTATTTAGCTAGATATTGATTGGGCTATATTAATATACGATTTACAAACCAACTTAACCTAGGATAACATCCTTATCATTTCTCAGCCAACTTTAACCTTTGGAATCATAATCTTTGGGTAATTGGATGATTCAATTTACAAATCACCCACGCATCGGTGGGAGCGCATACAAAGGCGTCAGTCTTTTATTGTCTGGTTTGCCTTGACGGATAGGTTGATGTTTTAATCCTGGAAATGTGTTCCTATGTGAGTTTTCCCCCTAAATAATTTCCTACGCTTCCTCCACGCAAATGTGGATACACTTCCTCTAAATATTACCTGCATCAACCTTTCCTCATTAGTGTGAATACGAGTTAAGCCCAGACGTGTCGTTGAACACCAAAATTAACTTAGACATAGACGTTAAGAGTTCATGGGTTTTTCTGTATAGCAAGCCCTATATATTGGTAAAGGTAATTATTGATTTTAACTACTATCTATTGAGCTAAGGGTCGTGGGTTCGATTCCTGGCATGGACGAAAAATGTATTGTTGGTGAAATTGGGTTTTACTCTTTCACAGTGTTGAATTAAGGCGCTTGGCCCTGTCGAGTGCAAGTCTCATTCAGCGCCAACAATAACAGATGGATCACGGAAACCGTAGATGGCGCTAGCTACCGGACAGGTCTTGCGGAAAAATCATGCGTTTAGAAATAGAAATATCAGTTTTCTTGAGAACGAGTGAAATTTTTATAGTAATATTTTCAACACCTCTTCAAAGATAATTTATCGATGTTTATTAGTGGTTACATTTTCTTATTACTTTCTCGCTATCTTACAGGCAGAGAAAGTATTGTGATCGTCACAAAAATCGAACTCGAGATTTTGATGTAACTCGATGTTTCATGACCCCCCGAATCCGAAAAAGTGGTTTTGGAATTTCCGTCTGTCTGTGTGTCTCTCCCTCCAACTAGAGCCTAAACTATTTTACCGATTGGGCTAGAACTTGGTATCTAGGGTTTAAATAGGGCAGCCTCAACGGGTTTTTGGAATTGGATATCTAACTCTAAAATTAAGGGTAGTTTACTGAAGGGCAAAAAAGAAATATAGATTTTCTCAAAATCGGCTCTAACGAATTTGATTAAATTTCGTTTCTAAACATTTATAAATATTCCAAACAAAATGGCTACTCTCAAAATTTTGGCAAAATGATTTTAAGGGCTCCAGTCTGACTCGTAAATTCTCATTTTTTATCATATCTCCGAAACTATTTGAGATATTAAATTACTTATCATTACAAATATGTAGATCTATTTATAATACAAATATTTTATTCGAAGAATAATTTTATAAAACCAATAACTTTCAAGCTATACGCAAATATTTATATTTTTTAACTTTACAAACACAAAAGGTAAAGTATTGCGATCTTTAAAAAAATCTAACCTGAAATGTTGATGGATGTCGACGTCTCATGACCTTCGAACCCTAAAAAGTGGTCTTTGTAATGCCGTCTGTCTCTGTGTCTGTTTAAACTTAAAATTAAGAATAGTTTAATAAAGGGCGAAAAGAGAAAAAAGTCGTTTTTCTCAAAATAAGCTCTAACGATTTTGATTAAAGCTCGTATCTAGGCGTGGATTAAGATTATAAATAGAATGGCTATTTTTATTTTCCCATGAAAATGAATTTAGGGTATTTTACAGACGCTGACATTTCCGTATCTCCGCACCTATTTGAGATACTAAATAACTTATCATTGCAAAATTGTAGTACTATAAAAAATAAATAAATGGTACGGCACACCGCACAGACTTTCTCTCTCTTTCTATAAACTCGTAAGATTTCTGAACGGAATAATGTACATTGTATCATCACCACTCCACATAAGAACACGCATAAAATAATATACAATGATATAGAATCAATGAGAAAAGAGGCGCATCTTTGTCCACCTAAGA
>CABFWB010000040.1:518795-538358 GCA_902151455.1 Timema bartmani
GACCGAGATTCGAAATTCGATATCCCCGTCCTCGGCAGTCAAGCTCAACACGACTAGTGCGTTAGCCAACTACGATTATTAATTAAATTGCTTAAATATAAGTGAAGATACTTACGAGCCACTCTCTGAAAGTAGTATCCACCACGTCTCCTACCATACAATATATTCCTTATTCTTGTAAACATTGTCTCCAACCACTAGATGTAGCTGACCCCAGAAATGAAATCTTCAATAGCTGTCGACCGAAGACGGTGGCGGCCGGTGCCTCTTGAGTGACCGAAGATACAGTTAGTTACCTTCTCGCGGGGGTCTTAACCAAGTTGTGGTAAGAATCCTTGGTGGAACGAACAGGAGAACAGACGACCCAGAGAGGTGGCGAGTGGGCAGGAAACACGTAGCTTGTCCTCGACTTGTTAGTTTGTTTTGTTTGGAAACTCTCGTCGGTGGTAGTACGTTCTTGCGTGGTCCGAGGGGCCCCGGCTTCTGTACGGAAAGGTTTGGTTGGGTGGTTGGTTTGCATGGATTCGCTCCGTCGCACCTTCGCTATGTTGGCAGCTCTGGAAGAGGGGGTAGGTGCCAACCAGACCACGTGATCATTTGGGGTACAAGAGGAGGCATTCACGTTTTCAAATTTCACAGTGAAATTTTAGACATTATTATTTATTTATTTTTTGCACCGCGTGTTACTACTGATTCAGGTTATACGCGTGTGTACTAATTACGCCAAAAGATTATGGATGAGGAAGGTTGAATTTAGAGGAAGTGTACCCGAATTTACGTGGAGGGATAGTGGAAAACAATTTAGGGAAAACCACCCTCAGTATAACCGACTGGGATTTGAACCTCGAACTCTAGTCTATTACAAGAGTGAAATCTTAGACCATGCGGCCATCAAAGTGGGTTTTTAAAAATATTAAAATGGCTTCCATTAATGAAAAAAAATCAATTGATTTCGATTAAACACACACAATTGAAGGATAGCTACAATCAGCATATAAACAAGTATTATTCCCATATTCCTGTTGTTCAAAAATTTCAATAATGACTTTTTCCCCACTGTATGTAGGTATCTCAAATGTAACCTAAATATATTATCATAGGCTCACCAATTTAAAAATCTCTTAAGTTTACATACTGGAGAATCAGTTGGCTGTAGTTCACTATCAATTAAAATAATATTAATAAAGCCACATTGTTTTTGTTTTCTATATCTAATTAGTATTAAGATCCACAAATTTAAATTTATCTCTACCCTTTTTTCGTGTTATTTTTACATGTCATTTTCACGACTAACTCAACCTCATATTATAACTTAATTCCTTTATTATATTTTAAAATTTTGAGCCATATTTAACGGACAGACATACCAAATACTTTCTATTATAACAATAACTACCCGCATCGGTGGTCAAATGGTCTAGGGCGTCACTCTTGTAATAGACTGTACTCGACTGTACTGTCGAGTGTCGATGACTGGGAGATTGGGGTACGAATCCCGGTTGGATGTGCTCAGGGTGGTTTTTTCTATATTTATTTCCATTCACCCTCCACAAAATGTGGGTACACTCCCTCGAAATTAAGCCTTCCTAATCCCTAACAAATTAACGTTATTAGTGCACAAAAGTATAACCCGAACTGTTAGTAAAACGTGGTGTTAAAAAAAATCAGTTAATTTTTCCACATTCTTTGGACTGTGCTTAGAAAAAGCTCTGTAGGTTATTAATGTGGTTTCAGTTTTTTTTTGGCACTCTCATGAATGTAGGCCTACACAATCTCTTGTCTAAAGCTACAAATATTAGTTAAAAATGGAACAACTGGCACTTAAACCAGTCTGATCTTAGATACATGCTATGGACTCCATACAAGTTTTCAGTTGAGTGTTCTGGGTGTAATATTCCCTAAATGGTCTTCCACTCTCCCTCCCCGTGAATGCGGGTACACTTCCTCTAAAGTGCAATCTTCCTAATCCCTACACATTAGCAAAATTAGTACATATGCTTATAACCCGGATGGGTAGTAGGCCTAAGTGATACGCGGTGCTAAAAAAACACTAAAAACATGGAGTTTATGTCTGAAATTATTATACTCGAAGGTCAACATGCAATGAGTCCTAAAAGCAAGCAAAACGTGATTCCTGGTAGGAAGTTCTTTGAGGTCAGTAAGATAAAGATCGAAGCAAGATGTCAACCCGAGATTCCAAGAAAAGAGGCTGCCACTTACAATGTCAGGTAAAGTAATAGTCACACGTTGTAAAAGCGCTTTTCTGAGTTCAATGAAAGAATTCCACTGTCAAAGTCCTGGAATTGACACATATGGTGGCTCCCTGGGTGGACATAAAAACAAAAGTGGATCAAGGCCACTGAGGAGTAAAAAGTGGCTAAGTGACATTATTATTATTATTAGCACCGCGTCTTACTGCCCGTTCGGGTTTTACGCATTTACGCTAATGTGTAATGGTAGGATGAATGTGAGATGAAATGAGGATATATCGTTTAGCGTGGGATCCGAACTACGGTGGAGGCCTGGCATTCCACACATTCCCAAGTCGTGATTAATACACGCCTTGTCAGAGGTGAAGGGCTTGGCAATCAGATAAATCTGTGCCGGGACCGAGGATTGAACCCCGGACCCCCAGCAGAGAAGTTCAACACCTTACCCCTAGACCACCAGTTCACCTGGTGACATTGTAAATAGAAATAATTACAAATACATTTTTTTAAATGACCACGTCTTAGAATCTGTTCGAGCTATAAGCATCATAATTTTTTGTACACAAATAAAATAGGTTTTAAGAAAGTAGAATTATAGAGGAGATGAGCCCGCATTCTTGGGGAAGGATAGTGGTAAACCAAAGAGGTCTACCTCAGTAAACACAACTGGCATTTGAACCCCTTAACTTCCCGTCGTGGACAATCCAGTCCAACATGAGAATGATGCGTTAGACCATGCGACCACCGATGCATTAAAAAAAGCCTATAGATCATTTGAAAAAAATTGTATATTCCCCTACTATCACATATCTTGCTAATTAGGAATACATAATACCAAACGCTAGATGTAAGTACTTTATTCAATTTCACTGATTTGTTCTTAACAAAAAAGCTGAAAACAATATTAAGATATTTTTGTAATTATCTTTATTTAAGGAAGAGGAAGGCCATTCTTATTTCATATTTTATATAGTAAATAACGTTTCCACGAACATACTGTAATAATATGCTATGAAATAATTAGTAAATTTTACATCCATTTCTGTTTCCAGCCTATGGCCTGGGTCACTTTTTTTTATTCAAGTAATATATTTTTCCCTACCAGCTTGCTAGGCCTGTCGTAGCTCCATATGTTTTATAATTTAACTTAATACTAGGACAGGAACAACATCCAGTCCCCTGACATTAATTCATCACTGTGAAAGAGTAAACCCACATTTCACCAATGATAAATGTTTCGGCCATGCCGGGAATAGAAATATACCCGAGATCCTAAGCTCAGTACATAAACAACCGACTGAGCTAAGGTGTCGGATCTGATATAATTATTAAACGTGTATCTTTATTAAATTCACACCCACGTGATAGCCGAATGGTATAATCAAAGGTTTCACTCTCACCAAAGATTGGAATGCAGGAGAAGTTGGCGATCATGGTTCGAATACCGCAGGGTTGTACTGTGGGTGGTTTACCTTAAATTGTTTTCCACTCTCCCTCCAAGGAAATATGGGTAAACCTCCTCTAAATTTAACTCTCCTAATCGCTAAGACATTAGAGTGATTAGTATGTATGCGTGTAAACTAAACTGGTGCAAAAACTATTTGGTTTACTTATTCTCTCTCTAATGTGGGTACAATTCATCCCAAGCTACTTACCCCTCCCCTTTATTCCTCTTTTTTTGGAACGTATTAGATTTTTAAAATAAAGACTTGTATGCTCAAGGTCAGCCACAATAGCCTGGAGGCTGCACCCCGTGCCTATTTAGGTATTGTGTTTTCAGGCACTAAGTGTCACCACCCAACTAAGTTTCACACGCACCGGATAACACCTAACTTAGGAATACAACAAGAATCAGTCGTCATATCATGGTGCGGTTTTCTGTTTTATACTTTAGAAAAAAATGGTATGGAGATCGGTGAAAGTGTTATAACATTTGTTCAACAAATATGAGAAATATTTTTAAATGAAAAATATATGATACTGATTCAACTAAAGTATGTAAACTTCGAAATATTGTATTTAAATTCCCGGTTAATTGAGCAAAACACGAGCTCTTAAAGTGGGCATGTATGAAGCGTGTTTTTAAAGTTTTTATAGCAAAACTTTTTTTTATAAAATAAATAAAATATTGCTTCAGTATAAACCTAGAGTTTAATTTTCTTCACATGGTGATATTAACAGTTATTGAACATCTGTCATGAGCATAGCGGCTTTAGAAGACGAACTCTTTAAACGATGAGAAAAATTTATCATTAAATTCCCGGACAGCTTTGAAAAAATATTTGAGAATTGTTGAGCTTATCCTGGGAAGAAAATTAACTCTAGATTTTTATTGGAGAGTTATTTATTTTTGCAAAAAAAAAATTGATGCAAAAACTGCAAAAATAATGCCCTTAACTCTCGTTCCCTACACTACCGCCTTAAAATGTAATGGTAGTTATTGCGAGTTAGGAGCAGTTTTTGTTTAGCAAAAAAGTGTTTTTTCTGCAAAATAAATCAAATATTTCTCAATTAGGTTCTTGAATGTCTGTTGGGCATCCTAGAATTTGAATTTGATGAGAACTTTTTTCTCTTCAATTAAAAAGTTTCTCGTCAAATGCTGATATGCTCATAAAATATATTCAAAAACGGTTGCAATTGTCTCTACTTGAGCAATATATTTGAATTGTTCTGCCGAAAAAAAAGGTTTGATATGAAAATTGCAAAAAAACACTGACCTTTTCTCTCGTTCCCTTCCATTCATTCTTATTATTATTTTTAGCACCACGTCTTACTACCCGTTAGGCTTATACGCCTATGCACTAATTACGCATAGAAAATCTACCCGCATTTGCATGGAGGGAGAGGTAAAAACCATTTTGGAAAAAACAGCCTCAGTACACATGACTGAGATTCGAACCTTGATCTCCCAGTCATCGGCTATCCGGTCTACTGCTAGAGTTGTGCGTTAGACCATCCATCTACCGAAGTGGTTCAAACTTAATTGTTTTACCCGCGACGCGAGTATCATACCACTATTGACTTAGGCCCTTCCTACCCTATTCTCCAAAGAGATGATCTCGATGTAGGATGTATCTTTCGGCGCGTAGGGTGAGCTGATTTCACAGTGGATGGGATGGCCTTAACACACATACTCACTCGACCTTCGGGTCGTCACTGGAATCGACTTATGTGGGTACAAATTCATGCATAGCTTAATATGAATTTAATTGCTAACCAGGCAGCATGTGTTGGGCAACGGACTCTTTATAAAAGTTTCAAAACGGTTTCAGTCAAATTATTTAAACTATTGATAATCCGCTTCAGTGGCCGAATGGTCTAAGGCGTCACTCTTGTGTTAAACTGACCTACTTATGACGAAGCGATCGGAGTTCTAATCTCGGTGTTGTCTATTGTGGTTGGATTTTCCTTAAATTGTTTCCCTCTCTCCTTCCACGCAAATGCGGGTATATTACCTCTAAAATACTTTCTTCCTCATCCCCACCCCATTATTGGAGTAATTACCTTATATACGTATAACATGAACATGGGAAATAATAAATAGATGGTCCGGGGTTCAATCCTCGGTCCCGGCACAGATTTATCTGATTGCCAAACCCTTCCTTCACCTCTGACAAGACTTGTATTAATCACAACTTATGAATGTGTTGAATGCCAGGCCACCACCGTGGTTCGGATTCTACGTTAAACTGTAGGTTCTCCATTTCATATCACAATCACCCTACCATTACACATTAGCGTAAGTGCGTATAACCCGAACGGGTAGTAATACGCGGTGCTAATAATAGTAATAAATAAATAAATAAATAATAATATTGATAGTTTAATAAAGAGACATCTTTATTAATTATAGCATATTACAATATATCCGTGTACACATTATTTGTTAAATATGAGGGACGATTGAATAATTCTTGCTGTCATATATTTAAGGTCCACGGCCCCTTCCTTAAAACAATACATTTACAAACTATATTAATATCTATTTTTTTCCAGATATTTTTAAAGTCAAATTTTTAAAGTATTTAGTTAAAAATAATGTAATTTGTATTACTAAGCTAGATATATTAGAGCAGTGAGATGAATTACCAAATTTTACAAATTCTTCATACTAATTTTGTTAGCGTTTGCTTAAAAATAGTAGGCCTCAAATACATCGATGATTGTAAAAAAAACAATAATAATAATAGATATGAAAAAAAAGGCTATTTATTATATATGCATAAATTATATGTAAAACTTAGAATATACAAATCAATAATTTTACCGGGTTTTCTCTATGGTTGCACAAAATAGTCTCTTACCTTACATGACGAGAATTAATTCAGGCTGTTCGAAAACAAGGTGCTTAGGAAGATATTGGTCCAGAAAAATATGAAGGTATTGGGGTAGGGGAGGTTTCATAATGATGAGTTACACACCCTGTACTCGTAGCAAGACATTGTTAGGGTGGTAAAATCTTACAGGTCAGTAGGCAGGACATGCAGTTCTTTCAAGCTACTGACTGGCAAACCTAATGGGAAAAGATCATTGGGAAGACTTAGACGCAGATGGGAGGATAACATTAAAATGTATAGGGTGAAGTGAGGTGGACTGGATAGAATTAACTCAAGATAGGGATATGGTATAATGAAGTGGACTGGATAAAACTAGTTCGGGATAGGGTGTAATAAGGTGGACTGTATAAAACGAGCTAAAAAAAGGATAGGGTGCAATGAGGTGGCCTAGATAGAACTATCTCAAGATAGGGATATGGTGTAATAAGGTGGACTGTATAAAACTAGCTCAAGATAGGGATAGGGTACAATGAGGTGGCCTGGATAGAACTATCTCAAGATATGGATAGGGTACAATGAGGTGGCCTGGATAGAACTATCTCAAGATAGGGATAGGGTACAATGAGGTGGCCTGGATAGAAGTAGGTCAAGATAGGGATAGGGTACAATGAGGTGGCCTGGATAGAACTATCTCAAGATAGGAATATGGTGTAATAAGGTGGACTGTATAAAATTAGCTCAAAAAGGGATAGGGTGCAATGAGGTGGCCTGGATAGAACAATCTCAAGATAGGGATAGGGTACAATGAGGTGGCCTGGATAGAACTATCTCAAGATAGGGATAGGGTACAATGAGGTGGCCTGGATAGAACTAGCTCAAGATAGGGATAGGGTACAATGAGGTGGCCTGGATAGAACGATCTCAAGATAGGGATATGGTGTAATAAGGTGGACTGTATAAAATTAGCTCAAAAAGGGATAGGGTGCAATGAGGTGGCCTGGATAGAACAATCTCAAGATAGGGATAGGGTACAATGAGGTGGCCTGGATAGAACTATCTCAAGATATGGATAGGGTACAATGAGGTGGCCTGGATAGAACTATCTCAAGATAGGGATAGGGTGTAATGAGGTGGACTGGATAGAATTAGGTCAAGTTGGGGATAGGGGGTAGTGACATGGACTGTATAAAACAAATAGAAGTAGGTACTGGAACAATTAACTTTCACGATTCTAATGCCATGGAATGAGTATATTATATATATTGGCGAGGGTTCTAACTATGTTATTTATATACCAATAGTAGTATGAAATATTCATTTAAAGGAATGTAATACTTTTCAATAAATTGTAAAGAAGTAAGTAGTTGATTCACGTCTTTATTGTTGGATTACAACTTACAAAATACAACCCTCTTTAGGCAAACCTACAACAAATATTATTTATATAATTTATATAATACTGTTAACATTTTTTGGAATTTTGTGTTGGAGGAAAATATAAGAACATTCATATATTGTATACTATAACAATGAATTTAATGACCACAATACAAGCTAATTTATATAATGAATGTATGTATAATTTAATAAACATTCTATTATTTCAAGGTAAATATGATTTTAACGTAAAAATAATCTCTTTGCAAACTAATATCATCTACTAATATCGTCAACTACAAAATACAGCAACATAGAATACTGCGATAAGCTATTTGTTACCTTGAAACAGGCAACCCGCAATACATAACTGCGTTGCGTTGTGTATCGAGTAAGGTATTTTAAAAATTAATTTAGTATTTTACTTTGTCTATTCCAGTATTACTTTTATAATATTAATAGCAAAAGTACCCAGCATTTTCCGGTGTAAACAACGCAATTAATTATCTGTGACAACGTTTTTATTTGCTTCAAACAGACAGAAAAATATATCTTGATTTTATTTTTTCTGGCCCAGTTTTTAATAATTTAAAAAACTAAATAAAAATGTAAAATTCCAGCTTCATCACATGTTTTTTTTGCAGAGGGGCTAATAAATTTAAAATGCCAACCCTTGGCATGTGGTAGATATCACGCAATGCTCATGACATACATTAATATAAATTATTTTACAAAGCAATGATTGCTGGTAAGACTCGTTAATATGCCTACATTTGTGTTTTTATTAAAAATAAGTCTCAAAATATTATACAATTATATGACTGCCCTCAATGTGCCAATATTATTAAATTAGCAATATTTTAATAATTTCTTATATGAATCAGTGATTTTTTATATAAAAATGTTTGAGCTAAATTTTTATGAAGCAATTTTTAAATTACGTGCACGTACACCTTTGTTAGAAGATTATACAAATAAAATTGGTTAGCAAATGATCGAACTGTAATCCGATCTAAAATCTAAATTCAATTTTTTTTAAGAGGGTGGATTACAATTTAATTTTGAGGAAGTGGTTAAAATCGTACAAAAATAACTTTACGTTTATATTTACTAATATATGTATATTATATACTATATATAAAGTTTGATAAGAATTAACAGCAAGTATCAAACTATGAACACCATATTGATATATAAAAAGTTTTATCTTAGGGTTAAAAATTATATCAAATGTTAATTTAATATATGATCATTTTTCAACGTCAATAGTCGTTGAACCCGTGACCCCATGAAGCTGTTTTGAGCTAAATGTAGCTACGATTTTCCTTGGCCCATGTTTTTTGGGTTGTAAAGATTCAGTGAAAGAGACCATATCACCCGGCTTCACGTCACTGGAACAGAAAACAAATTTGATTGAATTTATAACGACAAATGCGAACCCTCTTGGAATTAAACCAAATATATTTGGAGGGAATGACAACAGGGTGCCAGTTATACACGTTAGATATATGGTAGTACAGCTGTGTTAATAATAATATTTAGCACCACGTCTTACTACCCGTTCGGGTTATACGCTTAAGTACTAATTACGCTAATGGATTAGGAATTTGGAGGGTAGAATTTAGAGGAAGTGAACCCGCATTTGCGTGGAGGGAGAGTGGAAAACCATTTTAAGGAAAAACCACCCCAGTTCACCCGACCGAGATTCGAACCTCGATCTCCCCGTCCTCGGCGGTCGAGCTCAACACGACTAGCGCGTTAGCCAACTACGCCACCAAGGCGGGTTCCAGCTGTGTTGTTATAAAGTTGTAAAAATTGACATCGTATTCAAATCAATAGTTAAAATATATGTTCAAACTTTAGTTTTATTAAATCAAAGTCCAATCCCTGTAACTAAATGGTCGGAGGAGTCTACGATAAGTATAAGGTAACCTAGTTCGATTCTAGTTAGTGATAACGAACCTTCAAACGGGTTCTTACTGCTGGTGCTTGAATTGGTGGGTAATATTAGGTAGACTGTTAAGTTAGTTTGTAAGTCGTGTGCTGATATGAGATGTGTGTTTATAAATTAGCGTTAACTATTACAATGATGAAAATCTTTGACGGTCCAAATATGGTGAGGAAATTTTTTTCTTGAAGGATTTTTATTCTAGCACCACATCTTACTACCCGTTCGGGCTACACTCTTATATTCTAAACTCGCCATATTAGTGGTTGTAACTTTATTTTACATCCATTACCGTTTCCAGCCTTTGGCCTAGGTCAGTTTTGTATTCAAACCATATATTTTCCACTACCGGATTGTTAGGCCTGTCGTAGCTTCATATGCCTTATAATCTCACTTAAGACTAGGACATGGACAACATCCAACCCTCGGCCGTTAATTTAACACCGTAAAAGGTTAAATCCACATTTCACCAATGATAAATCTTTTAGCCATACCGCAAACCCAGGACCCTTAGCTCAGTAGACAGACACTCTACCGACTGAGCTAAGGTGTTGGATTGTAGTGGTAGCCGACAGTTTGCAAAAACCACCAAATCTACTCTCATAATATATTTATTATTTAAACCATTATGATTTGCAAGACCAAATGTGTTGTTGTTTTTTGTCGCTATTGACAGTCAAAAATTTCACAACAAACATTTTATTTTTAATTGTGATTTTTATTTTGTTTTTACATCTCCCGCTAGATTTCAGTTACCACCACTACTATAGTGAATTGACTATAATTTGGCTAGGTGACCTGGTGGTCTAGGGGTAAGGTGTCAGACTTCTGTGCTGAGGGTCCGGGGTTCAATCCTCGGTCCCGGCACAGATTTATCTGATTGCCAAACCCTTGCTTCACCTCTGATAAGACGTGTATTAATCACAACTTGTGAATATGAGGAATGCCAGGCCTCCACCGTGGTTCGGATCCCACGTTAAACTGTAGGTCCTCCATTTCATCTCACAATCACCCTACCATTACACATTAGAGTAAGTGCGTACAACCCGAACGGGTAGTAAGACGCGGTGATAATAATAATAATATAATTTGACAGATAATCAGCCGTGAAATGGGCTCTTTATATAGCTTAGTTGCTTTTTTAACATTTTGTTCTAAGTATTTGCATCTTATCGTGAATGGAGTATAGAATGTATCTGTCTCTCTCCCACACGTACGTACCTGTAGTTGACATTCTTGGGACGTTGAAGGCCGTGGCCCTCGATGGTGAATTGACACTCCGTCAGGATGACAGGAAGAGGGTTCAAGAAGGAGAAGGTCACTTGGCTCTCCTGACCTAAGCGGGGAGGGTCTTGTACACACTACGTCAAAATACGGAATTAATCACTAGACACTTGTAATTAGAAAAGGGGGGAAAAAAATCATTTGTTACACTGCACAGACTTTCTTTCTCCTTGATCTAAAAATAGATATATTTACTTAAAATTCATCACATTTGTGAAACGGAAAAATATACATTGTTGTAGAAATGCTCCACCAAAGATCATATTAAAAATATTATACACTTTTACAGAAACATTAAGAAAATCAGAACATATCTGTGCTCCAAAATGCATATCAATAAAATTGCCATTTACAAGACAATAATTAAATATATACATATTTGTTTATGGCAACGAAACTATTGGTCTGTAAGAAATACATCGCCTATAAAAGTTGTTTATCTTGAAGATTCCTACAACTATACAGGGATAAGTTATTTACTATCACAAATAGTTGTGGATATATGAACAAAATAGTATATTTACACATTTTTCTAAAGTACCCTCAAAGTAATTTTCATAGGAAAATAAGATGCGCCATTTGGATTGTAATATTAAATAGTGCCTAGATACGAGTTTTAATCAAAATTGTTAGAGCGGATTTTAAGAAAATAGATTTTTATTTTTTATAATTAATTTTAGTAAACTACCATTGATTGGCTGGATTTATATAATTCCAAAAACTCCAAGTTTTGGCCAGATCGGTAGAATAGTTTGGGTTCTAGGCCGAGATGCAGCCACGCAGATACATCGAGGTAACAACTCTTTCGGTTTCACAGGTCCATGAAACGTGGACATTTTATCAAAATTTTGAGTTCAATTCTTATTTTGTTCTCTACGATTACAATACTTCTCTCTCTGGCAGCGTCTATAAAAAGTAAAAACACTACAAATTAAAGGTATGTGGCGTGTATTCATATATTTTAATAAAGGTATATGAATATTTGTAATAAGCTTACAAACTAGACATTAAAAAAAAGTAAACGTAATATTTGAGATTATATTTAAGGGAGTAAGGTTATATTCATTTAAAAAAAGAGACCCGCTTCTGTGGCCGGATGGTCTAAGGCGTCACTCTCAAAGTAGACTAGACTGCCGATGACGGGGAGATCGAGGCTCGAATCTTGGACGGGTGTGCTGAGTGTTGTTTTTCCAAAATTGTTGATCACTATCCTTCCACGCAAATTCGGGTTTATTTCTTCTAAATATGACCTCCCTAATCCATAGCCAATTTTTGTAATTAGTTCATAAGCGTATAACCCAAACGGGTAGTATGTAAGACGCGGTGCTAAAAAATAATTAAAAAGGAGATTAAGTTTTTAAGATTTCAGAAGCTGGTTTTTAAATCAAGACAAATATTTTCGAGGCTGACCCGCATTTAAGAAAGAGTAACTTCCGAACTTTCGGCTTAACTATAACGACCATCAGCAAGAGCCCAGATGTTGTAATTACAGACGAAACATCAGATGTTACTAATTATTCAGTGCGGCTCAAGGCCGAAAACCTTGACTCGAAAAGGATTTAGCCGAAAGCCCAACACAAAGATAAAAACCTACTTAAAACTTATGTATGAGTTTATAGTTTCTAACTGATTATCTTTATTATTTTCGTATAATCCCTTTACTTTTGACATAACATTTAAGTGCACTGTTTGAAATTGAAACCTTGACGCCTCGTCATCATCCCTAAAGATTACACCATTGCATTCATATAATTAATCATATTTAATAAATCCATTATTTAATATATTTAGGGTTGTATTGAGTTTTTTATTTTTTATTAGTACCCGTTTGGGCTATACGCATATACTACTTACTTACCTAATCTATGGCACTAAAAGCTCTAAAGCTCATTGACACACTTACAAAATTACGCCAACTATCCCTATCTTGAACTAAAGTTGTCCAGTCCCCCTCATTACACCTTATCTATTTCTTGAACTAGTTCTAGCTAGCCCACCTCAGTACACCTTATTTTTATCTTTAGATCGTTCTATCTAGTCCACCTCATTACACCCTATTCTTATCTTGAGATCGTTATATCCAGTCCACTTCATCACACCCTATCCCTAGCTTGAGCTAGTTCTATCCAGTCCACCTCATCACACCCTATCCCTATCTTGAGCTAGCTCTATCCAGTCCACCTCATCACACCCTATCCCTATCTTGAGCTAGCTCTATCCAGTCCAACTTTTACACCCTCATCTCTTACAAACCCATTCTAATGTTAACCTCCCATCTGCGCCTAGGTCTTCCCAATGGTCTCTTCCCTTTAGGTTTGCCATCTTGAACACGGTTCTAATTTCTTGCATCAGCTCTGCATGTCCTGCATCTATTAATCATGCTAGTTGCCCACGTGCCCACCGGCCCGGATTGGGCCAACTACAGCTTTCCTCCCTTTCAAACCTCATCTGCTTTCATCGATGACGTATTCTCACCTGCACGTTTAGTTTAGGTTTCTTGAAGGAGAAGTCATCCTCGGCTCCCCAGGTCTGCTTCGTCTCCTGGACGTTGGCCATGGCGTAGATCTTGACCAAGCCATGGTCCACCATTTTATCCAGGTATTCATTCAGGCTGATATCCACCTGGAGAACTTCACCTTAAAATAAAATAAACAGACACTAAATAAACTTTTTCTCTACCCTTATTTTCTCAGATAACGATCTTTTATAAAATTGTTTCCTCATCTTATTTTTAAAAACGCTCACAATTCTGATACGTAATGTGGTATTGCGTAGTGTAAACTATTTAAAAAACTACTCTGTTCACAGTCAAATTAATAAAAACATTATGTATCAGACGGTGGATAATTGCCAATCAAATCATAAGCCGTCCTAAGATGTAGTATTCCCTTATATGGGCCCAAAGCTTCTGGAATATGAAATAATAATATATTACTACCAGTAAACCCGTTGGAAAGTTTCACACATCCAACTTTCCCCTCCCCACGCCCCCACCCCCCAAAATAGATTTAGTATTTTGTTGTGTTGTTGAAATTAAATACTCAGTTACGAGTTTATTTTCGGTAATTGATACAAAAATATTGTTAGGTTTTTCTTTTAACTGAAATTTTAAACAAACAAATGTGTTTTAACGTAAACCGAGTATGCTATGTCAGGAGTCAGTAAAAAATCCTATCCACTGATACCTTATTTATCGCTGTATGCTTTGTATCGGTTGAGAAAAAAAGGGCGTTGACAACAGAAATAATATATAGGATGGATATATTTATATAGAACATAATGTTGTGACTAAACTATAGGTGGATAAGACTTTGCAAACAAGTTAAGTAATTTCATAAAGATTTTGCAACAACTTTTTTAGTTTTTATCTTCAGAGTGTGTGTACAATAGCGTTAAATTTACTCTCTGTACTTGTTCATTTTTCAAAAATTTGTTTAAAAGTGAATTTACTACTCTGTGTTTGATGAATGAGGGTAGCTCGATATGATGTTTGTTTATAATTTTTAGACAAGTATCAGACCGATATTCTCCGTTATTTCAAGCCCAAAATACGACGGTTATCCTCCATCTGCGTCTAGGTCTGCCCACTGGTTTCTTCTCATTGGTTTTACCAGTCACTACACAGTTTTGGTTTCTTGTATTTACACTGCATGTCCTGCTCACCCTTACCTGTGAACTGCCAGATTTGATTACTGCGACTATGTCTGGTGATAAGTACAGGATACGTAACTCATAATTATGTAACCTACTCCACTATTCGTTATCTTCATCCCTTTTTGGGCAAAAAACTTCCCTAAGTACTTGGTCTTTGAACGTCCTAAATTTCTTCTCACCATGTATTATAAGAGGTCATGTTTCACAACCTTGAAGAGAACAAAGATTAATCCCACTAATATTAGATATTTCTAAATCTTCTCTATGATTTATATCTTAACATTCTGTTGAGCTACCCTACCATCACACGCTCTCTATTCAAGATAAATATTCATACCATCATGGTGACCTAGTTTCACCCTCATCAAATTATATTTCAGTGGTGACTCACGTTGGTTGGGTTGTAAGACAAACTGCCTTTGAGCTCTCTTGAGAAGATGCACCGTGACGCCGGTGTAATAGACGCTACTCGCAGAAAGGACGGCGGAGACGGTGCGGGCCGCCTCCGATTTGTTCTGAGAACATAAAGCATCGCCTCCTTGTAACCATAAAATAGAATATACAGTATTCTATGATATTATAGCATTAAGTCATCAACTACAGTCCGTGTTCCTATAATTTGTGAATATTTATTTTCACTATATCTTACTAACCGTTGGGGCTACCCGCAGTTATTAATTTCTCGCTATCTTACAGTAGAGAAAGTATTGTGATCGTCAAAAAAATCTAACTAAAGATTTTGACATTTCATGACCCCACGAATCCGAAAAAGTGTTTTTTGCATTTCCGTTCATCTGTCTGTATCTCGGAGTAGAGTCTAAAATATTTTACCGATCGGGCTAAAACTAAGTATCTAAGGTTTTCATAGGGTTGCCCCGAGGTGTTTTTGGAGTTGGATATTTACCCTAAACTCTGCTATTCTGGCGATGTACGCCGAAACTTTGAACACAATTTAATGGTATTAGCATAGTTTTCCGGATCTAATTGTATAGGGATTTTGTATTACTTTTGGTTCAAACAAACTATATGTGCAATTTGGGCTAAGAGTTTCCGAACACCCCCCGTATATGTAGTTTCCACTCACGTGTAAGTGCACTGTAACCGCAAACCCTTCCCCGTACGGCACCGTGTCGATCTCCACCAGGCTGAAAGAAATGTCTTCTTCCTCTTCTTTGGGTAAGTTATAGTACTGCTTGGCCTTCTCCACACCCCTCACGGCATTTAACACCGTCAAACGCTCCAACTCAGATCCTGAAACAATTATATCCAGTTGTGTTGAATGAGGGAACAACTCCCAGATCTGTGTTTTGACAGTCCACTTTTCATAGAAAAGACCTTATCTGACATCCAGAAAAGCTACTAGATATTCTTTCACTCCAGGTCATGTGATTTGTGGCTATAGGTTTTGATAGAGATAATCAATAACTATAAAATAACCATAATAATATAGTAGAATAATATCAATAATATCGGCAATTTTTTTTAAATACGTATTTTATAAAAAGGACTTTTATATGAAAATTGTACTGTATGTACCTTCTTCCACGTATAAAACTATACAACTTGAAAGGGAAAATAGGTTTCTAGTATTAATTATTTTTTAAGCCCCTCGTCTTACTACCCGTTCGGGCAATGCGCTTATGTACTAATTACCTCAATGGTTTTAGAGATTATGAAGGTTATATTTAGATCAAGTTTACGCACATTTGCGTGGAGAAAGAGAGTGGAAATTTTTTTGGGGGAAAAACCTCTTCTGTCCACCCGACCAAGATTCGAGCCTCGATATCTCCGTCATCGGCAGTCTATTCTACTGTGATAGTAGCGCCTTAGACCATGTGGCCACCGAAGCGGGTGTTTCCATTATTAAGTTTAAAATGTTTGCTCTCTCTCTCTCTCTCACCCTCGGTATACTTGTATTGGTCGGTGATATCCTCCAAGTCTGCATCCCCCTCGTCGTCATCCACACCAACTCGCTTGGTTACCAATCGTTTACCAACACTGAAAAAGTGAAATTAATACATCATACATGAGGAATACACAAATGTATTAAATATCAGAAAAAAAAAATATGATTAAAAATTTAGGGTGTTTAAAAAATAAATAAATACAACGATTATTTTGCCTTTCCTCGGTTCCCGGCACAGATTTATATCTGATTGCCAAATCCTTCTTTCACCTCTGACAAGACGTGTATTAATCACAACTTGTGAATGTGTGGAATGTCAGGTCTCCACCGTGGTTCGGATCCCACGTTAGACTGTAGGTCCTCCATTTCATCTCACAATCACTTTACCATTACTCATTAGCGTGAGTGCGTACAACCCGAACGGGTAGTAAGACGTGGTACTAATAATAATAATAATAATAATAATAATAATAATAATAATAATAATAATAATAATACTTTGTCTTGTAGGACACTACTTTTATTCCTAAGGTTTCAATATATGTATAAAAACAAACCGTGGCTAATACATATGGTATGATACTATCGTGTAGTTCCAGAATCATGTTATATTTAAAATAGATGGCACAATTATAAAAATTAATTTTGACCTCACAGGAATCCAAATTTAGATCTCTCGAGGGGTGACGGAAGGGTTATAATCAACCAAAATTTTGACCCTCAAACACTAAGCCTCAACAACACTGATAAGTTGAGGTCTTTTTATATAATACTTTTTTTTTCAGTAGATAATTTTGTTTTTTAATAGCGGAGCACTATAATATTACTTTCAACGTGATATTCCATTATCAGAACGTACGATTGTACCACTCCACTTACCCCTAAGCAGACCTGATTTGGTGGACGCATGGTCTAAAGTGTCTTTCTCGGGTTAGATCATACTGAACATGACAGGGAGATCGGGGTTCGAATGCTGGATGGGTGTACTGAGGGTGACTTTCCCTAAATGGTTTTCCATTCTTCCTTCACGTGAATGTGGGTACACTTCCTCTAAATTCAATCTTACTCATGCCTAACTCATTAGCGTAATTAGTAGATATAAGTATAACCTGAACGGGTAGTAGGACGCAGTGATAGGAAAAAAACAGTCTTACCTTGTCGGATTTCACTAGGACCCCATCTTATAAGCTCTACCATAGGGGAGAGACAAAGGCTACCAACCAATTTTTATAGAAATGGCCTTTTATAAAATGACGTCTTTTTGGCACCCAAAATTGATATAACATTTTCCTCCTTTATTTGTATTATTTTTAATATATTGAGATTTTTTTATCAAGAATGGCATCTGCAGATTACACAATCTAACGAAATAAAAAGTGAAAGTAAATCTGGTAGCTTTTCTAGAACCCACTCCAGTGGTCACATGATTTAAGTCATCACTCTGACAAAATAATATTTGCCAATGATATGGATATTGGGGATCAAATCCCTGTCAGGTGAGATGAAGTGTTTTTTCTTAAATGGTTTTCCTCTCTCCATCCACGCAAATGAGGATACATTTACTCCAATTTAAGCCTTCCTCGTCCTCAACACACTATCGTAATTGGTACAAATGCGTGTAGCCTGAATGGGTAGTGCTAAAAAAAATCTAGTTGTGAGGTAAGGTCAGCTATGAATGTGGGGCTAATAGTGAAATCTAGTTTTTATTTATTTATTTAGCATAATGTTTTACTACCCGTTCGGTTTATACGTTTAAGTACTAATTACGCTAATGGGTTAGGAATAGGGAGGATTTAATTTAGAGGAAGTGAACCCGCATTTGCGTGGAAAACCCTATAGGAAACACCCCCAGTTCCCTTGAGCGAGATTCGAACCTCGATCTCCCCGACCTCAGCAGTCTAGCTCAATACGAATCTAGTGCGTGGCGGGTTGGTAGTGAAATCAAAGTACAAGTAGTATCCATATCGTTAAGTTGGCAACCCTGAGTTGTTCTTGAGAGGCTCGGCCTTATCACTCACGTGTACTGGCTGATGTTCAAAGCAGAGAAGCCCCAGTCCGAGTTTGTGTCCTCCTGGAAGTGACAGACGTCAGCATTCACCTCGGCGAAGATGAAAGGGGTGTCGTAGGCTAGACCAACCTTACCTCTCTTCACTGCTTCCACAGACGCTGGTCCGCAACGGAACAATGCTGCCAACAATCGTCAAACGTTAAATTTCCCACAACCGCAAAACAAGTTATTTGTTCACAAATTATCATGATAATATTGTTCATCTTGTATAGCTATATTGATAAAATGAAGAGTCTGTATTTCATTAGCATTGCGCGATATCTATCCTACGTAAAGGGATGACATTTTTAAATTAGTAACCCCTGTGAACAAACACGTGAACCTCAAAGGTGGGATTTTGAATTTTTTGTTGGATTTTTTTTAAATTTATTAAAAACTGGCTCAAAATAACTAGAACGAAGAGATCTACTTTCTGTTTGTTTGAAGCAAAGAGAAGTGTAAGCTGGGGTAACCACGCAATTCATTGTGCGGTTAACCAGGGAAACGCCGAGTACCTCTGCTAGTCTTCAATGTAATTTGAAAATAGCAATTAAATTACCTAGATCATATAACATATTTACGATACCATCTGCTTTATATATGAAATTAATATTTTCAGCATTTTTATGTCACTTAATGGTGACAGCTAAAATATTATTATGCTAATAGTTCTGTGAACATTGAGTTGATTAAACCTCTCTCCCTCCATATTTTTACTTTCTCTCTATCTTACAGGTAGAGAAAGTATGGTGATCGTCAAAAAAATCGAACTCGAGATTTTGATGAATTTTGACGTTTCATGACTTCCTGAATCCGAAAAAGTGGTTTTTGAATTTCCGTCTGTCTGTCTGTCTGTCTGT
>CABFWB010000040.1:539602-551193 GCA_902151455.1 Timema bartmani
TCTTATGTGGAGTGGTGATGATACAATGTACATTATTCCGTTCAGAAATCTTACGAGTTTATAGAAAGAGAGAGAAAGTCTGTGCGGTGCGCCGTACCATTTATTTTTCGTTACTACAATCTTAACATTTCTCTTTGGATATAGAATTTAAATATATCGTATCAGTTCTCCTTGTATTCCAAGTTGAAGTATCTAGTATCCTTTCTCCTTGGATTTTAAGTTGAAACATCTCCTATTATTTCTCCTAGGATTTAAAGTTTATATTATTCCTTGGTTATCAAGTTAGACAGAACTCATATGAATTATATATTCAATATTACATTATATTCATAAATAATAAACGTTACTCTAGCTGTTTAAGAAGTCGAAAAGATGTAAAAATGTACAAAAAATACTCCATGGCTATTCGATCGATTGCTTAGCCATTTAAATTCAAATCACTTGAAATGAGCTATCAGACTAAAATCATTTTGGGAAGTCACTATATTGAAACAGATAGCCAGATTAAAAAAAAACTATGTGCATACATTGCTTGATCAGATTAAAAGAATATCACTGCCATATCTCGTTAAATTTAGTTCACGCATTTGGCAGTTATTTTGTAATGAAACAATTAGACGGGCAGTTTTATAAGCAGCTGTCATCTTGAAAGTGAATACCATATCGATAAACCATGTACATACTTTGTTCAGCCTAGGTTCAAAGAATGTGTCTGCCAGGTTTTGCTAAAATTACTCAATGAGTTTGAAATTTACCGTGGAACAAACATATACAAATACAGATGTTTGCGTGACCGCCATATTGAAATGGGTACACAGATCGAAAAATCATATACATACGTGGTTCGGCGTAGGTTCGAAGAATCAATTTTAAACATTCTCTTTCCACTTCGGTGGCCGAACGGTTTAAGGCTTTACTCTCGCAATAGACTAGACTGCCGATGACGGGGAGATCAGCAATCGAATCCCGGGTGGGTGTACTGAGGGTGTTTTTTACTAAATTGTCTTATTCTCTCCCTCCACACAAATGTGGATACACTTCTTCTAAATTAATTATTTCTCATCTCTTATTAACTAACGTAATTAGTACATAAGCGTATACCCGAGTGGGTAGTAAGATGTGGTGACAAAAATAAGGAAAGTTCCCCTACTCACCGTCACTTTGTTCTTGCGGGGTCGCGTCAATGACCTGCCATCCCCCGTTCCCCTTGGGCAGGTCCGGACGGGACATCCACGCATCGTTCCACACGTGGTAGTTCCAGCACGAGTCCGAGCAATGGCCGTCAGGTCCTCCTTGGATCTCCTCGCCGTGGATGTCGAAGTATTTGTCGACCGTGAGAGAGCTGTCGGTGTCGTGGGCAGACACGTAGTTGGTCACTGAGCGGCACGGGATGCCTAGCGTGCGGCAAACTGTGGGGGGTATAAGGGGGAACACGTCAAAACAGCAGTTATCACTGTCCTGGTACATTGTAGCTTACAGTCGATTATCTCTAAGTTTTTATGTTTCTATCCACCTTTACTGTACCTTCTTCAAAATAGGAGCATAATACAATTACCTCATAGAGAGAAAAGAGGTTTTCCTTGGAGATTTATACATATATTCGCAACCCATGTCCATTTCCTGAGTTTGTCCTTTATATTATTTCTTTTACATGTTCCAATCTAAGTGTCCTATCATTCTTTACAATTTTCCTTTTCTCCATTTTGTTTTTTTGGTTCCTCCTTTTAGTAGGTTGCGTTGCGCTTTTCACACTCCTTCCTGGTGAGCTCCGATAGAATGGAACCTAGGTGTTGGGATTTGACGGTAAAGATCGATCTTCTTCAAGAGGGAACCATCACCTCTTTGTTCAGTGGCAGAAATATTAAGTGTGAACTGTGTTCTTATTTTCATTGTAAAGGCCATATTGTGTTCATCCCATTTGATGCTTCTATCCACTTTTCCTGTACCTTCTTCAAAATATAACAAAATACAGCAAACAGCGAAAAGAGGCTTTCCTTAAAAAAAAATATAGTAACTAAATAATAATTGCTTCGCAGCATTATATCTATTTAATATTTGCCGTGGCTTTGATTGTGTATGCGTGTGCTATGAGTGGCCGATAATTTCACCAGCTACCATTAGACAAAGCAAAATATCAACTAATGAAAAGTGGTATCAAATACCAGAAGAACCAGAATGGCTCTGTGACAGAACATTGGTCCATGAAACCAGAGTTCCCGGGTTCAATTCCATTATGCATGTTGTCTTTTTTTTAGCTAATTGAAGTATAATTGTTACACCTTATATTATCTTCATGGTCTTAGGCACCATGAAGACTGAATTAGTATAGACGGAGAGGTAGAGGTTTGAATCTGATATGGGTGCACTAGGGGTGGTTTTCCACATGAGATTTTCAAGGATTGTCTATTTTTTCATCCTTTCTTCATGCTTAAGAAAGTACACTCAGTTTAAACTGAACAATAGCAGTTGTACCTTTATTAATTACACCTACAACCATCATCCCTAGCCCATTCCCCGAAATTCTGAAATAATCTTGGAAAGCTAGAGTTCTCATAGTACCTGAATAAATACGAGCTCCTACATTTACCTGTAACGGTAGTGGCGGAGAAAACCCAGCACTGTCCATACTTTACTGGGCGACCACCCGATTTCAAGTACTGTTCAAAGATGGCGACACTTCCGGTCCATGAATGAGGAGCGATGCCGTCTCTATAGTCATTGCTCCAGTTACCGACGAGAAGACCAAGGTCATCATTGGCGTTGATCTGAAAAAGGAATGTGGAAAAGTTGGTTGTCTGAGTGACATTACTAAAGAGCCAATGTATACCAGGAAAAATAATACTAGTAGCATTATTAATACAGTCTAGTTTTCATAGGAAGAAGATAGAAAATTTAATATTAATTTTCGATTCCATAAACGATAATAATAAGAGAAAGATACATATATCAGTGGTGACTCACCACGGCGGAAATGGCCCGCGCAATCTTGACCGGACTTCCTCTTTCAGCGTGCGACAGTTTGGACAGCTCGAGCAGGTACATGGCCCCTGGGAGGACGGCGTCATCAAACTGGCCGAAAATCCAGCGTCGACCCAGCGGCTTGCGGGCGGACCCTGTCCACACTTTGCCCGTCTCATTCAGGACGTACTCCTTCCTGCTATCCTCATGATCCATGAATACGGCATCATCTACAACACGTCAGCGTTCAACACAATAGAGACCGACAATTAGATAGTATGTCACATAGCTTTTCACAATAACACCACTTTAGACCCACTTCGGTGGCCACATGCTCTAATGCACAATTCTCGTAGAAGACTAGACTGCCTATGACGGGGAGATCGAGATCCGAATCTCTGTTGTTTTTTTTTTTACAAAATTGTTTTCCACTCTCCCTTCACGCAAATATGGGTACACCTACTTTAAATATAACCTTCCTTATCCCTAAAACAATTAGCTTAATTAACATGTAATTGTGTACAACCCGAACGAGTAATAAGACGCGGCTCCAAGAAAAAAATCAATTTAGATGGCCGCAAATGACCTGAAGCCAGAACTCTGATAATCCTTGCTTTAAAAAGTTCCATAAACGCTGACTCTACTATATCTGGAAAGTGCGTCCTTGTGTCTAAGTGTAAAGAGGTCCTCGCCGTAATTTTAAGTGACTCTGGATTGACTCCGAGTGGTGCTGATGAAGATGTGTACTATTTGTATGGGGGTTGATTGATACGCGATTATCTTTCGCACGAATTATATGATTATTATTGTGATCTTAGCACCAAAAATATAAATTGTTGTGAAATATCTAGCTATTAAATTGTCCATAATACTGCTCAAGAATTGCAACCGATTTAATGATTGGTGGCCTTGTTTCTCAGTAATCTCTACTCCATAGAATTTCCAATTCTTAGCTGCTTTTATAATTTATCTTACTCTTTCCCATAGTATTGATTTCATTGATTAAATAAATAATTTTATATGATGTATCACCGCAACCACCCTCGCCGGCTCGGTTACAGTACTGCCTATCTTCCATTCTCATGATATTCCCATACCATCACAATCTAAGCTCCTCAAGTTCTGTTATCCTAATACTTTATTGATTTAGTTCCTTGCTTGTGTTGTCATTTATAATTATATCCTTCCTTGTCTTTCCCATAGTGCTTCGTAGCTATCTTACCTCTACCACCTGTATTTTACTCCATTTTACTCCATTAACTTTTCTATTCCATATCAATTGTTTCACAAAGGCTCAAATTGTTTATTGTTGTAACCTTTTTGCTATCTCATTTATTATCCTACCACTTTCACTTACAACTATATATCCTAATTAAAAAGCCCAAAGGCCTACCTGGGCACCATGGATTGAAGAGGATGTAGATGTCATCTTTGCAGAGGAAGTCGCTCTTGACATCGGAACCAGTGAAACCAATCTGCACCAAGCAGCGCCACAAGCCAACTTGTGCGGTTGCAGGGATTTTAACCTAATAGAAAACCACCAGATGAGTCATATATACATTTTCAAATATTTAAAAAATTTTCCAAAATTATCTATAAGTTAACTACCCTTAAATATATTTTGCTCTGAATAACAATAATAAAGCATTGATTATTATGTAACATATTGGTTCCCAACCTTTTTCCACTGACACCCTCCTTGGTAATTGATCAAATTCCAACGGACTCCCCCTCCCCTCCTACCTTTTTTAAAAAATTCCATACAAAAAGCACTATCATGATAATGGTAGAAAAAAATGATTGAAGATTATCGTGATGGTTAGTACTGTTTTGTTTTCATCACTCTTGAATATTGGTTTTAATCTTTGACCGAAAATTTCTTTCCACTTCAAGTCGACGACGCTGTTTAGTTTTTATGAGCGTCACATTTGAAGATTCGATGGTGTTGCAATAGTATCTTAGGGCAGCGCTTTTCAAACTATGTTCCGTGGAGTCCTTTGGCTCTACCAGTTATCTCCTGCTCCTTTAGACAATTTTATAATATTCTTTATTGGTTTTTCACACTATAAAATAGCATCGGTAATGATTAGGATTGCCAATTTTTTCAAACCCTAATAAAGATCACTTGCCAAAGTTGCGGCCAGAATATTTGAGAGTTTCCGTTGGTTGTATATTTTTCTACTTGTAAAAGATAACCGTCTTTGTTGAATGTTCATAATATTAGTGTTAAAAAAATGCAATGAGGGCTTCAGCATGGGTTTTTCTTGGTGCAATAGCTATCTCAGTTTAAAAAAAAAATTGGGAGCCCGTGACTTAGTGAAAAGGTAAATTGGAGAATTGTGGGGTGAATCCGAGACTTGCGAGTTTGAAAATAAACACGTGCATGCACACTTTTGGCTGGTAAATGAATTTATTACAACTGGTAGTCAGTGTTGTCAATAACGCAATAAATAATTATCTTAATAAATTTGAAAGTGATTTAAATAGAAAAAATATCTTCCATTTGTTTTAATGATTTTCAACGTTATTGTCTAACTGTTCCACGCGCCCCCTGGAAGTTCTTCACAGCCACCAGGTTGAGAACCACTGTCGTAAAACATTCTCCAAATAAATATCAAGTTTGAATTAAAGCCACAAAAAAATAAAGTTTCGGCTGTAGCCCCAAGTACAAACAGAATTGAATGACACACTTTTTTTTTAGTTCAGGGGCACATAGAAAACTAAGATGCATCATAATTTCGAGGACGAAAATTGTCACGATATGTAATACTATCTCTATATGGGAGAGTAAAAGTCATGGGAGAGGGTGGTCCAAAAAAGTATTTAAAATGGAGTAGCTATAAAATATGAAGAAGAGTAAGTGTCGGTGACCTGGCGGTCTAGGGGTAAGGTGTCGGACTTCTGTGCTGGGAGTCCGGGGTTCAATCCTCGGTCCCGGCACAGATTTATCTGATTGCCAAACCCTTCCTTCACCTCTGACAAGACGTGTATTAATCACAACTTATGAATGTGTGAAATGCCAGGCCTCCACCGTGGTTCGGATCCCCACGTTAAACTGTAGGTCCTCCATTTCATCTCACAATCACCCTACCACTACACATTAGCGTAAGTGCGTATAACCCGAACGGGTAGTAAGACGCGGTGCTAATAATAATGATAATAATAAGAGTAAGTGTCCTCGGATATGTAACACAACACTTCACATCCAGGAGACGTGGGTATCACTGTACCTGCAGCGTCACGGTCTTGTCATCCTCTCTGTGTATCTTCACGTCCCACTGCGTGGTCTGTGACGTCATCTCTTTCTTATCCGTCACGGGCAGGATGACTCGGGTCTCCTTCGTCACCGCCGGCCTGGGTCCTGTAACGGAGCACAGCGTCTCACCACTTGTTCAGGTTATTAGCATATATACTGATTACACTATTGTGTAAGGTATGAGAAAGGCTGTATAAAGAAGAATTGTACCCACATTCGCGAGGAGGGATGGTGTGGAAAAAACTTTACGGAGAACTATCTTCAGTACACCAGACCAGGATTCGAACTCCGATATCGCTGTCGTTGGCAGTCCAGTCTATTACGAAAGTGATAATTTAAACCAGTGGTTCCCAAACTTAAACCAGTGATTCCCAAACTTTTCTATATCACGGACACCCTGAAGCCAATGATAAGCCGTCGCGCACCCCACCCACTAATCTGCCCCGATATACGAGGGGAAATTAAAAACCTATGCACACATTTGTAGTATTATACGTAAACCATTTCATAGCAATAAAATAAAAATATATGTTTATTCGGACAGTTATGGGGTGGAAACCAGCTGTTAAAGCAAATTGTGAGTAGCGAATTGTTTGTATATGATGTTAAAATTCAAATAGAAAATAACTTAAAATTCTAGATTTGTTTTATGGATCCCAAATTTGGGAATTTCTACCATAGAGTACTTCAGTATGGTTAGGGAGAAGGTTTCTAATTAAAACATTTATTTAAAAAATTAAACCCTTTGCGCACTTGAGAATATGTACTACTTACGTTAATGTGTTAAGGTCGAGGAAGGTTGAATATAGAGGAAGTATACCCACATTTGTGAGGAGCAAAGGTGGAAAACAAATCTCAGTAAACTACGATGTCCCTATCATCAGCAGTCTAGTCTATTTCAAGAGTGACGCCTTAGACCATCTGGCCCTCGAAGTGGGTGACAACAGATAAAACTTCTGTTTTGGGGGCGCTGGGCCGACTCACCTAGATCGAATTGCAACCGCAAGGAGTCCTTGGTCGCGTCGTACGCCCTGTCGAACCTGAGGGCGAAGAAGAAGGGCAGCCCTCTTCTAAGGATAGTAGTAGGAGAAGCGTCGTTGACCAGCTCATACAGCTCCGTGTGGTGCTCCTTTGAGTTGTCTCGGGCGTACATCTCAGCGATATCAACCTTCAGGTGACCAGGTTCGACGTCCGAACCTATCGTGAGAAAACATTGCTTTATAGTTTTTGTTCTGTTTTAGTACCATCGCGCTGTTTATCGGAGGGGACCTACAAGAGGTAGTCTCATGGAACAGGTTGAGGGAGGTGAATTTTGCTAAACAAAGTCACCGGTACTCGCCTGCAAGGAGAATGTAAAATTGAATCTTGTAATAGAAACTCACCTTCAGTACACCCAGCCGGGGGTTGATCCCATGTCTCCCAAGTAAGACAGGTGCGTTGTCACCACTTCCGGCCGTAATATATATATATACATATATATATTGAAAGTAGCTTTTTTTTAGCACCAAGTCTTACAACCTGTTCGGAATATACGCTTATTTACTAATTACGTTAATGGTTTTAGATATCATAGAGATTATATTTAGAGGAAGTGTACAAGCATTTGCGTGGAGGGAGAATGAATAGAGATTTAGGAAAAACCACTCTCAGTACACCCGACCGAGATTCGAACCTCAATATCCCCTTCATCAGCAGTTTAGTCTATTGCGAGAGTAGCGCGTTAGACCACGCGGCCACCGAGGCGGGAAGTATCGTGTTATTTGAGCCAAATTCAACAGAGCGATATTTTCCATATTACGTTTATTTTAGGAGCTATACTAGGATTATGGTAGGAAGACGCGTATTTTGTAGTTGAAAACGTTAATAAAAACCCTTTTATTTATTTTCCACACCTCGTTCTAACTATACTCCATTCACGGTAGGAATTACTCTCTAAAAGGTCTTTTTTCCTACCAATATTCTACTATATAATAGATTTCTGGTAGTGAAAAAGGCCTTTTAGAAAACAATTCCTATGCTGAACAGATTATAATTACGCTACTGTGTTAGGGATGAGGAAGATTGAATTCAAACAACCTAATATACTAGCGTTTGCGTGGAGAGAGAGATTAAACCCATTTATGAAAAAAACACTCTCAGTACACCCAACCGAGACTCGAATCCCGATCTCCCAGTCATCGGTACTCCAGTCAAATGCGAGGGTGACGCCCTAGGGGTCACCAAACTCATTAAGTATGGAAGCTATTTTTAAGATGTCAAATTGTTCCACGCGATACCCAGATTAAAAATCTGCCTTATCGCGTGTTGGCCATTATTCGTAACATGTCTAGATATTTTGCGATCACACCCTTTGTTAAATCGAGGTGGACTCTGTTGCTTGGATTCGGAAAGAAGGTATTTTCACATACCTTCCAGGGTTCTTTTACACGCCATAGTCAACACGGGACTGATACCTTTAATCCCCCTCCGAAGGAAGTTGTGCTACAGATTTTGATCGCTTGGTAAAAATCCGTCTACCTCCATCGGGTTTAAACTAGAGATGGGACGATCGAATTCTCGAATCCTATGGTATTCGAGAATCTTGTAAAAAAAATCTCGAATATAAATATAAAAAGCCTTAGATTGAACTCAAAATGCATTTTTTCAGGAATTACATAGATTCATATAGTTAGAAAAAATGACAATTTAGCTTCATTTATGTAAAAAATAAAAGAACAAAATCACATTTTTAAATATAAATTCGTTATTATTTTATTTATGTCAATTTGTTTGCTTCTTTTAAATTTACTGTCAAAATTTTTTGACAAACTAAAAATGTACTTTTGAAGATTCGAGGATTCGAATTTGGACTCGAGATTTGAAAGAAAATTTTGGATTAGGATTCGAGAAATATAGGATTCGACCCATCTCTAGTTTAGACCCAAGAACATCAGGTCTTAAGGTAAGCACTCTTCCCCCAATTAAAACCACTAGTTTAATAAATAGCTATATTGAATCATGTATATTAAATTTAATCACTAAAAAACACTTGGACATGTTGTAGATCAAATTTAAATCTGTGCCTACACAACAACATTTACATAACCGGCCCCGTGGTGTGGTTGTCAGTGTAACTTTCTACGAACCTTGAGGTCCTGGGTTTGATTCACGGCTGATGCCATTGGTATTTTTCTCTTAAGAGGAATGATCCTTGCGGTTGATTAGGCTTAAGTTAGATTAAGACTCACACAAGCTCCACACCTTCGTAATCACTATCATCACATAATCTCACTGCGGGTACGACATGTAGACAACCTCCTATGATGTATCTCACCAAAGAGACTAATAGTCTACATACAGGCGACCGAACTGGATGTCATGTACCTCCCGGTCATATGTGCCATACGATATTTTTAAAAATGTACATTACTTTTGTGTGTTAAAGTTAAGTAACCAAACAGAAATTAAATGTGCTTTAGGCCCCTACCTGATTTAAGGGTACCGTCTCGGCGCCGACGCTTCTCCAAATCGGAACTGAAGTTGAGGATCATGTTCCTCAAGTAGTTAGGATGGTCATCTTCATTCCTCAGCGCGTTACCGCTTCTGGTAGACATTGCCTACCCCCTCACAAGGTTCACTAGCTGTAACGGAGATACACGCAAAAACGAGTCCGAAGGCAATCACCAACTGTTAAATAATAATAATACATGAGGTAGTCTTTGTTATTATCTGTGGTTTTATTTGTTTGTTAAATTAAAAATAATAAAGCATTTTAGAAAACATGCTAAGCTATGCATTGGAGTAAGGAACGTTATAAATAATAGTGCATTTAACTTGTACATTAAATGTTGAGTTTAATGTCAATTTAAAGTTGATATAAGTTTATGAGATTGAGATATTACATTACATAAATTATACAACTAAGCACTATATGTATGTATATATGGCTGAAAAATGTAAACAATAAAATAACATGAAACACATTAAAAACTTATGAAATATACAATGTATAATTTAAGACTAAATTTAATTTTATGAATATAACTTGAGCTATCAGACTGAGTGAATAATGAGATAAATATGAATGTATTGACTGCTAAAAACTGTGATAAACCAATAAAATATGTAAAATGTATTGGTTTATCACATTTTTTGACAAATTCAATTAAATCATATTAATCTCATTACTAATCACCAACAAAATATGTCAAATTAATTGATTTATCGCCGTTTTTAACAAAGCCAATAAAATCATATTAATCTCATTTTTAATCACTCAGTCTGATAACATATAGTATCTTCATAAAGTTAAATTTTGTCTAATTTTCAATTAAACATTTTATAATTAATCAGTTTTTAATGTGTTTCACGTTTTTTTATTGTTTACATTATTCAGGTATATGTATTGTGCCTCGTTGTATAATATTTTATGCTATGCAATATCTCAAGCTCATAATCTTTAATTAACTTTAAATTGGCATTCAAATCAACACTAACAAAAGTCTTATTCATTATTATTAACATAATAACTGTTGCTATTAAATATTTTCTTATTATTTTTAAATAGAAACTTTAACCTGTAAGTTTATCAAAAAATATATTTAAAGCTCATATTTAATTTTCTTATATTTAATCTTCTTTTCTTTCTTATATATGAAATATTATTTTTAATAAAATATTGATAATGACAAAAACCTTAAAGAGTGGACAATTTTATAAACTATAATTTTATGATAGTAAAATTAAAATAATCACTTCTTTATAAATACTGTAAACAGTGAATGAACTAATATGTTACACAGTTTCTGACGAATGAATCAACCTCTTGAGACAAAACCGCTTAAATACTCGTTTAGAGTTTTAAAAAACGTGATGTAGTTTCCCTATATTTCATGCAAATTGCTGTGTGAATAAATCATATACACAATTCTTTTGTTTCATTTTCATAAGAAATTATGATATACTTGTAGGCTATATCTTTCCTTTGACAAGAAACATATCAATACAAATAAGTAACATTTCTCTTTATACGGAAACTCGATAAAAACCATTTTAATTAAAGACAACCACGTCAAGGACATGCCTTGAGACATTTAGGTCACGTGGGTTCTTTGTTAGAGAAAGTTGCAATTTGTTTTGTCTGTATTTAGTCTGTTTTCCTTGTGTAGTGAAAAAACATTTAATGAAATTTTATCACATGTAAACATTGCTTTTAGATTTGGAATGTATTTTGAAATTTATTTATTTTTTAAAATGTGACTTTTTTGAAAATAAATGGTACGGCGCACCGCACAGACTTTCTCTCTCTTTCTATAAACTCGTAAGATTTCTGAACGGAATAATGTACATTGTATCATCACCACTCCACATAAGAACACGCATAAAATAATATACAATG
>CABFWB010000040.1:582491-596822 GCA_902151455.1 Timema bartmani
AAATTATTGGCTGGCTACGGCCTTGCCTTTGTGTAGTTTTTTTCTTCTGAACTTTCGATCTCCTAATACCATAGATTAGGTAGCTATGTATTTAATAAAATAATTTTCTAACCTCGAAAATAAGCGATGGTTTGTAAAGCAAGAAGTAATAGTCCTCACTCCAAATTTGTTTCGTTTTCCCCACAATTGCTAATGTGGTGATTTTTATTAAATCTTCGTCCACAGTCCTTTTGTAGTAGTCATCAAAAGAAACCTCAACTTTTACTTCTCCAACTGAAATCATTCAATAGAACATGACGGTACATTCACTTATACATAGATTTTTATAATCCCTATGATTCAGTTAAAAGAAACAAATCAAATGAAATAATTTTAGTTAAGCTAGTGATACCCAAAATACTTGTCAAGCTAAGCGAGGTATTTGTGACAGATAGGCTATGCGTGGCAGGGTTCGGCTTGGATGTTACTTAACAGAGAGACAGAGAGAGTGAAAGATTATTATTATTATTAGCACCGCGTCTTACTACCCATTCGGGTTATACGCACTTACGCTAATGTGTAATGGTAGGGTGATTGTGAGATGAAGTGGAGGACCTACAGTTTAACGTGGGATCCGAACCACGGTGGAGGCCTGGCATTCCTCACATTCACAAGTTGTTATTAATACAAGTCTTGTCAGAGATGAAGGAAGGGTTTGGCAATCAGATAAATCTGTGCCGGGACCGAGGATAGAACCCCGTACCCTCAGCACAGAAGTCCGATACCTTACCCCTAGACCACCAGGTCACCGAGAGTGAAAGAGATAAAAGAAAAAGATAGATATAAAGAGAGAAAGTAAGGAGAAAGAGAGATAGAAAGAAATAAAGAGAAAGAGAGAAGAATAAATATATAGAAAGGTAATGAGGAAGATAGGAGGAAGAGAGATAAAGAGGGGAAGTTGAGAGAAATGAGATGGGGAGAGGGAGAAAGAAAGATCTTAAAATGGAAAAAAATATAGAGAAAGAATAATAAATAAATATAGAGAGAAATACTAAGAGAAAGAAAAAGAGGGTGAGAGGAGAAGAGAGGAAAATCGCAAGAGAAAGAACGGATATAGAAGAGAGAAAGAGAGAGAAAAGACCAGAAAGAGACAAAGAAAGAATAAGGCATAAAAGAGAGGAAAAAAGGGGAAAAAGAGAGGGAAAAAGAGAGGAAAAAAGGGGGAAAAGAGAGGAAAAGAGAGAGATAAAGAAATAAAATTGATAAAAGAGGAAAATAAACGAAAGCGAGAAAGAGGGGAAGATAATATAGTAGAAAATATAGAGAAAGAAAGCTATTAAGATAGAGAGAAATATAGAAAAAGAACACGATAAAGAGGGAGATAGAAGATAGAGAGAAAATGGGGAGAGATGAAAGGATAAAAAGGGAAGAAAGAGGAGAAGAGAAAAAAGAGTAGAAGAAAGAGAAATGAGGATAAGAGAGAGAAAAGAGGAGAAGAGAGAGAAAAGAGAGGAGAAAGAGAGAGTTGTATAAATATAGTGAAAATACATTTGTATAGTTTTGTTCTTTGCTTATCCGTATGACAAATCAGAGCAGAGCGTGTCTTTGATCAAGCGGCCAACCTCAGCACCTTTTGTAAATCTCCTCCTCCTTACCGTCGTTGGGCTTCACCACCAGCTCCTGGTTGATGGACTTGATGCCGCTGGCTACGACCGCGTTGTAAAACACACTGTTGATCGACAAGGCGCAGGTGATGTAGCGTTCCTCATCACAATTGTTCTAGAAACAGTCGACGTAATACCATCATACCAACACGAGCTCCAATGTTCCAACACTTGATTCACTACCGAACACCATGAGTGCCCTCTTGGGAGCGAGTAACCATCAGGAAGGTAGGTTTACAACCTCGTATATCCTGAAAAGTGTCAGTCTCACCTTGACCGATAGCAGTAGGGTCCTCCTATCTTATAAATTAGATAGACCTACACTAGAGTTCACTGGTTCTCAAAGGATGTGCCACGAAACTTTCAATGTTATATTATTGTTGATAAAAATTATCAATAAATTAAAGAAAATAGTAAGAAAATATTCGATAACTTTAATATATTTAATTTCCAAAGAATTTAATGGCTTACGAACAAAGAAACTTCAAAAAAACTTCAAAGGAACTTCAAAGGAACTTCAAAGGAACTTCAAAGGAACTTCAAAGGAACTTCAAAGGAACTTCAGCTTGCCATCTCCAACCTAAAATTTCAATTCATGATCGAATAAGGAAAAAAAAACCCACGAATTTCCCGTTCAGCTGAAAGAAGTCTATACATGAGCATGGCCGAGATTTCCGTTGTGTTGCCAAGAGGACTCACGATTTTAAAAAGTGCCGTGAACAGAAAAGAAATTTGAGAACCACTGCTATAGAGTCATCGGTCAAGGTAACACTTCCACCTTTCAGCGTAAACGGAGTGTACGTAGTGATCACAGAAAACTTGATAAAATTTGAACACCTGCGGGTAAACAAAATAATACCTACCTGAATCTTTACAGCAACTGTGAAAGCTTGTCCGAACTCTGTACGTCTCATCGGCGCCAGGGTGAATATGACGTCACGACCCTTAAAGACCGGAACACAGTTTGGTAGCTTCCGTGTTCGACCTGCAATCCATGGTTAACTACTCTTTAACTTCCACAGGCACGGACAATATATTAACACTTAACTTGCAGCTGGTGGTCAATGGTTGCATCTTTATGGTGCGGCAGAAGGGAGCGCAAGTATTTTTTACAATTTTTATAGAATATACATTTTTTTGGCAGAAATAAATCAAATATTTCTCCAGTAGCAACGTAGAGTTTATTTTTATGCACGTGCTAATATCAACAGATCTTGAATATCTGTCAAGGGTGTCCTGGAATTTTGTCAAAACTTTTTAAATAAAGAGAAAATATTTTGACCAAATTCCAGGACACCCTTGACACATATTCAATATCTGTTGATATTAGCACGTACAGAAAACTAAACTTTATGTTGCTACTGGAGAAATATTTTATCTATTTTGGCCAAAAAAAATGTAATGTTATAAAAACTGTAAAATTACTCGCGCTCCCTTCTGCCACACCTTAAATTTATTTGCAAACTATTTTTCTTGCACGTTAATATTTAAATATGTCACTTTATAGTAGTGTCAAATTCACGACGTGGTGGATCAGGTAGAGATATATATCTTCAAAAGGAGTAAGTTTTAAGTTCCAGAAAATGACACGTTTAGAGGTGAAATACTTTGCCTTGTTGCATCTTTAAATATCCTATTTGGAATCGAAGCCATCGTGTCATCAGCCGCGACTTACTGTGAATTCACACGTTTGACGAAAAACAAGCGCAAAAAATAAACGTGATGAGCTCTAAACCAATCCCAATCTTTCCGCTTCATCGGCGAAAGCTGTTCTGATAATGTTTAACTCATCTCTACTTCACTTCGTTCGTTCTGCCCGAAATATTCGGCACGGGAGAACCAATCAAATCTCAAATAAGTGCGCAAGGGGTAGATATAAAATGTGACTATACCTTTACCCACGGCCGTCTTTCTTTAGCCAATAAAAGCTTTGATGCGTATAAATGGAAGTGTGGGTCCATCTAATTAGCGGGGGAGAGGGGGGTCCTCTCATCCCCTCTCTTTCTGCGCCCTTAAGTAGGAACCCTAGAGAAAAATGATATTTCTACGCCCTTTCAAGTAATTCATACTCTATAATCTTTATATACTTTAAATTTTACGTACTCATAAGATGTCTTCGCGTACCTCTGGGGGTACGCGTATCCCAGATTGAAAACCAATGATCCAAATTATATGTTTATCTACTATAGAGTGTTGATAATCAGCTGCTTTAACTTTGTGTTGCGATGCATCATGGGTGGTAATTTCGTGGTAATTTCTGCGCCACTCAAGCAGATTCTGCTCTATATTTTCGGCAAACGTGAGAACCAAACTTTATACTTACAATCAGTATGCTTGTACTCGTTGGTGATATCCTGCAGATCCTGTTCTCCATTGTCGTCGAGCAATATAGGGTGCTTCGTCACAACCAGGCTGCCCATTCTACAACATTTAGAACGGGGAAGATTCATTGGTTGAAACGAAACAAAACAATATTACGGCCTTAAAAGTTCAGTAATTTTGTTTCAAAACTAATTCGTAATTTTACAATGAACTATTTTATGGATATGATGAGTACAGGATAAAAAGGAGGAAAGCCACACTACACCATTTTCCAGGCTACCAACTTTCACATCTCAAACCTCACAAGGACCCCAGAAAACACTTTCATATCTCAAACCTCACAAGGACCCCAGGAACCACTTTCGTATCTCAAACCACACAAGGACCCCAGGAACCACTTTCATATCTCAAACCACACAAGGACCCCAGGAACCACTTTCATATCTCAAACCACACAAGGACCCCAGAAAACACTTTCATATCTCAAACCACACAAGGACCCCAGGAAACACTTTCATATCTCAAACCTCACAAGGACCCCAGGAACCACTTTCATATCTCAAACCACACAAGGACCCCAGGAACCACTTTCATATCTCAAACCACACAAAGGACCCCAGGAAACACTTTCATATCTCAAACCACACAAGGACCCCAGGAACCACTTTCATATCTCAAACCACACAACGACCCCAGAAAACACTTTCATATCTCAAACCTCACAAGGACCCCAGGAACCACTTTCATATCTCAAACCACACAAGGACCCCAAGAAACACTTTCATATCTCAAACCACACAAGGACCCCAGAAAACACTTTCATATCTCAAACCTCACAAGAACCCTAGGAACCACTTTCATATCTCAAACCACACAAGGACCCCAGGAAACACTTTCATATCTCAAACCACACAAGGACCCCAGAAAACACTTTCATATCTCAAACCACACAAGGACGCCAGGAAACACTTTCATATCTCAAACCTCACAAGGACCCCAGGAAACACTTTTATATCTCAAACCTCACAAAGACCCCAAGAAATACTTTTATATCTCAAACCTCACAAGGACCCCAGGAAACACTTTTATATCTCAAACCACACAAGGACCCCAGGAAACACTTTTAAATCTCAAACCTCACAAGGACCCCAGGAAACACTTTTAAATCTCAAACCTCACAAGGAGCCCAGGAAACATTTTCATATCTTAAACCTCACAAGGACTCCAGGAAACACTTTCATATCTCAAACCTCAAAAGAACCCCAGCAAATACTTTTTTAAATACATTTAAATACTACAGAGATCTCTTTTAACCATAATTTAAAGTTTACAAGAAAAGTTTCAATCAAGACCGTAGCCAGGGGGTGGGTTCTACCCCCTCCCCGAAATTTTGTGTAAAAAATATTTATGGCTTTATTTATGGTTCAAACAATATCAAATTAAGGCACAAGTACAAATTAGGGGGCTGTGTTATCATAAAAAAAACACTTCAGTTAGCTTTTAGAGGTTTTTAATATCTAGAATTTTTCCTAACCCTCAGCAGTTATGTTGTTATGTTACCATAAAAAAACACTTCAGATAGCTTCTAGAACTGTTTATCATTTAGAATTTTTTCCATCTCCTGGTAATTGGGGGATGTGCCCACCAAACCCCCCCTGAAATTATTGGCTTGCTACGGCCTTAGTTTAAATATTATCTAACAGATGGCAGCACTAATTCAATTTGAGTTAAAATTGCACTTTACTACTTTTTCCCTTGTACCTTGGTTTCATATCTATAACGGTATACTGGATGTCATCCAACCAATAACGTTTGTAACAAGGAAGTACCATTTTAAAAATGCTATAGACTATTAAAATGATTATTCCCGTGTACAGTAATAATTATTAATTATTTTTAAAACTGTATTTTATGAAATTATCGTAATATTTTTATTATTTACCCAAGAAAATCAAAATTGTTAAAGTAGATCTTTCATACAATATTTTTACATGCTATTAAAATATACAAAAATCAAAGATAGCAGGCAAAAGTACAAACTAACCTTTGAGCTAGGTTTTTTTAAAAATATTTCTCAATACTTTATTTCATATGTCAGTGTTCAGTCCAATTTTAATAATAATATTAATAACGAGTATTCAACCCGAGGGTTGGTCCGTAAGTGCTTTCTATCAATCCGAAGCTAGGCATACACTCAACCCTTTGAACGGTTAGTGCTGCCCGTACCATCTGGGAGAAAGCTCATGTCCTAGGAAATACCTGAAAAGTGTGGTAGTTTCCCATTGCTTTCCGCACTGGTTTTCAACGAGCGATTGAGAAAGAGCCAACAAATTTTGCCGCAAAGGTATTTTCCCATACCTTCCAGGGATCTCTTACACGCTACAATAAATACGAGACTACCATATTTACTTTCACTCCGAAGGAAGTTGTGCTACGGATTTTATTTCTCAGTAAAAACCCGTTAAACCTCGGCTAGGTTTGAACCCATAAACATATGGTCCTGAGGGGAGAACTTTAACCAAAGACCACTTGAGGCCCACGGAACTACTATGGTTAGGCTTGTTTTCTCACCCGTCCGAAATGCACTTGATTGGGGTAGTCGAACCGGCCTCATCGACATAATGATGCGACACTTTCCCGGACAGCATTGAGATAAAAAACATTGTGTCGTATTGATGCACCTTTTGGTTAGTCTTGATGGCCTCAACAGAGGCTGGACCAGATTCTCTCGACAGGATATCTGTAAAGATAACAAACTCGGGATGTGGTTTTCTTTTAACTATCAAATTAAACAATATTAATTATTAATTGGACACCTTAGTTCAGTCGGTGGCGTGTCTGTCTACTGAGCTAAGGGTCCCAGGTTCAATTCCCGGCATGGCTGAAAAATGTATCATTGGTGAAATGTGGGTTTATCCTTCCACAGTGATGAATTAACGACCGAGGACTGGCTGTTGTGAATGTCCTAGTCTTAAACTATATTTTAAGGCGTACGAGGCTACGACAGGCCTAGCCAGCCGGTAGTGGTAAATATATGACTTGAATACAAATCAGACTCAGGCCACAGGATGTAAAGTAAAAAAATATGTATTATTATTATTATTATTATTATTATTATTATTATTATTATTACCAGCACCGCGTCTTACTACCCGTTCGGGTTATAAGCACTTACGCTAATGTGCAATGGTAGGGTGATTGTGAGATGAAATGGAGGACCTACAGTTTAACGTGGGATCCGAACCACGGTGGAGGCCTGGCATTCCACATATTCACAAGTTGTGATTAATACACGTGAAGGAAGGAAGGGTTTGGCAATCAGATAAATCTGTGCTGGGACTGAGGATTGAGCCCCGAACCCCCGGCACAGAAGTCTGACACCTTACCTCTAGACTACCAGGAAACCTCAACATTATTATTAATGGCTTGATATAAAAGGAAAGGAAGAGAAGGGCGGTATTTTGGAGGAAATCCCACCAGATATTTTATTTATTAGCGTGTCTTATTATTTTTTCAGGCTACACGCATATGTGATAGCTATTATTCTAATGGTGTAGGAATGAGGAAGGAAACTTCTTAGAGATAATCCGCCCACATTTGCGTGAAAGGAGAATGGGAAACAATCTATGAAAATCTCCCCTCAGTACACTCGACCGGGATTTGAACCACGATATCCTCGTTATCAGCAGGTAAATATATGTCAGACGGGTGGTGAGACCCGAAGTACGAATTAAAAACACACATTAGACAAGATTAACGTATCATCATGTAAAGGTGGACACGTGAACTAAATTTCAGGTTCATGTAATGTGGCTTTTCAGTGATGAAGTCGGGATTCAAATCCCAGATGGATGTACTGAGGGCTGGGTTTTCGCCAAATATTTTCCATTAAAATGCGGGCATGGTTCTTATCAATTATATCTTCCTCGACCCTAATAAACCGATGCAATTAAAATGCTTACCCCACGAACGGGTAGTAAGATAGGAAGATAAGAGCATATAAAAAAAGTACTCACTAAGAGCGCCAAACTTACCATTCCTCAAGGAACGGCGCGTGGCGTCGATGGCCTGCCAGCCGCCGAGACCGAAGCGCAGGTCACGCCGTTCGATCCAGATATCGTTCCACGCGTGGTACACCCAGCAAGAGCCGCCCTCGTACCGCGACCGGATGTCACCCGTCTTGTTGAACCTCTTGTGCAAGTTCAGGACGAAACTGTCGCCCATGTCGTGGCCGCACTGGTAGGCGGTCACAGGGCGGCAAGGTATGCCCAGTGCGCGGCACACTGGATTCAACGACACGATATTATTATTAGCACCACGTCTTACTACCCATTCGGGCTATACGCACTTACGTTAATGTGTAATGGTAGGGTGATTGTGAGATGAAATGGAAAACCTACAGTTTAACGCGGGATCTGAACCACGGTAGAGGCTCGGCATGCCTCACATTTACAAGTTGTGATTAATACACGTCTTGTCAGAGGTGAAGGGAGGAAGGGTTTGGCAATTAGATAAATCCATACCGGGACCGAGGATTGAACCCCGGACCCTCAACACAGAAGTCTGACACCCTACCCCTAGACCACCAGGTCACCAACGACACGATAGACGTACAATTTGGTTTGAATAGGAAAGAACCATATGGTTAGTATATGGTCATACCTGAGACCAAAATGGCACGACGCAATACCTTGCTATACAGAGTGGGCAGAAATAATTAGACGATCTATGCTGATAAACTTAATAGACAGCGTGCTGAGGTTTACCTGACGTCTGGTGGAGCTCACACCTGGGTGAAATTATCCTCAAAAAGTGAAAAAAAAAATGTAAAAAGGTACGTAGTTTGCTTTTATTAAGCTAGTGAAGATTTACTCTTACAATTTAAGTTTTAATTTTTAAGTCACTAATTGTCTAATTGTGTCAGCCCCACCCTGTATATGAGGGTAGCCATACCACGTGACTACGGCCAAGCGACAGTGACTTTGGGTCCCCTATATATTATTTAGAACCACGCCTTACTAGCCATTCGTATTATACGCCAATGTACTAATCAGGCCTAAGCTAATGGACTAAGGAGGAATAAGGTTTAATTCAGAGGAATTGAACGCACATTTGCGTGGAAATCCCCCCCCCCCTTTTTTTAAACTTCAATACATCTGATCGGGGATTTGAACCCCGATATCTCCGTCATCAACAGTCCAGTTCCAGTCGAGGTTCTAAGTGTTTCATTTTAAAATTAAAACATTAATTCCACATCAGAGTACCATAAGATTACCGGTAACTACAAGAGCAGATACGACCCAACACTGGCCGTACTTGACTGGTCGTCCCGTCCTCAGATACGTCTCAAAGATGGCGACACTTCCGGTCCAAGAGGCAGGATCCTTGCCGCCACTATAGTCGCTGGACCATCTGTTCTCCATCAGCGTCGGACCGATCCTAGCGTTTATCTGCTGGACAGTTAGTAAAAGTTGATCCTCTTCAGTGGCTGAATAGTCTAAGGCGTCACTCTCGTGTTGGATCAGCCTGCTGATGACGGGGAGTACAGGGTTCTAATCCTGGTTGGGTCTAACGAGTATGGTTTCTAATAAATGGTTTTTCAGTCTCCTCCAAAGCAAATAGGGGTAGATTGCATCTAAAGTGCTTCTTTCCTCATCCCTAGCCCATTGGAATAGTTATCAAATATGCACCTGGACAGTTAATAAGACGCGGCGATAAAAAAAAAAAGTAGACTTTTGAGTTGAGGGAAATGGATGTGTAGGAAAGTGGGCTACAAACTGTAACTTGGTGCCAGCGTAGTCGGCTGGAGCACTAGTCTCTGACCCTGCAGGCCATGACACCAATCCCGCCAAAGAGCATTAATTTCCATATCCCCAAGCCATACATATTCACACCGCATTTCACTACTCGTTTAGGTTAGTGTTTAATTCTCACAGTAAGATAATTTTAGAAAATTCAAATATATATATTTATATTCTTGTGGTCAACATTGAATACATTTTCTTACTAAGCTATTTGTGTTATTTCATAAATATTGATAATATCTATCAAAAGTGATAACACGTGACTTGACGAATGTATTTGTTAAAGTGGATCTTTTAACTTTTATAGCTGTCATATGCTTCTTCCTACGAAAATTGGACTTTACCAAACTACGATCATGTGTAAGGGATAGATAAGATAAAATTTCGAGGATGTGTGCCAGCATTTGCGTGGAAATAGAAAGTGAGATTGGAAAACCATTGGGGGGAAAATACTTTTGAGTGCACCCAACCAGTATTCAAACCCGGATCTCCCCGGAAGTGGCAATCCAGTTTATTGGGAGAGTAACACCTTAGACCATCATACCACCGAAGTGGGGCACACATTTAATAAAACTTCACCTTTCATATTCTAAGGTTCTTAAATGATTGTATGCTGGGCTAGTCCAAACCAAAAGGTCTGGTTTCAGTACCAACCAGTCGACAGGTGGTCTTGGGGTAAAGTTCTCGCCTCTAGACCCGATGTTTGTGGGTTCAAACCCAGCCGGGGTCGACGGATTTTTCTTGAGTGATAAAAATCCATGGCACAACTTCCTTCTGAGGGAAAGTAAAGTCGTCGGTCCCGTGCCGATTGTGGCTTGTAAGAGAACCCTGGAATGTATGTGAAAATACCTTTACAAGCAAAATTGTGAAGCCCTTTCGCTCTCGCTCAGAGAAATTCTCGTGTGACGATATAATCAGTTAATTAAAATCAGGTTAAATATCTCAAATATATAAATAAATAGTACCAACCGGCTGATTTGTGATTCAAGGGTCGCGATTTGATATGGTTCAAATTCCGCCTAGATGCACTGAAAGGGCGGGAGAATTTCATATTGTGAATCTAGTAGGATTTTTTAAATGCTTTAATTACCAGGTGCGTTATGGTGCATTTCCTCTAGAGTGATAAGGAATATAGAATTTAGTGTAAATATACCCATATTTACGTGGAGAGATTTTGATAAATCATTAAGCAAAGTAACATATCCTTAGTACACCCATATGGTTTTCGAATCCTGAACTTCCCATCCCTGCCAAACTAGACCAGATGAGCTTAACGCCTTAGTCCGCGTGCCCAGTTGCAGGTTATTTCGCAGCTAAATCGACATCTTTTTATAAACACGCCTCACTTAAAAAGCAACCCCCTCGCGTCAGCGGACACGAGGTCTAAACATCAAGCATGCACAATCTGGTTTATCGGTGACACAGATATCGGTGTTCGAATCCCAGTGGGATGTACTAAGGGTGTTTTTTTTACCTTGCGTGGCTTTCAATTCATCCTACGCACGTATAAGATTAAGTTCTTATAAAATTATACATTTCTCATCATTTCTTTATTAGTGGGATGAAAATGCAACACCTTAGATGAGTAAAAAGACGTGGAGTTGAAAAAAAAAAAGTCCCTGGCACGTTCTGGCACTCATGACGTAGAAAAATTCCCCCTTGACCCTACTGGTACCCATGTACGACTTAATAAACTTCCCCCTGCTCGAACCACACCATCAGATTTTTTTTGAAAGAAGAGGTTTTATTAATAAAAAACTAATATGCCTACTAAGATTGAGTTTTAATATTTCAGTAGATATAGTTCTAATCATTGTGTTATTATTTTTTTTTAATGTTGATCATGGATTTTAAAATATTTTATTTTTATTGCTCAATATTTTTCTCTCTTATTTTTGATCTTCCCCCAAAAACTCCCACGGTACACCGCGACACATCACTTTGAAAAACGCTGCTCTAAGCCCTTCAGGTACTCACGATGGAAGACAAGGCCCGAACCAGCTCGATAGGGTCGCCTCTAGTGTCGCAGGGCATGTCGAATTTGGCTAGCAGCAGAGTGATGGCAGGGAGTACCACGTGGTGGAACTGACCGAACACCCAGGGACGACCCTCAGGGCTGTCCGCCGTGCCCCTCCACAACCTTGCCCGTGTCTTTCAGGAGGTACTCGTCCAAACCCCCCGGGTGCATGCCTGCACCCACACTCTCATCTAGAGGAGGAAGGATAGTACTCAGTTAATTTAGACTTGCATACGGGTGTAAGAATGCAAACTCAAGAGCATGCATCACATGCCCATCATCTCGTTGATACAGTAGGCTCGAAATCATACATTTACATGAACACTATAGCACGTGGATCATTTCTGATTAAACGTTAATGGAGATAAAGAGTTAATAGAAGTTCCTGATACAAAACAATGTTGAAATATTAAATTATATTTGGATAAAAAGTGCAGTGAGCATTGAAAAGGCTGTTTTTCGACCATTTTAGAACGGCTTCACAGATAATAACTGTGCACAAATCTTCATTCTCTCATAATAGGGACATACTGTAGTTATTATCAATAAACTTTGTCACTTTGTCCCCCATCGTCACCGTGGAAAATGTCGGGTACTCATTCAAATACAAATGCAATGCACATATTTCTGGCAAATCTTAGTCTTTTATTTTCCTTTTTACTCCCTGGTGACCTGGCGGTCTAGGGGTAGAGTGTTGGACTTCTGTGCTGGGGGTACGGGTTTCAATCCTCGGTCCCGGTACAGATTTATCTGATTGCCAAACCCTTCCTTCACCTCTGACAAGATGTGTATTAATCACAAACTTGTGAATGTGTAAAATGCCAGGCCTTCACCGTGGTTTGTATTCCACGTTAAACTGTAGGTCCTCCATTTCATCTCACCTATCAGCCTACCATTACACATTAGCGTAAGTGCGTATAACCCAAACGGGTAGTAAGATGCGGTGCTAATAATAATTTTTACTCCCACACCTCATGCGAGCCGGGAGTCGAGTTGGGCCTGCAATGATGAACGCTCCTCCCGCTTAAGTGGCCGCATGGTCTAGCACGCTACTCTCACAGTAGACTAGACTTCCGATGACGTGGAGATAAAGGTTTGAATCTTGGTCGAGTGTACCGAGGTTTTTTTTTTTTTTGCAAAATAGTTTTCCACTCACTTTAAACGGGATCTTGGAGATTTGAGTTGGCAACACTAGTAGTAACATATATTTGTGTACACTTTAAACACATCAATCAACATGTGAACAACTAAACTTCCCCTGAGAAAGAGTTTTTTTTGTACCTTTGTGCCATGGGTTGAAGAGGATGTAGAGATCTGTCTTTTCGGTGACATTTCGTGTCCCCTCCAACTGAACGTGATAAGTTTCCACCATGAGAATCCACCGGCCAACAGGCGCGCTTACAGATATATGGACCTGGAATAAATGGTTACGTAAGAGCTGGGAACTTAAGGGTGTATAGACAAGAATTTAATTACTTTTTAAGATTTTTTTTTCATTGATAATCTGCGTGTTCCCTCTTTATAACCACACCTAAGTTCTAAAATAAACACGATTAAAATAATTTCTTTAACAATTCCATAGCTAAAAAAAAATAACTCTATTTACTGAGGTTTTACTAACTGATCTCTTTCTCTCACCTTTTTTTCTCTACCTTTCTTTATCTTTCTTCTTCTCTCACCCTTTCTTTTCTTTCTCTCTACATAGTGTTCCTCCTATCTCTTCCTCCCTCTCTTCCCCTATCTATTACACCTCTTATCAGGTTTCTTCTTTATTTCCCCTATCTTTTCCACCATCACACTTCTCCCCTTTCTCTTATCTCTTTCCCCCCACCCTTTTTTCCTCCACCTCTCTTTCTCCCCTTATAATATATGTTTCACAAATATATATCCACCTCTGTGTCTATCTATTTATCTATATATTTATTGATGCATGAAAATAGATAGATAAATAATTATTAAACGTTATATTGTATAGTATCTGAAATTGTGATCATTTCTCTTTGCAGCAGTACCATCAGAGACAAAGTTTTGTCCTTCCTCTCAATGACCTTGTAGTCCCAAATGTGGCTGCACAGCTCCATCTGCCTCTTGTCAGTGACCACAAAACAAACCAGGGTGTTCTTCCTACGGATACAATAAGGACCTAGAACAAGATCCAGCAAACAATGTCGTTAGAATATGAATAAATTGTGGAACCGAGAAAACGGATGTCCATTGAGTAAGACCCGCAATCACTCTAAGGTTAACGAGAAAATCAGGGTTTGAATCTCAGCAGCGTGAACTGAAAGGGGAAGTTGGGGTGTTTCAAACAGTAACCATCAATGTGTTTTTCTATCCCTCTCTCCATACTAGTGTCGATGCACTTTTACTAAACTTACCTCTGCCTCTGCCTTACCCCTTAGATTAAGCTATTAATGGCATGTGTGATGAACGTACTAATGGTGAAATGAACAGAATTATATCTATATTTAGAGTACAATTTCCAAACACATATCAGCATACAGCTTACAAACTAACTTAATCTAGGACCAAAAACATGTATTAT
>CABFWB010000040.1:607696-655882 GCA_902151455.1 Timema bartmani
AAAAAAAAAAGAGTTATGCAATCTTATAGCAAAAGTTTTATCAAAGGAGGTATCAACTACTTTATCAGACATTTTATAAAATAAATATTTTTCTTTTAGAAAAGAAATCTGACAGTGTAATACAGTCCTTAGTCACATGGAAAGTACAGGCTGAGACAAAATGTGTAAGTGTGAAGGAAGGGTTTGGCAATCAGATAAATCTGTTCCGCGACCGAGGATTGAACACCGGACCCCCAGCACAGAAGTCTGACACCTAACCCCTAGACCACCAGGTCACCTATGGTGTTGTTATTTTCTAAATGGTTGCCCACCTTATCTCAACGCGAATGAGGATACATTTTCTCTATATTATACCTTACTCCTCTCTAGCCCGTCGGAATAAATTTGCGTATAGCAAGGACGAGTGCTGATAAAAGGTGCATATAAATTCGACTAATTTAATAATTATAAACAACCATCTACGTTCATTTTTACTTAGTAAAATAGTGCCTCTATCTTCTTCCTCTACCAAAACTAATCCCTCTCCTCACATAAAGTCAGTCAGTGAATCACTCTTTACTTTCTATCGACCTCAGAAAAAAAAAATCGAACTCGAGATTTTGATAAATGTCGACGTTTCGTAACCCTCTGAAACCGAAAAAGTGTTTTTCGCAATGCTGTCATGCCGTCTGTCTGTCTATCTGTGTATTTCACCCTAAAGCTGAAACCATTTTACCGATTTGGCTTGCTAAAAACTCCCCCGAGGATTTTTAAAAATTAAATATCTAACCTAACCCTAAATAAAGAGTAGTTTACTGAAAGGGACAAAAAGAGGACAAATCGATTTTATTGAAATATAATTTAATGATTTTGGTTAATTTTTATATCCAAACATTGTTTAACATTACAAACAAAATGGCAGTCCACTTTTTCACATGAAAATATTCAGAGTGCTTTGTATAAGCGGAAATTTCAAATTTTGATAATATCTCAACTATTTGAATTATTAATTAATATATCACTATAAAGTTGTAGAACTATTATAAATAAAATTATTTCATTTTATCTTAGATATATTTTTATAAAATCAAAAGTTTCGGAGCTCTAAGAGAAAATACAAATAATTAAGGAGCTCTTTGATAATGTGAGATTGATTGTTATGTTCTTTGGTGGACAGAGAGGTTCCTCTTTTCTCAATGTTCTGTAACAATGTGTATTATTTAATGTATGCTCTTTGGTGGAGTTTTTCTGCAACAATATACATTATTTCGTGTGACAAATTTTACTAAATTACCGGTAACTGGGATATAAGGGTTCGAATTCTGGCTGGACATACTAAGCGTGGTTTTTCCTAGACGGTTTTCTACTTTTCCCCCAACGCAAACTCGGGTGTATTTACTCTAAGATTCTACCTTCCTCATTCCTACTCCATTAGCGTTAGTTTAATTAGTTAATTTATGGGTTAAAATAACCCAAATACGGGGAGAGTAAACATATTTTTTCTTCGCCCGTTGGTGACGCGGTCTAAGCGTCAAGCTCATTTGGTTTGGTTTGCCATCGACGGGGTATCGGGGCTCTAACCCTGGCCGTGTGTACTGAAGGTGTTTTTCAATTAATTGTTTTCCTCCCTCCCTACACTCAAATGGGGGTACATCATCTCTAAATTCTAATTTCTTCATCCTTACCATATTAGCGTGTATATAGGCTACCAAGCAGGAAGCTAGACGAGGTTGAAAAAAAAATCTGTGCTATCATAAACACATTTTGCCTAGTTCAGTGGTATTTTTTCTTAGCACCACGTCTTACTACCGGTTCGAGCTGGATACCTATTTAATAATTACACACGCTAATGGTTTTAGGGATTATGAAAGTTATATTTAGAGGAAGTGTACTCGCATTTGTCTGGAAAGAGAGTAGAAAACCATTTTAAAAACTTCAGTACACCCGACCGGGATTCGAACCCCAATCTCCCTGTCATCGGCAGTCTAGTCTTAAACGAGAGTGACACCCTAGACCATGCAACCACCGAAACAGGTATATTTATTTTAGATGTAGATTTTAGAATGAACCACTTAGGTGGTTGCGTGGTTTAACGCGCTACTCCCGTGTTGGACTAGACTTCCGATGACGGGGAGATCGGGGTTCGATCCCGGTCGGGTGTACTGAGGGTGGTTTTACCTAAATGGTTTTCAACTCTCCCTTCACCCGCCTCGGTGACGTAGTTGGCTAACGCGCTAGTCGTGTTGAGCTCGACCGCCGAGGATGGGAAGGTCGAGGTTCGAATCTCGGTCGGGTGAACTGGGGGTGGTTTTTCCTAAAATGGTTTTCCACTCTCCCTCCACGCAAATGCGGGTTCACTTCCTCTAAATTCAACCTTCCCAATTCCTAATCCATTAGCGTAATTAGTACTTAAGCGTATAATCCGAACGGGTAGTAAGACGCGGTGCTAAATAAATAAATAAATAAACTCTCCCTTCACGCAAATGCGGGTGTATTTCCTCTAAATTGAGATTTCCTAATCCTTAACCCACTAAGGAAATTAGTACATAGGCGTATAGCCTGAACGTGTAGTAAGGCGCGGAGCTAAAAAAAGATTGAGTGTACAAAGTTGAAGAGATTATTTCTGAGGGTACGCACGCGAACAAAAAGGGATGTATACCACTGTCATAGGTTTTTTTTAATTTTTTACGTTAGAACGTATCTCATCGCGACTGCTTTGTCTCCTCCATTTGACAGGAAAGAAAGAACTTGAAGAGGTCATAGTTCACCAACTGGCCCTGCTGGTACTTCTTAGAACTGACAATCGCCCTCACCACATCACCCTTCAAACAAATACGTCATCCTGCGCAACCAAATGTGTCATTTTCATACTGTATAGTTTGCCATATATTGAGAGGTCGGGTATCGAATCCCGGCCGTGTGTATTGAGAGTATTCTTACCCCTTTATAAATGGTTTCCCCGTTTTATTTGTACGCAAATGTGGGTATACTTGCTTTAAATTCTTCCTTCCTCATAATATCTGCCCTCATTAATTTAAATATGTTGTTAGTGCGGAGGGGCAGTAAGATGTGGAGCGTGACAGAGAATGAAATAACAAAAACAAACGAACGCGTTGTCTAATCAATAATTTAATTATTATTGGCTTATTTTAAAACTTACGTCATTAAGAAACAATATCCCAGAATAGCTTATTTTGTAGCTTTGTTTCATTGATTTTTGCTTAATTTGTTTATTTGTATTTTCACTCTCTTGACTTTCTTAAACAAAATATTCTATTATTTACATTGAACTCAAATAAACATTGATAACGTAAACTTACGTCATTAGGAAACAATATCCCAGAATAGCTTATTTTGTAGCTTTGTTTCATTGATTTTTGCTTAATTTGTTTATTTGTATTTTCACTGTCTTGACTTTCTTAAACAAAATATTCTATTATTTACATTGAACTCAAATAAACATTGATAACGTAATATAGATTTAATTCCAACATCTCATATTTACTTGGTAAAAGGCAGGGATCTCTATATTATACTGGATGGACATCAACATACGCATTGCCAAGGACTAAATACTGACGCTCAAGTTTATCATCTACTTCATGCGGGGGTAAGATTTAACGGTTTATTTCAATGTTCTTATGCGAAAACATGTCTCTGATGAATAGAAGTGCTATTGTTTGAAAATAGTGAAGTATTATACCACACTTGCCTGAAGAATTGCTTACATTAAAATAAAAGGATATAGAATTCAGTTTTACAGGTAGTACTGTACAAATACGAATAAAATATTTAATATATTTAAATTTGTAGTTAACATCCATGTTGCTTACACTCTGTCAAGACTACACTTGTAATTAAATTTGGCCATTAACTTGTATAGTGGTTTCAGAATCCATGCTATATAGATAGTTCGATAAATATAATGAATAAGGTAAGTTATATAATATCTTAAAACTTGATTACATTTGTTTTGATGACAAACTTTATGTAGTTGCCCTACGTTCAAACGATCACTTAGGTTAATGGTTATAGGCTAGTAGAAAATATTATTGTATTACTATTTTTTTTTTAAAGTTGGCTCATATCTTGTATATTGATTTCATAAACCATATTATGTTGAAAGTTCGATAGTTATAATGAAACAAGTTAGCTAAAAACTATATTATATATTTGTTTGTATAACATATTTTGTGTAGAAGTCTTACGTTCAAACGATAATTTAGGTTATAGGGATGTAGGAAGTAAGGTAACTACTAAAACCTTATTTTAGTAAGAATCCCAATCCGTAATGCTTTATTTCGTACCAGAATGCTATCATATATAAGTATTTTGTTAGGATAAACAGCCATTTAGAATGGAAGTAGAAATTCCCTTCTGGAAGATCTTTTATCCTACCCAAACAGTACTATAAGATATAATTCTGGTACGAGATAAAGCTTTCTAAATGATCTTCATTCAAAAATCATAGTATATATTAGCCTACATAAACTTATTTAAAGAAAAAACTTACCAGTTTTGAACTTAGTAAAAGCTTTGAAGAGCATAACAAACACATTTATTTCATTTAACTGCTCACACATTGATGTATTTCATAAATTCAATCAAATTAATTAACTATGTCAAAAGCCACATTGCCTTGTAATGGGTGTAAAAGAGAAAGAGATACCCGAAGTTTTCCTTCTCTCTTACACAATGGTATGCAGACGACAGCTCGAAAATTTCAGCCACAGATGTCCATCCAGTTATATTATAGAGATAAATGATAAAAGGTCGTTGCTAGGAAATCTTATCTAGGTTGGCTACTCTAGTTTTGATATCTTTGGTGTCATTTACCGAGCCTAGCGGAGATGATATAACTGGCATCATTGATCTCTATAATATAACTAGATGGATATATACATACACATTGCCAAGGACTAAAGCGTGACGCTCAAGTTTATCGTCTGCTACACTTAGGGGGGAACGGATTTAACGGTTTCTTTCAATGTTCTTATGCGAAAACATGTCTCTTATGAATAAAAGTGCTATTGTTTGAAAATAGTGAAGTCTTAAACCACACTTTCCTGAAGAAACGTTTACTTTAAAGGATATACAATTCAGTTTTACAGGTAATACTGTACAAATACAAATACAATCTTTAACATATTTAAATATGTAGTTATCTATGTTGTTTACAGTCTGCCATGACTACACTTATATTTAAAGTTGGTTATTAATTTGTATATTGGTTTCAGAAACCATATTATATTTAAAGTTCGATAAATATAATGAATAAGGTATCATAAAACTTGATTACATTTGTTTGAATGACAAACTTTGTGTAGTTACAATACATTCAAACTATCACTTAGGTTATAGGTTTGTAGAAAGTATTATTATATTACAATTTTTTTTAAAATTGGCTCATATCTTGTATATTGTTTTCACAAAAGATATTATGTTGAAAGTATGATAACTATAATGAAAAAAGGTAACTAAAAACTGCATTACATTTGTTTGAATTACATACTTTGTGTAGAAGTCTTAGGTTAAAATGATAATTTAGGTTATAGGCTTGTAGGAAGTACGGTATCTACTAAACCCTGATTTTAGTAATAATCCCAATCTGTGAGGCTTTATTCATTACCAGAATACTATCATATATATAATATTTTGGTAGGATAAACGACCATTTAGAACGGAAGTAGAAATTTTCTTCTGGAAGGTCTCTTATCCTAACTAAACACAACTATAGGGCAGGATTCTGGTACGAGATAAAGCCTTTCACGCGAGCTTCCTTTAAAAATCATCGTACATATTAGGCTACATCAATTTGTCTAAAGAAAAAACTAGCCAGTTTCAAACTTTGTTGTGCTCTTCAAAGCTTTTGCTAACATATGTATTCCATTTAACTAATCACACCTTGATGTATCTCATATATTCAATCAAATTAATGAACGCTGTCAAAATGCCACATTGCCTTGTATGGGTGTAAGAGAGAAAGAGATACCCGAAAGTTTTTCTCTCTAACACAATGGTATGCAGACGACAGCTCGAAAATGTCAGCCACATGTCCATCCAGTTATATTATAGAGATAAATGGATAAATGGCCACAAAATTAAGCTCGAGGTAGTTCTGCCAGCTGAATCGAATCAGAATTATTCCTACCAATATACAAAATATTATTTTGGAAGTCTTAGACTAACGATATTACTCCATTAACGTTTAGTAAATATATAGCTATTCCGTTTAAAGAAAGTGGCTTAGCTATGGATTAACTAAGTTTTAGTGTAAGCTATCATTTAAAAAAATACGAACAAAAGCTATTCTCTATAAAAATAAATAAATATTATACCTAGCGCTACTTTTGGTGGATAATATAGAAATAGTCATGTAAAATAAATTTATTGTTTCAATGTTTTCATTACTGAAACATTCTTGTGTACAAATGGCGGTATATAAAGTTTATTCGCATTGTGTAAAATTTAAATATAAAACTACAATTTGTTCAAAGGCAACCGTTTTTTCATTTATTGTTACTATACTAACAACAATATTTCCTCTCCTCATAGCTTACAGGAGTCATGGTAGGCGTAATATATATAGATGTATTGTCTTCCTAAATTATTTATTCATAATAAATTGTTTAGGAATATCTGCAACTGACACTTTATAATCTAATGGCTCATGAGGAGGAGGGTAAATTATATTAAAAATAGAGTCATTTGACTGCCCTGAGAACAGAAAATTACGCCCAGTAATTATACCTTCATTAGCCAGATATCGGAACTGAAAAATCACTACAATACTATAATAATTATACTGAGTTAAAACAACTGTTGAATGGTTTTTAAATGGTATGTTTCACTCTTCGAGAATAATAATGTGATTTCAAATGCTGTAATCACACTTATTTCCCAACAAATATTAACAAAATGCATATTTTTTAGCACCTCGTCTTAGGCCTACTACCTATCCAGCTAAAATATAACTAGAGGATATTAAAACAACACAATTTTGGCTCATCTAAACTTGTTTTCTAACCATTTAACATTTTATGAGAGTGACAATGCAATGCGTTTATAGAGAACAATAGTTTAAAATACTATCTATTTTAAGGAATTTCTCATGTGCTGATATAGTCAGTTGGTTCAGAAAGTGTATGTTAAATACAGTACCTCAAATAAATTAAAATTAAGGTATTATTATTTTATGTTCTTTAATACAAGAACTACCCACTTCAGTGGCTAAACGGTCTAAGACATCACTCTCATGTTAGACTGGCCTGCACTAATGATGGAAAGATCAGCTAAAATGCTTCCTTCTTCATCCTTACCTCATAAGTGTAATTATATATGCATAACCAGAACAGACTATATTTTATATATATATATATATATATATATAAGACAAGCTTTGACGCTTTAAACTAACCATCTTGAAAACTGAAAAGGTTTGAACTGTAACTGGGTAAAATTTAAATTTAATTATCATTTGTGTGAATATGAGTTGTGTGGTGCTATACTAAATACAAGAAGACATGTACATAGACTTTGAATGGAATGGGCCAACTTCATATGTGAAACTGGCCCATTCCGTTCAAGTTTAGCTAGGTGTCTTCCTGTATTTAGTGTAGCACAGCACTTAGAGCGCATATAACCCTGTTTCACAGTAGATGAAAGAGACACATGGAACATGACAAGTGCACCATTCAGCGATTGAACACTTGTTAACAAGTGATTCCTTTCAGACCGGGTGGGGCATGATACACTGCTGTATGCAGCATGTTCCACGTACTACAGTGTGATTGAGTAGACTTGTTCATTGTTCCTTGTTTCATGTGCAGCAAGCGTTTTGGTCGTTGTTGCTAGCCGGGAATCTATTAAGGATCTTTCTTATCATTCATTACACAATGAGATATGACCAACACTTTAACATTGATTTTGTAAGTAGGTCTATCGTTGAAAGATATCAATAAATTTATCATTACACATGGAAGGATTATTCCAAGACATATTTTTATAGTCCTAGTGCCATTATGCAACTAATAAATGATAATATAAACCTGTTTCTATGCTAATTCTAAAGATAAAACATTATAAGCACCAAGAGTTTATACATTTTGTATAACTAGGTGAACCCAAAAGTGTCGTCTCTTCTTTCGTCTCCTGATAGTTGCCAGTTGCAGCAGATCCTCTTCATCAGCCAACTCCATGAAGACTGAATTCTCCCCTGTGTCATGTGCCATTCTATCTGAAAGTTCATGTTGCACGTCTCATGCCGAATGTTTCATCCACCATCCAGTGCGAAAGCTGCCTAAGTCTCACTTTGAAACTAGCCCTATCATGAGTTAATAACCTCACTTATTTGTGTGGTTACAAGAACAATAGTACAAGTTGAATGTAAAACCACCTTATGTACTACATCCAATGAAGATTTGTAGACGAAGATTTGAACCTTTACAGTACATCCTCGCCCCCTGACAAACCAGATGAGACTGAACCCCTAGTACGCGTGCCCACTGATTCCATCTTTAAATACTAACCCATCATTGTTTTCAGGTTTTTGGATTAAAAGTGCAACTTATCAAGAACAGCCAAATATTCATTTCAAACATGAATACTTGCTTATTGTGGAAACAGATAGGATTGACTCTCCTGTGCTATGTAGCACTTTCCGTGCATTCAGCAAAATAACAAATGGTATAAATCGCTGTCCCATGGTAAAAGTAAGTAAGCAAACATAATCTTACATCTAATAATGTTTTTTAAACTAGCAAAAACATTTATAAGTTACGGTAGGCTTATAAATTACTTATAAAGTAAATTTATTTGAATGTAGTAGGCTAACAAAAGCTGTTTATTAAAAAAAAAAAATTTGTAAACTGCTTCCACATGCATATAACATCCATGAGTTTACCCCTTGATGCAAGTTTGTAATATTTTTCTTCCTCTTTAATTCAATTATATAATAAGTTATAAAAAAGTTAACATCAACATTTTTCCAGTCACGAGAAGAAGATATAAATCAAGATGGTAAATTTGATGAACTGAACATAGAAATCCAAGTACAACTTCAACAAACGGATATAGCTTTGTCAGTGAAACTCTTTTTACTATTTGATTACAAACTATATGTAAGTATAAACAAATAACTTAGTATATGTAGGTTTGTAATATTCAAATATTATTTATAGTCTACAGTAAGTTCTCGACCTCAACATTAAATTTGTTCTGCAGGTTTCCGCCCTATTTGAAAAACCATTCAATTCAAATGTTGCTTAAATACAATGTGTATTTTGACATAGTGTATGTTCGTTTCATAGGATAGTTAAAACTAAAATTGACTCTGCTTATGAAAATGCTTTGATAACTTAACATGCATTAGACCGAGCTACCACTGACATGCATAAGACCGAGCTACCACTGACATGCGCTAGACCAAAATACCACTGGCATGTATAAGACCGAGCTACCACTGACATGCGCTAGACCAAAATACCACTGGCTGTATAAGACCGAGCTACCACTGACATGCGCTAGACCAAAAACATTGCCGCATATAAATAGGAATTGGAAAGGTAACATTTACAAATATAGTTTATTCCAAACCTGTGCCTCACATGGCAACGAATCGTCACACTGAATGACATTGACACTCTTATCAACAGAAGATGAGCGTGTTCCACATGGAGAGCCTGGGCGTGGTCCAGCACAGCTCCAGTTTGCCCGGTGCTCGACTGGACGTCGTAGCTGACCTTCGTTTGGTCCAAAAACAACTTCTCTACAGCAGAGGCAGGGACTCTCGTTTCAACATGTCAGTGTTTGATCTGACAAGGCTGGTCCCTGATGCATTCAACCTACAGACGCTGTTCAAAGAGTATGCGAGAAGAAATGGTAAACTTCATTTCACCAAGTGATTATGCTACAGTCCAATTCTCATAGGAATAACCTTATCTGACAGCTATTCAAGTTATAGATTTACTTTCACGTATCCATTTGTAAGGTCATGTGATCTGCAGCTGTTACTTTTTATAGATATTTTTATATAGGTACCTATAAAATAATATTAATAATATAGTAAAATGTTATCAAATTTTGGCTACAAAAAATGTGTTTGTATTTCCTAAAAGGCCCTTCCTATGAAAATAAGTGTACTGTCATTCTATCCACATTTCCTTTGTTTATTTAAATATAATTAATTGCACAATGCATGGAGGTGCATTTTTATAATTCCTTTGCAGTCTATATTTCCTTTCTCATTTGACCAAGAGACCAAAGTTGTGCCAATTCGTATATAGTTGGGATGTGCCAAGTCCACTATTTAAATTTGAAGTGAAATTGAATCTAATATATATCAAATTAGCCCCGGATTTGACTGCACCTACGCCCATGGGTCCAATAAATGTTTGCGCCCCTTTGTTCTACAATACATTGAAAACAAATTATTATTTTTTAAATTATTTAAAATAATCACTATTTTAAGAAATAATAATTCAATAAAGAGTATTTATTAAATTGTTAATAAATAGCAAGTTAGGGTATTTTGATAAAAGTTTTTTTGAATTGAAAACAGAGGATGCATTCTAAGACTAAAACAGAAGAGGTTTTCTCCTAGCCTTTTCATTAGCAAATGAAAGAATCACATCTTCAGAGTTTAATTTTACACTGTCATTTTCAATTGCAAGGAAAAAAATTAAAATAAATAAAAAGAATAGAATAAAATATATGGTTGGTTGTAAAAATTCTCCTTTAGTGTTGGTAAATATCCTGTGTCATACATTCTGATTTGGCATGTATTTAAAAAAATATTATAAACGAAAATTTGCCACCCAGGCCCACATGGCCCGTGCCTAAATCCGGCACTGTATGAAATATTATCTAAGCTGAATCGTAGTTTGAATATTTTCTGTTAGTTTTATGCTAGCAAAAATATTATATTGTGGTTAATTATGCAACTTTCTGAACTAAAATCACTTGAAAAATACTTTATCGCAAAATTTGTATGCATAAAGTTATTATCACAACATACAATTTGATTACTTCAGATTTTTCCTGTATTAATATTAATCTGTAATATTTATAACAGCACAGAATGGCAAAATTGACCATAAATTGAATATTTTATTTTTCAATATTTCTATTGGTGAAGCTTAGTAATTATCGAAGCAAAGTTGAAGCTGATATTTGTTTTGAAACCAATACAAAGTTTTGAAGCTTTGCACACCCCTAGTATACATAGCTATAGAATGTAGACATAGCTATAGAATGTAGACATAGCTATAGAATGTATACATAGCTATAGAATGATTTTTTTTCATTTTGTGTTTAAAGTAGCTGTGTGTTCTCTTTCAGTAACCACTCGCCTGAGCAACGTGTATCCGCTGTGGACCGCAGGCCGAGCCTCGGATATGCCTTTTATTGTCTCTGCGGTTGTTCACTATCCCGAGGAAACTATCCTGTATAGACCAGGGTTCTGGCAGGTCATCAAGTGGGCCTGGGTTCAGTACTTGTCTGTATTTATAATATTTGTGTTCATATTTAGACTGATCAAAGAATATGTATTCAGCAATCAGTTAGTTTTTACCGTCAAAACTGTCCCATGGAAGAAACTGTTTTGATGTTAAAAATGTTTAGCACCACGTCTTACCACCCACTTGGGTTATACGCTAATGTTTTAAGGATGAGAAAGGTTACAATTAGAGGAAGTGTACCCACAATTATGTTGAGAGAGAGAGAGAGAGTAAAAAAAATTAGGAAAAACCACCCTCAGTACACCCGAACAGGATTCGAACCTCAATCTCCCCGTCATCACAGTCTAGTGTATTACACCTTAGACAATGTGGCCAACGAAGCGGGTTGTTTTAGTATTTAATGTCTCTTTAGCATGATAATCTTTCACAACTTGCACACCTTTTAAAACAGGAAAAAATGTTCAGGTACTATAACTCTCTCAAAACAAGCTTTAACAGTTTGTTCTAATTATTATATCCGAGTTATATTTTCTTTTAATAGCATAAAAAACATCAATATTTAACAATTTTCAGCAACTTGTATTGGTTAAATTCCTTATAAACAATTTATTTTCATTTTTAATACAGAGCCTGATTTAGTATTTTTGAAAGTTAGAATAGAAAATAAAAAATGTATCTATAGAATCTAACATAGCTATAGAATGTAGACATAGCTATAGAATGTATACATAGCTATAGAATGATTTTTTTTCATTTTGTGTTTAAAGTAGCTGTGTGTTCTCTTTCAGTAACCACTCGCCTGAGCAACGTGTATCCGCTGTGGACCGCAGGCCGAGCCTCGGATATGCCTTTTATTGTCTCTGCGGTTGTTCACTATCCCGAGGAAACTATCCTGTATAGACCAGGGTTCTGGCAGGTCATCAAGTGGGCCTGGGTTCAGTACTTGTCTGTATTTATAATATTTGTGTTCATATTTAGACTGATCAAAGAATATGTATTCAGCAATCAGTTAGTTTTTACCGTCAAAACTGTCCCATGGAAGAAACTGTTTTGATGTTAAAAATGTTTAGCACCACGTCTTACCACCCACTTGGGTTATACGCTAATGTTTTAAGGATGAGAAAGGTTACAATTAGAGGAAGTGTACCCACAATTATGTTGAGAGAGAGAGAGAGAGTAAAAAAAATTAGGAAAAACCACCCTCAGTACACCCGAACAGGATTCGAACCTCAATCTCCCCGTCATCACAGTCTAGTGTATTACACCTTAGACAATGTGGCCAACGAAGCGGGTTGTTTTAGTATTTAATGTCTCTTTAGCATGATAATCTTTCACAACTTGCACACCTTTTAAAACAGGAAAAAATGTTCAGGTACTATAACTCTCTCAAAACAAGCTTTAACAGTTTGTTCTAATTATTATATCCGAGTTATATTTTCTTTTAATAGCATAAAAAACATCAATATTTAACAATTTTCAGCAACTTGTATTGGTTAAATTCCTTATAAACAATTTATTTTCATTTTTAATACAGAGCCTGATTTAGTATTTTTGAAAGTTAGAATAGAAAATAAAAAATGTATCTATAGAATCTACGAGCCTTCAAGAGTGCCTTTGTATCCGTCCATTGTATATTCATTTAAATTGCAAATATGATATCATGTTAAAACTTAACAAACGCTAGTGATATTTTATTTTGGATTATTTATCTGAACTTGTGATTTTTTTTATTAAATAAGTATACTTCATAATCTAGTTTGTTAGTTCTAGTTTTACATAATATTAAAATTGAGCCTTTCATGACAGCGTTTATAAGACTTGTCAAAGCCTTAATTTAATATATATCATGACAAGAGGTATTTATTTTTTCAAATGTTTGATTACTGAGCCAAGGGTCCCAGGTTCAATCCCTGGCATGGTCAGAAAATTTATCATTGGTGAAATGTAGGTTTTCTCTTTCACAGTGATGAGTTAACGGCTGGGGGTTGTGTCCATTCAAAATATAAGTTCATATTGAATGTGTGACTGAATATGTTATTTAGTACCTAATAAATATACACATTCAAATTTCGCGAGACATGTTTTATGAACTTTCACTAGCACATTAAAATCAAAATCAAAATATTTTTAAAATTAATTATAGTATTTTTAAATTTTTACACACACTAAATAAAATAAAAGTGTAGCTTTTTGCGAAATTGACTACTTGGCCTTTTATATGTGAATAATGGTCTGGTAGGTAAATTTGAATGAGAATTAACAATATAAAAACTATAAATATTTTTACTAAGTAGCAGTCATCACAGTTCTTTGCCTTTTTTTTTTATTTTTGCCTTAAATCTCGGGGGAGGAACGCATTACTACAAATATTGGTTTCATTAAATTTCTATAACCAATTAAAGTTCCTAATTTAGAAAACTAATTTCTGTCAAGGACAATATGACTGTGTTTGATCTGGTTATTATGACAGTCATATTGTGACCAAAGGCAAATAAATATTTTAAATTTAACAACGGGAGAAGCAGATAACAGAAAGTGTGCGAGTAGAGGAATGGAAGCAATTAAATGTAGAAGGATAAAGGAAGATGCAGGCATTTTACTAAACTATTCAGGTAACAGTTGATGATGAGTGAGAAGTCTAGCCCTAATTGTTCAATCCGTAGCACTAACTATACCACTTACATTTGAGTTTATTATCAATATTAACAATATCAATCATTATCAATATTTAAAAAAATATTTTACTTTTGGATTGGATTCAGGATATTAACACAGTAAAATATTCAAAACATACTATGATAATATTTCAAACTGAATAAGCCCAAACTAAATTATTTGATTCGAATATGAACATATTTTTGAAATAAAATATTCAATACAATTTTTTTTTCAGTATGAAATTAGACTATGATTGGATTCGATAATATAAATTGAGCATGAAATTCAATTCATACTGGATTCGAAAATCTTTTTAAGCATGAAATTTGTTTTGAAATTAAAAGTTATGGGATTCTCACAAGCTTAATTATTTTTCTGTTATAATATGAATTCGTATACAAAGTGATACATTAATGGTCTGGGGTCTGGTTGTTAGGTTTGACCTACATTTGTGTTGGGCTTAGCATTTAGTATGTAAATATTTAGTAGGCCTACTCATAGCAGAGGATATTCAAAAGAAGGGGCGGCGCACACACGAGGTTAAGACNTGATTAGCACTATGTTCTATCAATTAATCAATTATATTTCGTTTAATTCTATTTAATATAAAACAAATAATTTTGTGCAGTAATTAGGGCTTTTCAAAGGAATACTTTTTCTGTTGATTTTTAACTTTACTGTAAATTTGCACTTAAGGTGGGGTGCTAGTGACCGTGAGTTTAGGGCAGTATTTTTTAAGTTTTGATAGCATAAACATTTTTGGCCAAAGTAAATAAAATATTTCTTCTATAGAAACATAGGGATTAGTTTTCTGCACATCCTGATCTCAACAGTTCTTGAATATCTGTCAAAGGTGTCCTGGAATTTAATGACAACTTTTTCTCTTTATTTAAAAAGTTTGTCACCAAATGCCGCTATGCTCATGACAAACATTCAAGAACTGTTGAGATTAGCATGTGCAGAAAACTAAACTCTATGTTTCTATAGAAGAAATATTTGATTTATTTTGGCCAAAAAATGTTTATGCTATAAAAACTGCAAAGTCAATGTACTAAACTCGTGCTCACTAGCACCCCATCTTAAATGAAAATTGAACCTGTGATACCGTAATATTTTCTAGAAATGGTTTAAGTCTTTACGCTTTGTACATAAAGTTTTGAAGTGGGTACGTTAATTGAAATTATTATTTTAGAGCAATTATGTAAACACTATTGTATCAGGAAGAGGGAAAGGGGCAGTTGATATCATGTGCCCCTAACCCCACCAATTGTAAATCCTGGGTGTGAAGAAGAATGTGTGAACACAGACCTGTTAACCAGTGGCGTACACAGTGTTAGAGGGTAGGCCGAGGACCCGATTTTGGTACAAACTAGCTTAAATATTACCATTTGCATCCTTTGAAATCAAAATTTTTCTCGGGGGTGAAAACCCCGGACCCCTACTTTTTAAGGGGCATCGCTGATTCTCTATCTTTCTTATCCCCCTACTTCAAATCAAATCTCCAAATATTACAGTAATTTAAATATTTAATTGTGTATTTATGAAAATTAAAAATTATTATGTAAAAAGCCCATCTTCCCCCAGCCCAAAATCATGGGTGCTGTTCAAAGGGGATTAAAATTATGTTAAAATTGGGCTTAATTGATTATTATTTTGTTATAAAGTGCTGTGGGGCTTCATATAGCCAAATGAAAGTACGATTCATCCCTATTAATGTTTTAATATTTAGCGTGTTTAAATAAACTTTGTGTAATGTTGTAATTCACATGTTTCTATGATTATCTTGTTTACATGTTAGCACAAAATTTCAAATTTTTTGTGAAAATATATTTTATATTTTTATTTCATGTCCAATACATGTATACACAGATACAATAATAAAAAATTGATAAAAATAATAAATATTCTTTATTATATGAAAGACCCGTGAAAATAATGTATATTTTAAAATTTTGTTTCATGATACAGGATAATGTATTTTTACTCTTTAAATTGAGCAATTAAAGCCCAAATGTTCAGGGGATCGGAAATAATACATTTCCTATTAATTATAATGAGCCTTTTTTTCTGTTTATTAAAAGGTTATTTGTATTGGTTTTGAAAACTCAATTCACCCTTAAACTTGCAGAAAAACTTGTTAATACACATTTAAAATTAATAAAAGATTTCAATAAGTGACATTAAATTGACACAGATAAATTAATGTAAAAACAAAATGTTATAATAAATATACAACCAAAACATGTTCAAGGTTTCTAATATAAGCGAGGCAGTCTTATAAAAACTAGTTATAACAAATCACTTTCTATAACTATTTCTTGTAAATATAAATTTTATCAAACCATTCTAATTATTTAATAACTACTACAAGCCTAAGTTAGTTTAATAAAAACCATCCTAATTATTGTACAATAAATATGAATTCAGTTCGCTTATACAGTTCAAAAGTGGGCCAAAAATAATCGAGCTCAGAATACCAATCATCGGCTTAACAGATTGTGCCATAGTCGCTCAACGATTGGATCAACAATAGGTATCAGCCCTGCCCTACTTAAAACCTAATCGTCTTCAAACTAGACTTAGTTGTATCGGAACTCTTCAGGAGACATTTCATTGACTAACAATGTTACTGATAATTCCCCAACATTATTAACTTTAGTATATGATTCCCAACTTGTAAATGTTTGGTCAGCATTGAAGGAGCCAAACATGCAAATTATAGTAGGCCTGTGAACTTTGTAAAAAAAAACAAGGGAACTAAATTTGCGAGGGCGAGGCTCAATGACTGAGATTAATGCAAGATGTGGGACTAGTTCTAAATTGAAGGTGATATGTATGAAATAAAGTGCATTGAGCAAAAACAATTGGTAATAAATAAAATGATAGAATATTAGGAAAATGGTAGAGCACAAATAAAAGTAAAAACATTAACACATATTTACACACATTTCAATATTTCGATGCTATTATAGCATCTTCCTACTACTTCCCGAGGAAGATAAATTGAAGGTGAGTGATTATACAGAAGAAAAGTAGATGGAAACTTGTATTGGGGTTTTAAGATGATGTTAGAGGTAAGGAAACAAATTAAGTATTTTTTTGAATATTTTTAAATATTGGGTCATGATAAAACAAAGGTTCATCACTTTAAAATACACAGGTTGGGGCAAACAAGACTTAAGATAAAACGTTCAGATCAGGTCTAGCTTATATTAACTATTAATTAAATTGTCAAAAAATTAAACTAAGAAATGAACACAAATTGCAGACCTAAATTATAATAAATGTATTCAATTATAAATTAGATGGATGGTAGGAAGATTAAAATGTATTATTTTATGTGACCATATTTGAGTATCACACACATATTTTGTCATTCCTAATTCAGAACCTGTGCTAGATAAGTTTTGGGAGAAAGCTTAGGCCTATTAAGCTGCGTCAAGACTATCGAGCCGAGCTCTGTGTCTACATGAAGACAATTTTTCCCATGAGCCTAACCTTGAACCTTTCTGCAAGCCATATTTTACTTCAGAAAGTTATTTACTTTGGTGGATGACACACACAATGGACATGAAAAATTAAAATTGGCTGCCATGGCATATTTACACTAGGCAACAAAGAAAAAAAATACAGGACAGACGATGGTGGCAAACTCAATTGTACAAGAGGGTAGTGGAATACATCGCAAATAGTTTGATTTGTGCCCTTAAATTTCAAGAAATTAGTGGTCAATACTAAAACTTTACTCGAATGTCACCAAGTGATTTTGAACATCTAATTTGAATGGTTCTAGATAGCAAAAATATGCTTCTTTGTTGACCATGATTTAGTAAGAAATAAATAAAAATTTAAAGATGCAAGTGTATGGTTCGAGATTCGGCTTGCAGCGCTGTCCAATGAGCTATAAGCCAAGTAGCATCCTTTGATGTTACGATAAAATACTGACATAGAATGGGTTGCTGCGAGCATTAAGCCGAATACGTGGTGGACATTCTACAGCCCATGTTCACACTCACGATGTGGTTTGGCTTGATAAGTCTGGACACCATTTTAGGTTTACACAGGACCAAGATATGAATATTTATATGGCTCTCAGGACAGATTCCCATAAAGTTATCAAATGTTAAGGTAGAAGATGAAAAAGTCTTAGTTTTTACCCTGAGAGGTCTTACCTTGACTGATTTAAGTATGGCCCTATCTTATAACTCGGAAAGTCATGGGACGAGCTAGAAAATATGGCAAAGAATAGACTTGAAATAGTGAAGCTAGTTGCTCCACATAAGGAGTTAAAGAATTATCTTCTAGCCGCACGATAGTGTAACTCTACAAGGTAAACTTACCACCTTTTAGGGTAAACAAAGTGTAAATGTTTCCCATACATGCACACTCCACATAATTTTGTTAACAATGGCAGATAGGAGTGACAAGGATGGACAGGACGAAGTGTAGGACAGGATAGAGAAGGCACAACTAAGGTGGTAAAGTCATGTGAGGAGAATGGAGGAGAAAAGGATACCAAAGAAGATGCTGCATTTTGAAGTGGGGGGCAGGAGGCTAAGCGGAAGACCAAGGAAGAGGTGGCTGAAGGGAGTGCAGAGAAGTGTAAAGAAGAAAGGAGAAGACTGGATCATTGTGGAGGAGAGAAGAGGTGGAGAGAGAAGTTACATTGGATAAGCTTACGTTCCAAACGGGACCTGGCCATTAGTTGGAAACTGTTAATGATGATGTTTGCGTGTCTAAGAAATTTTAATCAAACCTTCAATATTTTTACTAACTGTTCTGATTTCACTACGTCAAGGTGTGTCCTACATTCCAGTCACTCTAATAAACAATTTTATAAAGTTTCAAACGCCTTGTCGATGTCAACGCTTGAGGACTCATTGTATCTATTGTCTTCAAGAATGATAGCATTTCTTGGGTAGTCGTCAAGTTGAGCAAATAAGTAACGGTATTCAAACTTTCCCCTGTCATTCTGTAAACAGAAAGTAAGTTGTCATAAAAGGACAAGTATGAAATGAAGTGCATTGAGCAAAAACAATTTGTAGGTACTGTAATAAAAGGACAAGTGAAATAAAGATCCTGAAGATACAGTTACACACACATACAAACATTTTATTTCAAGCTTTAACTTTTTATAAATACAATGCTATAAAATTTCTTTTCTTTAAATGAGAAGTTACAATCAAACAAATTATGCAATGGTTTTTAGATATTTAAATTACTGTAAATACGAAAATATGTTTGCTAGCTTCTTACAAACTCAAGTAATTTATTTGTGTTTAGTAATATTAAAATGCCTAAGACATTGTCACAAGTGTTTAAAATGCTAAGCTTGCAATATCTGGATTGTTGGTTAAAAAATTGAGATTCAAATCTCAACCGGGTGCACTAGGAGGTAATTTTCCCATCCCCAAAACATGCTAACGCAGGTGCATTTCCTCTATATTACTCTTTCATTCCCCAAGATTTAGAATTAGATGTTAATCACCCTGATTTGCAATGTTGTTTGAATTACTAGCTAAAAAGTGTATTTAATATCGGACAACTGCTACTTCTGAGAATTGTTCAAATACTGGTGGAATTATAAATTAATATTCACGTAATAGGCCTATAAATGCAGAGCCAGAGTAAGTGATAGACGTTTAGTAACGTGTAATCACAGACAATTTAAATTTCACTTGCATTTTTTTTAAGTATCCACAAAAATGTGAATAACTAATAATTTTTTGTTTTTTTCTTCTTAGTATTGAGTCTTATTAACCGTTCGAGTTATACACCTATGTACTATTACGCTAATGGGTTAGGGGCATGGAAGTTTGAATTTAGATAAAGTATACCCGTATTTCCGTGGAAGGAGAGTGGAAAATTATTTATGGAAAACCACCCTCAGTACACCCGATTAGGATTGAATCCTGATTTCCTTATCATCGGTAATCTAGTCTTATTCTGAGTGTGACGCCTTAGACCATGCAGCCACCGAAGTGGGTAATTAATATTACTAAACACTATTCAAGTAGGTTTTCTTACCTCCATCATTTCTAAATGTACGGTGGCCTTCTGACGGATGCCCTGAATGTAGAACTTCATTCTTAGGTACTTCTTTCCGTCTCGTTCATAGTTAAGATGACTAGGAAATAAAAATGTTATAACACAATATTAGGAATTCTGTACTATCAGTGAAAAATAAACTATACTTAATATCCAAATTACTAGTATTAGAAATATTTTACCCAACAAAGATTGTGGATTCGGCTAGATCCTGTGATTCTCAGCTTCGTAGCTTAGGGCTGTTAAACTACAATCTACAAAATTACCTTTTTTTATTATATATTTCTACAACTTTTATTAAAAAAATCACCCGTTCAATACTGACTGAAGAAATTAAATAAAAATATGTTGATACGTAAATTGGAGGAAAATAAAATGAATGGTTTCCCTACATTTCTGCTTTGTATTTAGACAATTATTGCAAACATATCTGAGAATCCCAGTGGGTTTATAACATTTCTCTGATTTTTTCATTCAGCAGCAAATTCCCTGACTTCTCCAGGTTTTCCTAATGTGTACCAACCCTGAATATAAATAGAATAGTTTGTGTTGGTTACTTTGTTTCACCCACCTCGGTGACGTAGTTGGCTAACGCGCCAGCCGCGTTGAGCCAGACCACCGAGGACGGGGAGATCGAGGTTCGAATCTCGGTCGGGTGAACTGGGGGTGGTTTTTCCTAAATGGTTTTCCACTCTCCCTCCACGCAAATGCGGTTTCACTTCCTCTAGATTAAACCTTCCCAATTCCTAATCCATTAGTGTAATTAGTACTTAAGCGTATAACCCGAACGGGTAGTAAGACGCAGTGCTAAAATTAAATAAATTAAATTACTTTGTTTCTTTTTTATATGCTCTAAAATGGTACCCAAAACAATAAATTATGGTACCCAAATTGGTAAGCACACAGACCAAACGCCATGTTCCTTAAAAGTATAGTTTGCTGATGACAGTGATGTTGAGTTTTGAATACCTGACAGACGTACAGAAGAAGGTTTTATCTAAAGGGTACTAATCTCTTTCCAAATGCAAATAAGAGCGCATTTCTTCTAAATTTCACATTCCTATCCTCATTAGTGTAATAACATGTGTAGTAAGATGTGGCGAGGAAAAACTGGTACCTGACATGTCTTCTCCTTCCTCGTCGTGTTTCTTCTCCGAACCCCTTGATTGGTTCTCCCAGCGCATCTTTAACCCGAGAATCATTCAAACACCTCTCTAGTGAACGTCCATACACACTGTTGGGACTTTTACTTGAGAAAAGCTCATTGAAGATGGCATAAAAGAGAACACCTGTTAATCCAAATCCAGCGATAACTATCCCCCAATAGGAAGCTGTCTTGGTTGTTTCCTTTACTGAAAATTATTCAGACATTTTAATTACAAATTGGTATTTATTACTCTGTATAATAAATCCTTTTGTTTCTAATTTTCGCTACCAATCTGGTTAGTGGCCAAGTAAAAGGTCGCTTATTAGAAGATTACCTTAATAAATATAATGTTATTACATGGGTATTATTTAATAATTCATAGCCATTGTATTTTTTTAATCATTATTTGTAGTATTTAACATGCACTTTCTGAACTAACTTTACTTATATCAACACAAGACTTTCTATGAGGAAGAGCAAAAGAGCCTACCAATATTTCCGGGAAAATTTATTTTCACATACCGTTCCGAGTTATTTTACATGCCATAATTAACATGGGACCGACGGCTTTACTTCTCCTCCAAAGAAAGTTGTGCTACAGATTTTTATCGCTCAAGAAAAATGGGTCGCAGCTGGGTTTGAACTCACAAACATCAGGTACCGAGGCGAGCACTTTACTCCAAGACCATAGCCATTGTAGAAGGTTGAGAATTTAATTTCTTAATAGAACTAACAATTTTTATTAAAATTTATGTGTACTATCCGCGTCAGATGGACACATAGACTAAAAGAATGTTAAGCTCATCTAGTCTAGTTTGTTGGTGAAGAGGTCAGAGTTTGAATACCATCCAAATGTACACCTTCCTCTTCCCTAACCATTAGTTTAAGTAAGTGTGCATAACACAGCCAGCTAATGAACTGCGCAGAAAAAAAAAAAGTGCAATTAAATTGTGTATTTACAAGCGACCAACAGTCAGTTCATTACACTATCTTTTATTTGTAAGTAGTATGTTTAGCACAAACATAATGACACTATCTGTAGAGTGTATACCAAATTGGTATTCACACCTCCAGAGACACGCTAAGGATCTTCGGGGGCAGGCCTATACATTGTATCAGACTTATATTAGCCTAATCATAGTTTGATAGATACATTAACGGAAATTTTGATGTAATGTCAAGGGCATGACATAAACCTTTTTTTCCCTCTGTCACAGTTTTGTTTAGCTTCTTACAGATATTTGTTAAAATTTGGAACAACAGATTATACTTTACAAAATAGCTGCGATAGTATGTTTGTTTCTTTTTTATTTAATGAAAATCTGGGAGGGTTAAGGCCTACGTTGATTAGGTCAAGGTACTGAAAGGGTTGGGTATAAGGAGGTTAACTCTGGTACCGGTACCATTTGAGTGGAAAAAGAATGGGAAAACCTAAGTGAAAAAATTCACATGTGTAAAAAAAAAAATTAGTGCCTATAGGGACAGTTTGAATCTCGATATTCCTGTCCACATCATTCAAGTAGATAGGAGGCCTAGCTCGAAATAAGACATTAGACCACTAAGTCAGTGATGCATGTGCCAATGACACTCTCTGAATACCATTTATGCCGGGATCACGATCAACTTAATGTTCACTTAAGGTTAATTTAACGTTCCTTTGCATTTAACTTTACTTAAAAGATGTCCTGGGAGGTCTTTCACGTTAAGTGAACATTATATGAAGGGTATCACGTGATCTAGCCAACCAATCATTATGGGAGTGACGTATACAGGCCTATTTAGTAATTGATTTGTTGGTTTCATGACCAACTGTAATATACAATATATTTCACAACTCATGGTATTATTAAGCTAAAGTAGATTTAAGATTAAACTAAAATAGGAAAGCTAAATTTATCAAATAGTTATTATATATCAATAGAAAACAGTAAACATTCACAGATCACAAACACTTTACAAATATAGTACTTAGTACAAATCACATATCAAAAACATACTCTAGAATGCAGATGTTTGGCTCAAGTTGCTATGTCAAGTTATGTGAATTGTGATCACACATCTGTTTCGTTAAGCTAAGTGAACCTTAACGCCGGGATCACGATCAAATTAACATTAACTTAATGTAACGTTCCCTTAAAGTTAACTTAACATATGTGTGATCACGATTCACGTAACTTAACGTAACAATTCGAGCCAAACATCTTCATTCTCATGTAACTTATTATTATTTAGCACCGCGTCTTACTAACCGTTTGGGTTATACGCTTAAGTACTAATTATGCTAATGAATTAGGAATTTGGGAAGGTTGAATAGAGGAAGTGAACCCACATTTGGGTCATTCCATGTCAAATCAACCAGGCTCTCAAACCGACCATTTTTGATTTTTATGAAACTTNTTGTACTAGTTTTACAGTGATGATCTGTGAATGTTTACAGTTTTCAATCGATATAATAAATATCTATTACAACATTTTTTAATAAATTTAGCTTTCCTATTATAGTTAAATTATTTTGTTTCAATATCTGATCACTAGAACTTACGCTAAAGAGTAAACATTGGTCATAATACCAACAAATGAGTTATTAAATAGTCCTGTTGACGTTAACTGCACGTCAATGTTAAGTTAACTGCATCGTGATCGCCTCCATTTAAACACACGAGGAGGTCCTTTAGGCTATGTTAAGTTAATTTTAAGTTAACGTCAAGTTGATCGTGATCCCGGCATAAGTGAACGCTACGTTAAGTCAAAGTTAAGTTGATCATGGCATTAGCCCACTCTTTAAGTACTTTACAACTCTCATTTCAATAACCTAACAACATGCCCAGCAGTAATGCAAAAACATATGATTATCAGATGTCTAGCCAATCAATCCTAATCTTGTTGCTAAGGAAATGATGAAGCAGTGTGTTCAAAGAATAAGCTAGGGCCTATATTAGATTACAAAAAAACTTATAATAACCCAACCTAGCTCAGCCTAACCCTCAAAATATACTAAGCTAACAGCTAAAAATTAAACATTATAGAAGCAGCTATAGTCTAGGAATATGGTCGAGGGCCAAAAATCACACACCATAATTATTTTTTTAAACTAGAAGTAAACATAAATAAGAACACTGACCCTGTTCATATGTTGTAGGCGCACCAACCTCACTAGAAACTTTCACACTTGCTAGTGACTTTTTATCAGTATTTTCATTTCCATAAAAACGCAATTGTCTCGCTAAATAATAAGCGCCAGATTTTGAAGGAGTGTTGTATGTAACGCAACGCAACACTGAAAGGCAATTCCTCTTGCTAACAAAATTCGTGGGTCGAATTACAAAAGAAAATAAACTTGGTACGGTGCAAGAGTGATGATACATACTAAATGAGTTAAATACAAATAAACTCCCTTTAATTATATTCATACAAACACTATCTGCTTTAAGTTTTATTTAAACTAGATATGTTTTTAAAAATATACAATTAGTTACAAAACTGTAAATTATTCTATAATATAATTAAATCTTTAAAAAAAAACCAAGATACAAATAAGGTAGTTCAGTCCGCTAATAACGATGTGTATGCAAGTCAACAGCTGATTAAGGTAAACATCACATTCTTGAGGTTGGTAGTCAGATAATTCTTATTTTTCTTAAGATATTTTAAAATTTATCTTGGAAAAATAATTTATTATATAAATATTTAAAATTAGTTATTACTTTAAATTTGAATGGGTTTATTATATTTGATTATATATCTGCAAAAATAACCACTGGTATTGATTTATATTATGCTCTACCTTAAAACCGGTTTTTACTCTAAAATGAAAGTGTGTGTGGTGTGACTGGTGTTGCCTAAACTTCTATTTCAAACAAGTACCAAGTGTTTACATAATATAAAATCTTCACCTTTATAAATGAGTGTGTGTATGAATCAGAGTGCAAAATACTAAACTAAACGTCAACTGATAAGATAACATTGTCTAAAAAGAGTATTGATACAAATAAGGAGCTTAAACAGTGGTAAATAGAGCAGTGAATGTAGAAAGTCTGATGTTGGCTACTTCAATTGACATCTTCTTTAAGGTGTTGGGCACTGGAATAGGGTGAGAAATATATATTTTCATTAATTAAAAAAACAAACTAAGCTATCCTTTACTATAATTTAATCTGTTAATAAATATACCCACAATCTGTAAGTTCAACAGCTTATTACACAGTAAATATCACATCAAAAAGGGTTGATAGTCTGAAATGATTATTTTTTTTATTTTTGTAAAATTTATAGGCCCATTATATACATTTATACATAGGTACTGTAAAATCACTGGGTGAAATAAATTCCCTTTGAGTACCTACAAATATTTTATTTGGTGAACTAGAGCCTACTTATCAACAATTTTCATCAAGGCAGAGAGGTCTGGTCTAGATTGATAATCAGGATTAGCAAATAACAGTGGCGTTGATTAATAGATGATTAATGATTCTAAAACCATTCATTAATATTTTATTTTATGGTTATTTTTTTATCAGTGTGTCTCACTGCATGTTTAGGTTACACACATTTAATTACGATAATTACTCTAATGGGATAGGGATGAGGAAGGAAGCATTTTAGAGGTAATCTACATGAATTTGCATATTTGTGGGAAACAATTTAGGGAAAATCCCCCTAAGTAGAGTGACGCCCTAGACCATTCAGCCACTGAAGCGGGTCTTAACTTAATTATTGAGGTTAACGTCTTTGCCATCGTTGTGTGGATAAGAATACGCTCGACAGGCTTCCCACATATTTAATATTTGGCCAATGTTCAATAGATTGAAGTGAAAGAAATGACCAATTCTAATAATTGAGATTTTTCTAGAGGTTTTATCAAGTGGGCAAACAAGGTTAAGATCTAAATTCACTTTTAAAAGCATTAACACTGCTTTTTATCCATGTATAAAAACTACTTAAATGTTTTAAAAAGTGTTTTTTAAAACAAGGCCAGTTTCATATTCAAGTTTAGGTAGGTGTTGTCTTGTATTTAGTATCGAGCCACACTTGAGGCGTGCTAAGTTTGGCTATGAAACTGGCCCATTAGCTTAAATATCAATTTCTCAAATTATATTTGTTAAAGTTTTATTAAAAATATAGTAGGTATCTGTTATTAAATACATTGATTTGGTTTTAGGAAGAAAAGATGATACAGTGACCCAATTGCTGAAATGTCATATTTAAAAATGGGTTTCTTTTAACATTTATAAATTGTGATCTACCATGGAGTCTATTCTACAAGATTTATCATTTTCAAAAATAGTAAAATGGGGGTGTGCAGCGGCCATGATATTTGGTGGGATGGTGCCCTATATCCCACAATATCGTGAAATCAAAAGAACAGAAAATGCTGATGGGTTCTCTTTATTTGTCTGCCTTGCATTGTTAATTGCAAATACACTCAGGATTTTGTTTTGGTAAGTTAAAATCTTTTATCAAATATATAAACTATGTTAGACCTCCATTTACCCTGAAAGGTAATGAATGGTCTTACCTTGACTGACTACACTATGGTCCAATTTAAAAGCTGTGCCATAGTGGGATCGATTAAGGTAAAGCATGTTTGTTACCTTTCAAGGTTAACAAAGCCTAGTATATTTCACCCCTTTATTGCTAATTTCTACTCATGATCTACTGGTACTACTTTCTCTTTTTAATTTTTATCTTTTCATCCAGTTTCCTTTTACCTTCCATTCCTCTCCACTGTACCTCCATATTTTTTTGAACTTTCATTCATTTATTCATATTTTATTTCTAATGTAACCTTAGCTCCTTTATCATCTTTGGTGGAACGAACTATAGGCTAAATGTAGTGAATAACTTTTTTTCAGGTTGTATACACATACACGATAATTACTCTAATGAGGTAGGGATGAGGAAGGAAAGATTGCAATTGTTTGGAAAGAGTTTGGGAAACCATTTAGAAAAAACCACCCTCAATAGACCCAACCGGGATTTGAACGCTGATCTCCTCTTTATCAACAGGCCAGTTTGACATGAGAGTAACGCCTTAGATTGTTTGGTCACTGAAGTGGTTGGCAAACGCCATTTATACCTATTAAAATACATTTTTGAATATCAAACATGTCAAGAATCTTATACTTTTTTTAAAAAATGTTATCTTCTAATCACTGTAATGTTGAAATGCACATTGGCAAAAAACTTATTAATGAAATGTGTGGGTTTTTTTTTTGTTTTTTTAGGTTTGGTCAACATTATGAGCTTCCTATCCTTCTTCAGAGTTTTTTCATGAACATAACTATGTTTGCAATGGTTCATTTGTGTGTTAGTGTTCGTGCCAGGACTCAAATTATTAGAGGGAAGGATAGAGTATTCACAGGTAAGCCAACATATCAGTGCAGTCAACGTTTTTCATCTGTTTCATTGTGGTCTCTTATATGGAAAATTCACTTGTTAATGAAAGATTGTTTTACAGCAACCTAAATTTTAAATTCATTTAAAGGATGTTCAGGTATTACAACAAGTTATTAAACTATAAACAACCTATAATGTTCTATTTAATTGTTACACACATGATTATATCTTTATTGCTAGTTAAAATTATTCCTAAATATTTAAATTCATTAACCCTGTCAAATAATATGCTGTTAGAAGTAATCTATAAATTATTGATCCCAATATGTGCTCTTTGTGTGATCATATGGTTGTCTTTTCAGGGTTCACTTCTAAACCTCTTTCTTTACAAGCCTCTAATGCAAAGATCACTTTCAACTTCATGTTCACTTAACTTTCACTTTAAAAGGTAATGGTTCTCCTCTGGTTTTTAAATGGAAGCCATTATCATGCAGTTCACTTAACTTAATAGTTGTCCAGGGAGAATTTTCATGTCAAGTGAACGTTAAGTGAAGGCATCACATGTTCTAGCTAGCCAATCATGTTGCAAGTGGCGTCAAGAGGGCTATATATTACTTGGTATGTTTATGGTATGCACACGTATTATCCGGAACATTTTGATTTTCGACATTTCAGCAATTCTTGCAACACCTTCCTTACCCAAATAGCATATTCTAAGGCTAGGTTAAATTAACGAGGAAAGTACATCTCCTTGTTTCAACCAATCATGTATTTTGAAAGTATCTGATAACTGACATCCATCCTGTACCCTGCCATGCGTATCAGTCAAACATACCTCAATAATAGTTTGACAAGTTTTTTGGGTATCTCAACCTTAACTACAATTTACACATGATTATAATTTCATTCCTTTATCATTTGAAAGATTTAATTGCTATACAAAAGTATAAAAATAGCCCATAATAACAAAGTACCAGCTTAAAATAAAAATGGGATTTATTATTACTTAGTTATAGTTTTTAATTTTGTTTTTAGTTTTAATTCATAAATGTCGTTTGATTTTCTCTCTCATGGTTCTTCTATCATCAGTTCCACCTGTTTGTTGGTTTGATTTTCTCTCTCATGGTTTGTCCACCATCAGTTACACCTGCTTGTTGGTTTGATTTGCTCTCTCATGGTTCTTCTATCATCAGTTCCACCTGTTTGTTGGTTTGATTTTCTCTCTCATGGTTTGTCCACCATCAATTCCACCTGCTTGTTGGTTTGATTTGCTCTCTCATGGTTCTTCTACCATCAGTTCCACCTGTTTGTTGGTTTGATTTTCTCTCTCATGGTTTGTCCACCATCAGTTCCACCTGCTTGTTGGTTTGATTTGCTCTCTCATGGTAATGGTTCTTCTACCATCAGTTCCACCTGCTTGTTGGTTTGATTTGCTCTCTCATGGTTCTTCTACCATCAGTTCCACCTGTTTGTTGGATACACACCTGCACTCTTGTCTGTCTACAAATAACTTATGCAAACACACTCTGCTGTCAGCATTCCTTTATTTTAGTAACGAAGAGAAACCTGCACTGATGGGTACACAGACAAAGTCATCAGTCTCATCTGATTGGTTCTGCCTGGGAATTAAGAGTGGTAAATTGTCGGTTTTATACTGGCTTACAATCCATTTTTATAATAATAACACCTCACATGGTTATCAAAAGCTTGATTTAACCAATAGGGATTAAAAGAGTAGTTTAGAAAAAATGCACTCACATTGGTATTAGTTGGAGATATAAAACTGTGCCAATAAATCATGCGGGTAAAATTACCCACAGTTCATCTAGCCGAGATTGAACCTTTACCTCTACAGCAGAAACCCAGAATTCTAAAAAACTAATTAGGCCTACTACTTGTTCCGTTTTCCACATATGTACTGATTACGCTAATGAGTTAGAGATGAGACCTGCTTCGGCAGCCGTGTGATATCACGCGCTAGGGGAAGATCGGGGTTTGATCTCGGTCGGGTTCACTGAGGGTAGTTTTCCCCTAAATGATTTTCCACTCTCCCTCCACACAAATGTGGGTGCACTTCCTCTGAATTAAACCTTCATAAGCCCTAACCCATTAGTGTAATTAGTATATAAGTGTATAATCCGAATTAGTAGTAAAACGCAGTGTTAAAAAAAAATTAGAGATGAAGGAGGCTGCATTTAGAGTAAGTGTTACTGCATTTGAATGGAGGGTGAGTGGAAAATCCTTTTAGAAAAATCACCCTCCTTACACCCTACTGAGATTCAAACTTCGATCTGCCTGTTATCAGCAGTCTAGTCTAACACGAGAGTGACACCTTGGACCATGTAGCCACTGAAAAAGGACTGACACCTTAAAACATCACTAAGTTCAGAGGCTTTCCACCTCCTGGGCTTTCCCAGCCGGCAATTATGTTGGAATTCTTCAGAAATATTTAGTGGGGATTTATCCTTGACATTTAAGTGGGATGTAAACATAAAAGTATGATTTTAGTTGGAACTTTTGAAAATACAACTTTTTTCTTCTGCTAACGTTTATAACATTTTACTATATAATAGTGTTATTTTATAGGTTGATAATATCTTAAAAGTGACATTTGGGGATCAGATGATTTCATTTATAAATACATTTGAATTGTTTTATTAATTTTAGTGACAGTCAAAGAAGTTCCTTCCTATTAAAATCAGACTGTACTTTGGCTTGTCTTCACTCAATGAGAAACACACTTAGGAGGAAACTACAATGTTCAATAGTATGTGTATCCTTAATTTCTATTGGTTGGAGTTAGTCTTCGGAATTTTACTGTGGATATGTACGTTTTTTGCTTAAAAAAAACCAACACATCTTATGAGTGCACATCCGACAATCTGGTACGACTGATTTTATGCATGTCATTGGGGCAAATTCAAGTTGGGCTATTTTGTGATTACTATAATTCAAACAATTTTTGCACACAGATTTTTCTTCTTTTACTACTAAAATCATGATGGATGAAAATATACTCTTTTTTTTATTTAATTATGGTGACACACTTCTTTCTCTTTCAATTCAAGGTGCTTGTTATTACCTTTTCTTATATATGTCTTAATTACATTTATTAAATAACAATCAAATACCCAAAAATAATTTTTGTAAAACATATATTCACTATGTAGAGTGGTAGAGTATGTATGTTATAGTTTCAAATATTTTCTAAAGGTTTAGTCATCTCTACGCAATATATTTAGGCCTAACTGAAGCGTATTTATTTATTACGAGCAGAAGTACCTTGCAACACTTTTTTTCTCTCTCTTAAAACAGACAGAAAAAAATTATCTTCATTTTATTTCTTCCAACAAAGTTTTTAATAAATTTAAAAAAATCTAATCAAAAATTTTAAATTCCATTCTCAAGGTGGCATATGCTTGTACACAGGGACTACAAATTTTAAAATATCAACCCTCTGCTTGCGGTAGATATCATGCAATGCTCTTCACTTTATCAATATAGATGATATCATTTATTTATTGTGCATTTTGATATAAATTTGGCAAAAGAATGACTGTAATAAATTAAAAAATAACTATAATCCCACACTTAGTTTATTATTTTTATTTTTACCATTTTGGCCCCAAAATACGTTTTCTAATACAAGATGCACTAAAAAATTAGATCACTTTGTAAAGGAGGGTAGTATATATATTTTTCATGAAAAAATATTGTATCCATTTTAATTATTGTGCATTTTTTTTAAACTCGAATTTTGTTAAAATCAATTTTTTTTAATGCTCTATATTTGGTCAATTTGAATACATTTTCCTCTTTGTGAATTTTCTTTTTGACCTTTTCCAACCTATTTGGTTGACAGTGCCAAACAGTTCTAAAATAGTTCAATTTATTTTTGAGCATAGGATAGTGAAACACAGAAATATTTAAAAAAAACTCAATCCCAAGGATATCCTATACTCTTAACGTGCAATAGAAGGAAACATGAATTATTGTAAGCTTTTTTTTTATGTATATATAACAAAAACATTTTTGAACAAAATAAATAAAATATCGCTCCAGTCTAAATCTCAACAGTTCTAGAATATTTGTTATCGGCATCACGAGATCTGAGTAGGGCCTCTTTTCATTTAAATGTTTACTATCAAATATCATTATGCTCATGACAAATATTTAAGAACTGTTGATATAATTATGTGTACAAAATCAAAATAAGTGAAGCAATTTTTTGTTTTGGACCCAAAAAGTTTTTCGCCACCCCAAAAATACTTATATTAGCTCATGTCCCTGTTCATCCCACATTAGGTGGGTGCATTTGTCTGTTCTCAATTTAGTCAGTCCATCATTTAATTCCAAATATTTGAAGGACGTACAAAGACAGATATGATACCGGTAGTCTTAATTAATAATACACACGGAAGGTCAAATTTTCCAACAAATTATTTCATATAGAGAAATAATACAGAAAACCTGACTTTGATTCAAGGTTGACGCTAAATTGAATTTTATTTCCAAGTTGACAGTTATCTGAGGTTATCAGGAGCGAAAGGTATAAAGGGGTGTGGTGGGGTCATGTGTTTTAACATAGCCAGTGTATAATTAAATTTACAGGAAAAATTTGACATATATTTGTGGATCCTACAAACTGAAATACGATTTTTAAGTATCTCAATGCCTAATGTTTACAACATAGTTAAATTTGTTTTGTTTTATTTAGTTTTTTAAATGGATTTTTTTTTATATTAAGGTTAGTTATCATTAACAAATTAAAAATGGTAAAAGGTTGTTTTTTCCCCCCGAGCTTGTAAAAGGTGTGATAACTAACTGGACGTGTTCTATGACAACAGCAGGGAAGACTGAAGATCGCAGCGTGTCGTTCCCTCGCAGTAAGGAGCTTTATGCAGGCCACTCCTTCAGTGGTATGTGTGTGTCTCCACAGCTTAACACGCTCGACTGGCAAATAGACCATTCCTGCACTCATTGCTTTAATGTTTAACTCACTTTGCATTGCTTTAGTATTGCTCTCATCTGGGAAACTCAAGTTTTATTTAAACTATACACAGAAACTAGAAAAATCAGTTGTTTTAATAACTGAGGGGAAACCCGCACAGACAAAGGCACCAGTCTCATCTAATTGATTCTGTCGGGGTTTAGAGCGCTAAATTGTCAGTTTGTTTGTTTACATATCTATTTTTTATAATTATTTCACTTAAAGCAGAACTGTTAACGACTTAACTGTTGACGGCTTAATTCATGTAATGCGGTTAAAAGGATAATTTGAAAAATTTGTACCAGTATTTGTATGAATTGGAGATGTTAAACTGTATGTTGGTAAATCACATGTTGAAAATAACACCCAGCTCATCTTGCTCAGATTCAAACCTTAACCTCTTTATAAGGAACCTCCAAGTATGTTGTGAGACTGACATCTTAAACTCTGTTACCACTGAGGTTTCCAGGCCTGTAGCTCATGTTGAACTATATTCCTAAACATCTTGGTGGGGATTTTTTTTGGGAAACCATTTAAGAACAAATACCTTTAGTAGATTTGACTGACTAGGACTCAAACCAAGATTTTCCTGTCATAAGCAGGCCAGTCTAGCAAGAAAGTGACGCCTTAGGCTATTCAGCCCCTGAAGCGGGTAGTGGGGACTTACTAGACACAATTTGACTGATTCAAACTTTAAATTTAACTAAAAAGGAGCAAATAACTTATGTTTTAAGCATTTTAAAAAATTAATGAAAATACCTTTAGACAAAATTTAGTAGAAGAGTGTCAAATCTAATAAACCTTGAGGGGGGGGGGGAAAGGTGTAGGGGAAATACACTTTAGCTCCATTCCCTAAGATTTAAGGGATGGTCGATTTTAGAATTTGTATTGTCACCTCGCCCTCTAGAACAAGGTGGTAGCTGATATTCCTTTTATCTTTCTATATTCTTTCTTTTAAAATGTTCTTCTTGTCTGTCTCCATGCATACTGTACAGGGTGTTTGGAAACTCAATACCCAAACTGCACATATAGTTTGTTTGAACCCAGAGCAATACAAAATCCCTATACACTTACATCCTACAAACTATGCTAATACCATTAAATTGTGTTCGAAATTTCAGCCAACAGCACCGGGAGAGCTGTGTAAGGATATGTGTACAACAAGTTGCATAGGAGTTGGGCGCATTGCACTGAACATGTAATAATGGCAAGCACTTTCTGTGATGTAGGACCGTTCATGTTGACCCTCAGAACGTATTCCCATTTCTAGATCAACTGGTGAGTTGTTTTCTATTAATTATGGTATATTTTGCTGCCGTGCTCCAAGATGTGGAGGTGTGCCTGACTCCTATGCAACTTGTTGTACACACATACTTCCACAGCTTTGCTCTCCCGGCGCTGCGCACCGAACCTTTAAACACAATTTAATGGCATTAGCATAATTGGCCAGACGTAATCTTTTATAGGGTTTTGTATTACTTTTGGTTCAAACAAACTATATGTGCAGTTTGGGTGTTGAGTTTCCAAACAACCTTTATAATACTTAGTTCAGGGTTGCCACACACCTGGAAAACAAGGAGAACCAGGATTTTTTTGTGTCTGGAAAAAATTGGAAAAACACAAGGAATTTTTCAAAATTTAGTAAAAAATACTGGAATATTTGTTAATTTGGTACATTTAACTGATAGGTTAAAATAGAAGATCTTAGGAAATACGATAAAGTCAGTTGGATTAAAAATTAAATTTTATTACTCTTTTCTTCACTCTATCTGCCTGAAAAAATGGGTCAATTCCTTTTGGAAAACCTGGAAAACACGGGGAATTTGGTAGTAAGAAAAAAGTGGCAGCCCTGTTAGTTTTTTTCCACTAATATTTTTTAATGGTGAATGTTTCTTTAAATTGTTTATACACTCCAATTTTCATAGGAAGAGCCTAGAGAAAACAATTTTTTTCCCTTACACAATTGGTAACATTTTACTATTTAATGTCTTGGTAAAGTGATAGCTGCTGAATACATGACCTGATGTATGGATACGTGAAAGTAGATCTAGTAGATTTTATAGCTGTCAAATAATCTTATTCTTATGAAAATTGTACTGTACTTAGGGTTTTTGGAGTGTTTAATCATTGGTGATGGTGTTTTTATTTTTGTCTGTTAAATAATTGTTTGAAATGTCTTGGGTTAGTTCTTTCTTGAAAGCACTAGAAAAAAATTCCTTGTATAGATATGTTTATGTTTTAGTTTTCCTAAGCTGATCAGCCATTTGGAAATTTCAGTGCATGGATTTGATAAGAGTTGTTGATATAGGGCAACATAGTAGGAGAGCGGGTATCTGACAGCTGGGAAAAATTACCATACTTCAATTTGTTAAACCATATGATATGCAATAACATATTTTGATTTGCTGTTGCTTTTGGCAGTCAAAACATTCACACAAACAATCTATGTTTTTAATTATTATTTATGAACGATTATTTTTACGTTATTGAAACACAATCCTATAAAATTAACTTATGTTTCTTTTTTGTCAGTGGTTCCCTTAAAAAATGCCTTTCAAACTGGCGCTACTAAAATGCTGCATGCTCTTCTGAAATCATGATGGCGAACCAGCTGAGATAATGGTGGTTGATGATGTCATACAAACAGTCTTTATATCTGTTCATGAGCTGTTTACAAAATTAAAAACAAACTTGTATATTTAGTGTGGCTCTCTCTAAGTTATAAAAACATTGATTTATTTTGGTGGCAAGTCATAACAAGATAAAAGAGTAAATATACATTTTAATTTATTATTTTATCTACGATAATATATCTTGAGGTCACAACCACAAAACAAAAAACATAATAGTCTCATTAATATATTTTGGTCTTTCAATAAGTTAGGAAAACTACAATCTTTGAGTAAACCTTAGGGAAATATTATCATTCTCTTTTGATAATTTTTTTTTGGATAATATAATATTAGTACTCAAATAATAATTATTTCTGAATAGGTTGAAATTAGTCAATTTCTGCCAATGTTTACAAAAAAGAGCCTTCTGCTAGCTGTCACTTACCAACACTCCTGCCTGCCGTGGATGCTCTATATTCTTTTAATTTGAGAGCCAATTTTACTAACGGCAATGCATTTTACACTAAATTTTTAGTTTTACTTAAATATAATTAGATGATAAGTTATATTTGGGTGCATTATATCTGATTCACGAGATAATCTATACACTATAAAATACTGTTATAAAAGCCACCAATTCTTCTTTCAGGTACCCATGCATTAAGTTTGAGATCTGGTTGATAGCTTTAGTAGAGTACATGCCTACATGGTAGGCGTATAAATACACGAAAGTAGATAGAGTATGAACTAATATTTGACACTATATTTACATATTGCCATTGCCTGGTATTGGCTTGTATATAATACTCATATACACACCTATTTCAATTTTCACAGAAAGGGTCTTTCCTGACATCTAAAAAAGTAACTAGATCTACTTCCACATATTCATATGTCAGTGTCGAGTCATGTTATCTATAACTGTTACTTTTGATAGATATTATCAATACTTATAAAACCCACTTCACTGGCTGAACGGTCTAAGGCGTCACTCTTGTACTAAACTGTCCTGCTGATGACGGGGAGTTTAGGGTTTGAGTCCTGGTCAGGTGTACTGAGTGGGTTTTTACCTAGATTGTTTCACATTATCCTTTCATGTAAATGCAGGTATATTACCTCTAAAATCCTTACTTCCTAATCCCTACCCCATTTGAGTAATTATAATATGTACCTATAACCTGAACAGGTAGTAAAATGTGGTGATAAATAAAAGAATATAGTAAAACGTTAGCAATGTTGGATGGAAAAAATATTGTATTTTCTCAAAGATCCTTCCTATGAAAATTCGACTGTAAACCCACACTAACATCTTCTTTCTATCACAAAATCTGAGTCGGTTTCACAAATTGATCTCTCACTGTATATATTTTAGTGGTTTGTAACAATAATTATTACAGTTGGTGGTAATTAAATAAGACACATTGGACCGCTTGTAAATACTGTGTACATATTAATCCAAAACTAAGCTACTTTACCATGTTTGTTTATTTTACAGGTTAAATATACATAATTTTCAAACCATAACTATCAAACTCACTTTAAACAAAACTAAATTTAAATTTCTGTTAGTAGTTGATTTTTCTTATTGTGTAACAAATATTAAAAGATTGCATTATTTTAGTTCAACAAAAAAATTTTGGCCTGTATACTTAACATAAAACAACATCTAGCACTAGGGGTGTGCGAATTCCACTTTTTCATTTCGAAGCGAACTCGAATCGAATGAAATATTCTCGAAGCCGAATCGAAGTTTGAATATTTTCTTTTAGTTGTTTTATGCTTGAAAAATATATTATGGTTATTTAAATTACTTTATGCAGTAAAATTACTTGGAAAATGTTTTATTGTACAATTGTTATATTTAATACTACTCTGACAAATCAGGTTACTATCCAACATGCAATTCAATTTCTTCAGATTTTTTTTACATACATATTAATATGTAGTGTACAAAAGAGCTTAGAATGGCTATAATTGAACATAAATAAATTATTTTAGCTGTCATTGTTTTTACTGGCAAAGCTTCAAAGCCAGAATTTGTTTCGAAGCGAAGTCGAAACTGATGTTTGTTTCGAAGCCAAGTCGAAGCTTCGCACACTGTTATCTAACACCCATTTAAATTTAAAATCACGAGAGATAAAAAGTTTGAAATACCCACAATATCTTCCATCTGCCATTTTGTTGAGTGTGTTTCTGCTTACTTCAATTATTTTCAACTATTTTGAATATTTTTAGGATTTGATTATACATGAAAAATGAAAAAAAAAAGTTTAGTGCCGTTCATATGACTGCCTATCAGCTAGTACCTGTTCTAGTATGTGTTTCTGTTTCAGATTTTGACAAACATTATTTCTGGGCATGGACAGACTTCATGTCGTACATTGATTTCATGTTACTGTTCACCATCGGCTGTTCGCTCCTCATGTACCTCTTTATTGAGCACCACATTTTCGTGCAGACGGTGGGTTTCTTGGCTGTACTAACCGAGGCCCTGCTCGGCGCCCCCCAGCTACTGAGGAATCTCAGGAACAAATCTACGGAAGGGATGAGGCAAGCTATTTATTTCGTAACTGGACCTTTTTTTGTACTGACGAGAACTGACATAAACATTGTAGTTTCCCTTCATACGTCCAGGCAAACACCGGTTAGTCTCTTTTTTTTTTCCATAACTGGACCTTTTCACCGACAGGAACTACAAATCTCACTAGGTTGGTCGACTCTTACCCAGATGGATTCTGAGCTTCTTGTACAGCTGCATTGAGGGGGGGGGGGGTTTCTTCCAGGCAAATACCAGTTCGTTTCTGTGTAACTGGACCTTTTTACTGTTAGAACCTACAAGTTGCACTATTAGGCTTTTAGATTCTGACCCGAGAGGAGGGAAGCATACGCTGCTTTTTGTATGGCTGCATTAAGGGTGAATTAGCCTAAGTGTGTTTTCCCCAGTACTGGCAAATACTGGTTCATTTCTGTATAACTGGTCCTCTTACCAGCTGGACTTACTTGTCACTAGTTGATAGACTGCTCGATTCTGACTCGAGAGATTGTACAGCTGCTCTGGGGTTGATTTAGCTACATTGTGTTCTCCACACTTCTTCCATGCAAATGCCGGTTAGTAAATTTATAGATGGAACTTTTCACCTGATGAGACTGACAGACCATACTGATAGGCATCTTGACTACTATTCAGGGTTCCTCACACAGCTGAATCAAGGGTGGTTTAGCCAGGTTTGACATTTTCTCACCTTCCTCCAGGCAAATAACAGTCCATTCACTTCTTGTTTGCTTACTTATCTTTTCCCCATTATGTTCAGGTGTTGACTTTGGTCTCTGTTTAATATTGCTTAAAGTTTTATGCATCTCTAAAAAAAAATTTATGGTTTTGAGTACCAATCACCTCGAAAGTTTCATTGTCTTCATGTGGTGGCTTAGCAAGTGAAGTTGAATGGCTCAAAATTAATTATATGTGTGACTTGCTTCGGTGGCCACATGATCTGAGATGTCATTCTTGCAAAAGACCAGACTGACGACGACAGGGAGATAGAGGTTTAAATCCTGGTTGAGTGTACTAAGGGTGGTTTTTCCAAAATTGTTTTCCACTCTCCCTCCACACATATTTGTGTCCACTTCCTCTAAAATTCAACTTTCCTCAATAATATTTTACTAGTGCAATTAGTACATATGCGTATAGCCTGAACAGGTTCTAAGACGTGGGGCTAAAAAAAATTACAAGTGTGGTCTCATTCTTTTAAAATCTCACTTATTTTAATTACTTCTTTCTTTTTACTATATCATCTTACTACCTGTTGAGGTTATACGCATATTTTACCAACTAAGCTAATGTATCAGGGATTAGGAAGGTTGGATTTAGAGAAAGTGGAGGAGAGTGGAAAACCATTTTGGAACCCCTTAGTACATCCGACGGAGATTTGAACCTCAGTTTCCCTATCATTGGCATTCTAGTCCATAGCGAGAGTGATGCCTTAAACCATGCATCCACTGAAGCAGGTTGTGTAGTAAAATGTGCTAATAATGTTTGCTTAAAACCAAAATTGTATTTTCTAAAAGGTTTGTCCTATAAAAATGGACTGCAGAAGTGACAAATAAGTTTAAAAATAAGATTGTGTGGAATCGTAAACCTTGAGAAAGGATTGGTAGTTGCTTTTCACCAAAACTTGGGCTGGAAAAATATTTCCCAGGATTTTTCATGGAAAAAATATAAAAAAGTTACGATTAAGGACTTGTATTTAATTCTCATTAAAAATATTATTAATTTATTAAATTTAAATTAACATTATCTTCCATTAAGTAGATGGTTACCCGTAACTTAAGTCACTCTTGTTAACTAACTTACAACACAACTCGGTGCTATTAAATAACATGATTACACTGCATATAATTGTGAGAAATATCTATCCCTGTATAAATTTAAGACTAAACATGACTCAGTTAAGAAATGTTTTTGTTATTCTTATGTGGCTTACTTTTATTTATTCAGATTAGTTAGAATATTTTGTGGCTTACTTTTATTTATTCAGATTAGTTAGAATATTTTGAGATTTAATTGTATTTATTTATTAAAATTCATGCCATGGGTTTTTTATTTAAAAACTTTTTAATTCAATCTTAAAATTTATTTTTAGAATTAATTTACATTTATACCAAAAATGCTTGATTAAAAATATACAATTATAATTTTAAATAGTTGCATTAGACCTAGGTTTTTTAATTTACATTACATCAAAAACCTTACTCAACACTTGTTGGTCAAAATATTATTTAGTTTTTATTTGTAAAACTTACAATCTAAAAATAAATTAACATAAAAATTTTGTGTGTTCAAATTTTTTTTTCAAAGTTTAAAAATTTAAATTGATTGTTCATACCATAACTGCAACTGAAACAAAGTTTTTTCTCTTTTTCAGATTCAAAAGTATTTTTGACATTTATCATTACATTTAAGGTTATTGAAACTATCAAATTACTTTTTTTTTTATTGGGACTAAACTTATTGGGACTAAACTTATTGGGACTAAAATTATGAATATGAAAAATAAATATAAGCTTAAAATTGTAAATGACTTAAGTTTTTCCCCTCTTTCTCTTCCTGTTCCTGTAGAAAATCGTTACTTCCCGCCCAAAAATTTCCCAAAGTCAAAATGTTTATTCTCGCACAGGAATAGTTTAAAATAATGCAATATTTATTACTGTTTCTAGTATCAAGATGGTAGTTATGTGGATGATGGGTGACACGTTTAAGACGGCATACTTTATTTTTAACGACTTGCCCCTGCAGTTCTGGTTGTGCGGCTGTCTGCAAGTGTTCATAGATATCATCATCCTGTTCCAAGTATATCTATATCGGCAAAACATTGGCGTACGGAGTAAAAAACAAGATGTTCCGGACTAGCACAGGTGGAATCTAGACTGGTTCTCTCAATTGCTGTTGACATTAACGTGACTTAATTCACTTTGTGGTAATTTTCGTGATTTTTTAGATTATTTCTAGTTGATTTGAAGGGATTTTGCCATGATCTTGAATGCGGCTTATTTATAATTAAACGTTAGGATAGTACAGGAAGTGCATGCAATAGTAATTTTCTGATGCATTTCTCAGAAACAAACTTCAAAATAGTCTTAGATACATCAGCAATATTAATTTTTCTGTATCATATTTTTCAGAAACATGTTAACTTTCTTAAAACTTAAATTTTTGAACCTGTTAGAACCATAAAAAACCAACAATCATGTAACTTTGCTTCATCACTTTTAATGGCAGATTATTTTAAATGTAACAAGATAATGTTTTCTATGATAATAAGCACTGCCATTTTTTTATGTTTGTTTCTTATAATTTTGTTAATCTCCACTCTTAGCGGTCGCTTTGAGTAAGTGTAATTTTCAGTATTTATATAAGCGGGTAACACAAACCCTTTAAACTAGACAGTAAAACATTGGGACACATTCGATCTTTCATAGCTAAAATTATTATTTTTATTTAATATTTTCATGGATAATTTTTGGATATTTTAGCACTGATGATATTTGTATTTTGATAAAAAAAAAATTCTGCAAACATTGTTTTTCTAATCACAACTATAAAATGACACTTACAAAGGAAAAGACAATATACATATGAAAAATATATCTATAGTGTAAGATAAATATCAAGCTTTGTTTGAAGATGAATTAGGCTAGAAATGTAAGTTGGGTTATTGAGGGTTAACAAAATACACAATAAAAATGTGCCTTAGGATTCATTTTCTCTTAGAAGAAACGTTAAAAAACTAATTTTTTTCTAAAATCTACCTGTAAAAATTACTGATTACTAGAAAGTAGAAATCCTGATTTATGTTAAATAAAAGGATTGGATTTCATTAAATAAAAAAAGGGGTTTCGATACAAAGCGTCACTAAATAGAGTATTTAGTTTTGCCTTTGGTCACAATATGGCCATTATAATAGCAGGCGCAAACAGATCTTGCACCAATTTATTTGGTTGAGGGAAATAAGTTTCTCAGACTAAGGGAACTTTTTTTGTTTTTATTATTTGGAATGTGGCTGTCATTAATTCAAATTTAAATCAACAAAATTTACTATAATTCGCATTCTCTCTTCCTCATTTCTAACCTTTTAGTGTAATTAGTACATAGGCATATAACAAGAACAGGTAGTAAGCGGTGCTAAAATAAAATCCATTGATATTTCAAGGTCAGTCATAATGTTGATGTACACTTTTTTTCCCCATGTTTTGCATATGTACTCATTACATTAATGTGCTAGAGATGAAGTTTAAATCTATAGAATGTTCACCCACATTTATATGAAGGGAGAATGGAAAACTATTTAGGGAAAAACTTCATCAGTACACCAGACCGGGATGTGAGAGTGACACTTGATAACATTTAGCCACTTAAGCATATCTGTACACTTAGTCATCAAATAGATAAATAGTAGCTTACTAGTGGTTCATCAATAATTATTATGTATCAGTTTTTTTTTATTTATTTATTATTACCCGCCTCGGTGGCGTAGTTGGCTAACGCGCTAGTCGTGTTGAGCTCGACCGCCAAGGACGGGGAGATCGAGGTTCGAATCTTGGTCGGGTGAACTGGGGGTGGTTTTTCCTAAATGGTTTTCCACGCTCCTTCCACGCAAATGCGGGTTCACTTCCTCTAAATTCAACCCTCCATATTCCTAATCCGTTAGCGTAATTAGTACTTAAGCGTATAACCCGAACGGGTGGTAAGACGCGGTGCTAAATATAAATATTTATTATTATTATTATTATTATTATTTAGCACCGCGTCTTACTGTCCGTTCGGGTTATACGCTTAAGTACTAATTACGCTAATGGATCGGGAATTGTGAAGGTTGAATGTAGAGAAAGTGAACCCGCATTTGGGTGGGGAGAGAGAGTGGAAAACCATTTAGGGAAAACCACCCCCAGTTCACCCGACCGAGATTCAAACCTCGAGCTCCCCGTCCTCGGCAGTCGAGCTCAACACGACTAGCACGTTAGCCTACTACGCCACCGAGGCGGGTAGTTTTTTTTATTTAAAAAAGATTCAATATTTAACTACCCCTAAATATTTGTAAGTATATTGTTAAATCCAGGCGACCTCACCTCATTGGGGGCGGTAAGGTGGGTGGGGTGTTTGAAATCTTGCGCCCGTGGGCACCCCCCAACCAAAGGGCGGTTCCAGAGATACGTGTTGGGGGGGATTGGGGTTTGGTGTTTTAGGTTAAGTGTTAGAGTTAATTTTAACTAGCCTATATGTTAACTGAATGTCTGAGTAATGTACATGCGAAATTTCAGCTCAAACGGTGTGGTTGTTTTCGATTGAAAGTGTAAAGTAGATTTTTAGCAAATGAGACAAAGACAGAGTGATTACTTTATATTATCCTATTGTAGAAGATTATAGTAGCTTATTATAGTCATTTGCTTACAAATGGAATATTTGTGAACTCTATAATTAACTTAGCTAGTTAAAAAAAAGGGACGAGAATCTGGCACTGTGCAGGATGTAGTAAAGGCGGTAGAATTTTTTTCTATCGATAAAAAAAAATAGTCGCCCTGTATCTTCTCGCTCACTGTGTGATGTGTTCTCAGTTTATGTTTTGGAAGCATCACATGAGCTTTATTCGCTTGTTTAACGAGGTGTCAACTTGCAAGCCAGAAACCTACTATTCCTATTTTTCCTTTGACAAAGTTTGGATTTATATTTACTAGAAATGTCTATGCTCATGATTTTTCCATTTCATAAGAATCCTGGTTTGGAAAATCAATTCAACCCTAAATAATTGATAAAAAATGGCTTATTATAAGATTTAATCTAGTGTTTACCATGTTTAATAAACATACAGGAGTATGTCTCTACAAAACTACATTCTTTTTTAGTTGCTAGTTAGAATAGTCTTCTTTGTTATGCCATTTTAAATAGTTGTAATTTAGGATTGGTTTTTGTTATAAAAATTGGAATAACATATTTGGTGTCTTATCCTATCGGCTATGCCTTTTGTTCTCAGGGATATATTTAACAATGTAATCACTATCATTAACTTTTTTCCAGCCTGTGGCCGGGTCAGTTAAGTTAAACGGCTCCATCTTCCTCTTTCCTTCCAAAATTATTCCTCCTTTATTTGCTTCCATTATACTCCTGTCACTCGCACACTTGCTGTTATCCGCTCCTCCCATCCTTTTCTTGGTCTCTCTTTTAAAAATCATAAAGCATTTTTTATAATAATAATAATAAGTCTAAGAAACAAACTAAACACAGTTTTTGATGTGGTGTCACAGCCCACCACTTTTCAACCAGTGTGAAACTGTGCAAAACTGCAATTCGGATGGTGCTTAATTATAATGTGTTTTTTTTACAAATATATTTGTTTCAAAAGATAGCTAAAAGCTAAACAGGCTATGCTAATGAAAATAAGACTTTGAGAAATTGAAACTTAACTAAAACAAACAAAATGGCGATGGTACTATCAGATGTTTGTCAGCTTATTAGGAACACCATCTATTATGTTAAAACATGGCTTGATAAATAGCACTTTTAGTGATAAGTCGAGGTATAGCAGCCGGTTAATTTGGGTATGTTTAAGTCCTGAATTTTGTTATCATTTTCCTACATGAACTATGTGATTTTAGATAGTAGCTAAGTGCTTTTAAATACTGTCATTACATTTTTATAACAGTTTCTCAGACACAAAAAGCAATACTTACTTTGCACGTGTTTGTTTTCTAGCAGTATTTGTTAGATCTTGGTGATGGTAATCGATAATTATTATATCAGAACAGTTGTTCATACTTTACATATCCACTGTATAATACTATCATATGTCTTTGTAAAAAAAAAATCTCAAATTTGATTGGTGCCATTTTATTTTTTTAATTACATATATATATTATATAGAATGTATAGTTTTTTTAAATATTCTATATTCAAGAGTAGTTTTCATTATAGTTTAAGATTAAACTTATGTTTTTTCATGATTGCATCAAGTTTGGTTTGCATCCATATAATCTTTTTACAATTACCCTTGTCTCGACTTTATATTGTCATTTCTTAATTTGGAAGCTTTTTCGCAAAAATGTTGTTTGTTGTTGTTTAGTATCATATTATGCTCATGTTCAGTGATGTAGTATTTTAATTAACCTATTTTTATTATGAGTGAAAATCACTTATTTTATTTTAAAAAAAGTTTTAACTATTTATTACATCTATACATTATCTGTTCTCGACAATTAGCAAGAACTTCTTGCATTTCAACTGACAATATGTGATTTATTTAATTTGTTCAACTATTGATTTATTACTTTGGTAGTCTAGTCTATAAGGGTGTGCGAAGCTTCCAAAACTTCGACCCCGCTTCGAATATTTGTCAGCTTTGACTTCTATTCGAAAGTAAAATTCTGGATTCGACAATTACAAAGCTTTGCCATAAAAATCATTGAAAGCTAAAATACACATTTATGCTTAATTTTTATGTCAGTTTGTGTTGTTATTTACATCACAAATACATGTTCACGTGATAAAAATCAGAAATATTTCAAAATAATTAAATTACATTTTGGGACAGTGACTTAATTTATCGGTTTATGAGGAAATATGTTAATCGTGTTTGGAGTATAATATTTTGAAAAATGAAATCTATTTCTGAAGATAAAAATAATAAAAACATTTTTAAAAATTCTAGCTTTTTTTTTTAAATTTAAAATTCGATTCATCTTCAGAAATATTTCATATTATATGATTGGAATTTAAAAAGTGGACTTTGTCACCCCTACTAGTTTATTTAACTAAATATTTGCTAGAAAATTTAACAACAAAATAACTCATTTGAGAAAAATAAACTAAATAATCATTTAATTTGCTAATCTAAGTTGTTCTGTTGAAAAATTCCTTATTATTGGCTATTTTATATTCTTCGGGTTTTTATTATGGAGAACAGGAACTCACCAGGACACCTCTAATTTTCCTCAGGCACAATGTTTTAAAACCAAGAAAGTCCAAAAAACAATTATTATTATTATTACGGGTTGAAATATTCCGGTACCCTTGTGACCTGACAAGTACTGGACCAAAGAATTCGACTTTTAAGAACCCTTTACCTCTTACGCCGAGGCCACAGACAAATAATATAACCAGGCACTCAACCACCAGGTTAAAATGGTTGCTCTCCTTTTGGCAGCTTGAGTCCTTCAACACTAGGATCGCTGTGGTTAGTCCTGTCATCACCCAGCAGTGACACTAGCGAAGCCTAGTGTTGAAGGACTCAATCTGGCAAAAGGAGCGCAGCGAAACCCCCTTAAGGCTGAGAGTCTGTTTCTTACTTGTCTGTGGTCTAGGCCCTAGGTTTGCGCCATATCACTCCACTCATTGCTATGTCATACAATGTAGAGAGCTTAAAACAGGAAATAATATACCACATTTTACAATTCTTGGTCTCTTGGAAAACATAATTAGTGGTTTAATACGGCCAGAATACAATCTTAAACAAACACTCGGCTGCATATGTAAACAACTTTGGCGCCTTTGTACTGCTAATAGTACCCCATTGGTGGCCACCCCTCAAACTAACGGCGGCAGATTCAAAACGTGCCGGACCACGAGAGTTGCCGGACTAAAGAGTTTCTACCTGTATTATTATTTTTTTTGTTGAAAGAAGCAAAATGTATTTAGATCAACTTTCCAATCTTAGGAAGTTTAATAAGGGATGTTACACTATTCAAGACAAATCAATTTATTTATTTTCTGCTCTTAATTTTAAAAAACATTATAAAAATAAGAGTCTAATTTTCCCACATTGCTGTGATGATTTTTTTTTATTCGCTTATTTTGGTCACATTAAATCTTGAGCTGCCATAAAAAATAAATCAAAGGCTGAAAATTCAACAAAAAAAATTATGATACATTTAATGTAACGCTCATTCAGTTGAATAAAAAAGTGAATTTCTGTGGCATGGTTGCTAAGTTTGTCCTATAGTTATTTTGGTCTGAACCAACAATAAGCAGCATATTAGTTACAAATTCAATATATATTTAATCTCAAAATTAATGCTTGAATCTCAAATATTCTTCATGGCTCATCCTTAAAAACTCAAACACTAATTTAAACTAAAGTGTTGTAAACAAAAATAATGAACTGTACACATCACGAACCACCATTAACGGCTGATTAACCGGGCTAATAGATATATGATTATTTTCGAACCGGAAAACTAAGAAATTGTGGGGTTTTCTCTTATAAACTTCACAGCAATGAATTTGGGAACGTTTTTTTTTTAATTTCATATTAATATTTTATAAAATTTTAGCTACTTATTATAAAATGGTTTTACGGGTCTCACTTTCACTGTTTTCTAAAGTTATGTCAGATCCACACCACAACGCAAAACTTTGTTAAAGCTAGTTTTTTTTTTACACAAGTCTTACTTCCTGTTCAGATTATACACGTATCTACTATTTATGCTAATCAGCTAAGGATGAGGAAGGTTGAATTTAGACAAAGTTTACCTGCATTTGCATGAAAGGAGAGTGGAAAATCATTTTGGGAAAAGCACCTGACTGAGATTTAAACCTAAATCTCGCCGTCATCGGCAGTCTAGTCTATTGCGAGCGTGATGTCTTAGATCATGCAGCCACCAAAGCAGGTAGAGCTGAATTAACTACCTTGGTTATACCTTATTTATGAAACTAGACAGGTTGTTAAAAATTGGGTCCTGAAAATATCAGTCAAAGATGTCCTGGTGGGTGTTTACGTGTGTATAAAGTCTGAGTGTAAATAGGTTAAATATAAATAAAGTTAATTATATTACACACAGTAATCGCTGTATTGTGGATTAGGATTAACAACTAATATGAAAGTGCACTGATAACTAAGCTTAATAAATAAATATTTTTTCACTTTAAGGTTGTCATGTTGTCGGTTTGAAATCCATCTGAGAGAATGTAAGTATTACGTTTAGGCCTATAATTAAGCATCTTATCAGTAGGTGTTGGGTAATTTTACTAATGATATGTTAAGTATATGCTGAAAAAATAGACGTTTTCTTTTCAAATTGGTATGAATTTTCGCTTTAGTATGTCATTTTTAGATATAGTTCTTATTTACAAATGTGATGTGTATTTTTAACAAGAGGCTTTCCATAAACTACATCACGCTAACGTTTTTACAACCCCTGCTCCCCACATCCCATACCCCTCACCTCCTTGTCACAAATAGTCCAATATTGTGGAAAAACCCCTTCTGATAATACATCACTATATCACGGAAGACTCCCCTCTATTTAAATAGTATTTTTAATTGTAGAGCCTATATAACCCTTTTATTGAAATGTGTTCATATGTGATCGCCAAGCTCACTGATCATTGTTTGTTTTTATATACATGCATGCAGTCATTGTCGGTTTTATTAACACAGAACGCTGCCAATTGTAGTGTGGCATCATGCATTATCT
>CABFWB010000041.1:0-39660 GCA_902151455.1 Timema bartmani
CGCCGAATTGTCTTCCGGGTCATAGGCGGCGAGGCTCCATGGAGTTGCGTCGGAGAAGATGTGGACCGAGGGTCGGTGGTTGGTCCTCCAACAGCAGGTGTTCCACCGGGGTAGACTTAGACTTTAATCGTGCATTCTATATCCTGTCAAATTTTGTCACACCGATCTTACTTCTCAGACATCTCATTTCACTCGCCTGCATTCTGGTCTGCCTCCCAACATTGCAACTCCTTTTCCACGTCGAGCGAGGCGGGCAGCGCCACAAAGTAGGGGAGTTCCTGTGGGGGTGAAGTACAGCGGGGACTGTGTGTGCCCCGTGATAGCTTCGGTAAACCTTGCAGGAACCTTGGAAAGTGACGGCTGATGGGGTTCAGGTGGAACTACGATAGGTCTAGCAAGTCCGTAGTGGATGCAAAATTGCTTTCAAAATAGGAACAATTACTATATTATTATTGTTATTTTATAATATCTAGGTATCGAAAGTGGCATCTGCAAATTACATGACTTGAAGTATTAATACGTGGAAGTAGACCTAGACACTTTTTAGCTGTCAGATAAGGCTCTGCCTGTGAAAAGTGTATCTAGAATATTATTTGTAGGATGTTTGTTTTTCAAAATTGCAATCAGATGTGAACCTTTTAATAACTTTAATAATTAATCCTTGAGAAATTGTTTGTAAGCGTTCAGCTGTAGCCTATTAGGAAAGAGTATTACCTGTGGTAATTTTTCTTCAATAATAAATTACTGTGGATTCACATGCACGCTAATTTTTAAAAAAAATTTAGGGGCCTATTTGAGGTATTTAAGGTGCACTTTCTGAAAAAACTGATCATATAGCACACTACCCCTAAATAACTTAAATCTAAAACAGATACATCACAATCCCCCGGACGTTAATTCTTCACTGTGAAACGGGAACCCTTAATTTCCCAAATGAGAAAATTTTCCGGCCGTGCCGGTAATTGAACCCTGGTCCCTTAGCTCAATTGGCAGACGTGCTGCACCAGCTTAGCTTCAGGTGTCAAGACGTTCATCCTAAAAAACAAGAGCAGGGTGGAAACCTGGCCACGTGGCAAGTTCTAAACCCATACCAAGATTTCATCTCTCGGCGCGAGATGAAATTGTTTCAGCTTTGTCCATTATGCTCGGCAACATCTTCTCTAAGAGAGCTAATCACTTTTTAAAAAAAAATTACCGACTCAATCAGCGCACATGCGCCTACAAAGCGAGATACAAGCATACAACTGCGTCTAATGTTGCGGAAATCATTTGAAATAACTCGATGAATGGGAAGTGTGTCGTTCTTGTTCTGTTTTGTTTCACGATGCAATACAATAATTTGAAAAACATCCATCTTGATATTAATTTGTTCATTCACTGGCTAGAAAAATGTCGGTAATCTTCTGTTTCTAGTTTGTGTTGCAACGCATCATTGGGCACATAGATGTGTGGTATTGTGTGAATTGCTGCGCTCCTCAAGCAGATTCTGCTCTAATTTTTTAGGCGAAAGTGTGAAGCAAGCTTTACTGTCCCCTTTCAATATTTGTTTCTCCACTTAAGCCTCGGACACACAGATCACTACGCTATGGACGTACGTTACAATAGGTGTCCGCACAAAAAGCTACGCTGGGGTCGTTTTCCACCAGTCTTCATCAAAGATGGCGGTTGTTCATAGTGTACTGTGGGACTGTGATCATTCTGTTGATATTTTACTTTAACATTTGATCAAAGAGATAGTAGACAGTAGTAGTAGGCATGATTGTGTTTACTACCATTGTCTAATATGATTGATCTAATATGATCTCGTAGCAAGAGTAGCGTCCGATTCTGTCTGTGTGGCCAAGACATTAGCGGGCGAAATTATGTCAAGATTTAATAAGGTTGATTGAAAATTAAAACTCTTAGATATGAACACAATATTTTACTGAGAAAACACAGCTTCATGAAACAACTTTGATGAATTACAAAACTGCACAGCAGTCAAAATATTTACAGCCATTTTCAGATTGCGATCGTCATAAATTGAGTTAGGTTACACAGAGTTATACTTGAACCTAAAAAAAAAATATGTTCAAATAGGTAGCAATTGACAATTCTATTATGTTTTCAGAATATCAACTTATAATTAAGGTTATATTAAATATACTTGAGGAGGATAGTCCATATAATACAAGCGGTGTCAATCTATTTTAATTTTAAAGGAACAGTTTGTTTTTCTTTATAGCTATTTTTTTAAATAAATATATTAAAAAAAAGATTCAGTCTCTAATTTGCTTAAAAAATAATGCAGACTTACAGTAAGTTAAAAAAATAACTTAGATATTCCAACAGTACTTAAAACATTGTTGTTATGTAAACTACATTTTTTAAATGAGCACCTTTTTTTTTAACAAGCATTAAACAAAATGTTATTGTTATTTCAATAATTTATTACAAACTATGTGTAGGAAAAATGTTGGTCAACAACATATGACTGATATGAAATCATTTTTGAAAATAGTAACATGACACTTTGGTTGGGCAGTACTAATACAACAAAATTTAATAGAGAAATAAATCAAAATATAATTTGTGTCTCTTCTGATAAATATAAAAAAACACAATTATTTTTCGCTTCTTAGGAACACAGATTTATTCCATAATATATAGGTAAATTGTGTTAATTTAGATGTGGTTAAGTCGTGGGTAGATGAGTGTTTGACAAATGGTACAATCGATCTTATACTCCCAACCTTTTTAATCTTTTTTATATACTTTCCAAGTCGCCCATAAGTCTAGCACTTTCAAATATGAATTATAAAATTACAATTAATTACGACAAGAACGCATAATGTGAATACTCTACGGTTTCCATCCCAAACAATCAGTCTTAAGATTGAATTTAAATATTGTATTCACTTCATTAGGAAGCAAGTTAAATATACAATCTAGTCTTATTCGCCAAGTTCTTTCAGCTTCTTCAATAATATTCTATGTTCTAACTGGCTGTTGGTGAGTTTTTGTTGCAATTCTTGCACCACAAACTCATGCAGTTTGCTCTTCTCTTGGTGCTCCAATTGGCAGGTGCTAAGTTTTTGTTGCAGGTTCATTATTGTCAACTTGTGCACTTTGCCATCCCAGTCGGACTTCTTCTTCAGATCTTGATATCTGAACTCTATCTCGGTGATCTTCATCTCGTGCTCTTTCTTCATTATATCTAACTGCATTTCCGTGATCTTCTCTTGATCACTCATCCTCTTTTCGTGCTCTCTCATGCTTGCCTCGTGTTCTTTCATTTTTGCCTTGTGTTCTTTCTTTAACTGTTCGAGAGTAAGCTCCATCACTCTGAAACGAGACTTTGTATAGTTACCGCTTGCCTCGGTTGGATTTGAAGTCTTGTCCTGCTCCTTTTCATCACAGGACCTCGCGTTGTCTTGTTGGGTAGAACGTTGGGTGGAACTTCGTTTACTGTCATGTGCTTGCCCGGCTGCAAGAGATACCGCTTTCTCTATTACGTGACCGCTTTGCTGTGCGTCGGATGGTTCCACGTTAGACTCGGTCTCAACACCATAATATGTTTCGGGAATAGGCGCACCACCGTAACTGCTTCCTGATAACTCGTCGTGCCTGTAAGATTCCGTGGCACTAAAGTCGACAAAAGCCGTCTCGTAATGTTCTTGTTCGTTGTCGGAGACGTAAGGCTCTTCCTTGACGAATATTAGATCTTCCGATTCCACGAGAAGATTTTCTTGACTGGTTGACGGACCGGGGTTTGTATAAGAGATCAACCCCGCTTCCTTTCCGGAAGACGATGGCTGCTGTGCATCTGAAAAGGGAATTAATAAAAAACATTAGAATCAAACAACTTAATGCCCAAATGGTTATACAGTAAGTTCTCGACTTTTACGCGATTAATTCGTTCAGAAATATTTCGAGCCGCTCGAAACATCACTTATCGCGTCAAATAGTATATATATATGCAAATAATTAAAGCTAACCAGGCCCAGCTTATGAAAATAAAACTTCAAACAAAATGACGGCACTATCAGCTGTGCGTCAGATTTCTAGGGATGCCACATATTATGTTTAAAGTAGCGCTCGATTTACGGAGTTACTAGGCGAAAGTCGGAGTACTACAACCACGTACCTAAGAATTCGTGTAAGTCGACGACTTCCTGTACAGAAAAATAAATAAATAAAAAAGAGGGGTAAATAATAATAGCCTAAAACTCCCACACACCTATTTTTTCCTTACCTAGAAACAGGGGCTTCCCCAGAACTGTATTAGGGGAAAGGAGAGGGGAGATTCTACCGATGAAGATAAAACATGATTACATACAAAGGTAAAAGAAGACAAAGAAAACATTATGAACCAAGCAATGTAGAATATTTTGAGTTAACTGCCCGCTATTTATCCGAGAAAGTAATAAAATTAGTACCTATCGGACATCAATTTCAAGGTCATCAATAACAATGATACAACTACAACAATATGAAGCACACTATTTCCTCGTAATCTATGATATACACGGTTAAAAACAAATAAAGAAAGTACATCGACAGACAAGAAAGTGTATTAACATCAAGAATTGGAAACTCTTGAAGAATTATGAAACAATTTTAGGCCACTCCTATTGAAACCAATTTAAGAAATCAGCATCTTGTTTTTCACCAGGAGCACGTTTGTAAACAATATTTTGCCGCCTTTTTTTTTCTCCAAAAGTTATACCAATCTCTCAAAATACAACAAAACAGTCTCTCCCCATTCCCTTGGCGAGTAGTCCCGCTTTTTGCCGCATCAAGGGACCATCCAAGTGCTCATCTTGTTCGCGAAATTTAGTGAACTAAAGTTTTAACGCCAATTTCACTTTGAACATCTTTTCTACTATCGTTCCTCCAGTTAAAGATTTCAATTCATTTCCCTGCCCTCACATTATCATCTAGATTTATTTTTTATTTTTTTAGAATTGCACAAATGAGAGGCTACGAAACTTTCAACTACGCCGCTGCATTAAATCGGCTCGTCTTAGGTAATTTATCATAACGTTCTATTTCTAAAATAGCAGTTTTGTCACCAAGGAGCCTACCTTAAGGGCCTCACACTCGGTCAGTCCAGATTGACAGTAATGATCAGTCCAAACTGACGGAATGACGGTCTGATAGAATTTCCATCAAACCGGATTGTGGACTGGCCGTCCATCAGTCCGAACTGACCGTGTGTGGGGAGAGCGGGTGGGAGTTCAGTACAAACGATCAGTCTATCAGTCTGCTGTCGAGTGTCGTGGAGCAAACAGTGACCTCCTATTTCGTGTACTCCCATTTCGTGCACTCGGGAATTTCTACCCGAATCCGTCCCATCTCGTGTACTCTCAATATTTAGGCGTTATTACTAAGTAAACAAGTTATTTTTGTTTGTCCCATCCCGTGTACTGAATTAAAAAAATCTCTTAATATTTTGAATCGCTAGCGACTTTTATACTGGCGACTTTTTCACCCTTTAAGAAGTGGGTACAACTTCCATAAAACATACTTTAAAATTAACCAACTAGTTAACTAGGTTAGGTTAGGTTAGGTTAGGTTAAGTTAGGTTAGGCGTGGACTTGATTAAAGGAGGGGAAGAGGGGTTGAAGATGACACAGTGACGTGGACCTATACTAGTTCACGCGAGGTGAATGCTTCACTCTAGAAGAGAGGAAGAGTGAGTGGAAAAGTTGCGAGTGATTCAAGTCGTGAGTTATTCTTTCTTTATTGTTAAGTACACGAGATGGGACTAAGGGCCAGTTTCATAGTCATATTTAGTACGCCTAAAGTGCGAGTCGATACTAAATACAGGACGGCACCTACCTAGACCAAAATGGGATGGGCCAGTTTCGCATATGAAACTGGACCATTCCATTCAATTTCAGGTAGGCAACGTCTTGTATTTAGCATAGCGCCACACTTGAGGCGTACTAAATATGACTATGAAATTGGGCCTAATAAGAAGAATGTCTACTTAACAATACCTCACAAATATTTGAGTGCACGAGATGGGACAAATTCAGGTAAAAATTTCCTAGTACACGAGATGGGCATGAACCGGAGCAAACAGCATTGTGTGTAAGTCTCCTATGTTTATTGAAACAATTCTTTAGTGAGAAGGGAAGTACTATTTTAAATTTTAATTGTTTGAATACATTTATTTGTAATGTGCATTCTTGCTTGTGCCTGTGAGAGTTTCAATGGCTTTCTGGTCTAAAAGACTTTCTTTTGGAATGTATTGATGCATGGCAAGAGCAAGAATGCTTGTGTAGTGTAAAAACCTAAGATTATTGATACGAGTGTCCTTGCTTCAATACCCAAGCCTTCCCCCACAGTTATTTTCTTTTCCGTTCCTTCTTTTGTTTACGCTTTCTAACAATAAATGCAATTGCAGCACACAATGATTCATCCATATTAAAGCCTAAAAAACATAGAAACACGTCTAGCACCAGCGACGCTCTATTTCAGACTGACCGTGTATGTGCGCCAAGCTTCAGTTCAGTCCAAACTGACTGTCTGGACTGACCGTGTGTGGGGGCCCTTTAAGTAGCCGAATTGTTGCTAATCATATGGTTTAATATTGACAAAACCTTTAAGAGCACAAGAATTTGGTGTTTACTGGAACGAACACTAAACTATTTTCTATAATACATTATGTGGACTTGAAAACATAGTTTGAAAGTTGAAACTTTCCACTGTGACAAGTCCAATAATCCACATATTCTGGTTGATCATTAAGAGCTAAATGCCCGTAGGAGCGTAGAATGGATATTTGATAAATAAATTACGTTAATGGCAGGGGGAGTCACAGCACACATTTTAGGTTATTTGTATTTTTCTCCACCCCTGCTTGTTCTCCTACTGACAGGTAGCTCCCACTATGGACGTTATAGAACCACTTGGTTTCTGACGTTTAGTCTTTCTGATAGATTATTCAAGCCCCTTTTAGGGGTGGATCTGTACGTTTCTTTTGCACCTCCGTTATCATAGCACGTTATAAAACAAGGGTTAAAACTCTCCCACACTCAAATTAGTAGAGCCCGTTTCGGTGGCCGTATAGTCTAACGCGCTACTCTCATGTTAGACTATACTGCCGAGGACGGGGAGATCAGGGTTCGATCCCGGTCGGGTGCACTGAGGGTGGTTTTCCCTAAATGGTTTTTTACTCTCCTACCACGCAAATGTGGGTGCACTTCATCTAAATTAAACCTTCATAGTCCCTAACACATTAGTTAAATTAGTACATAGGCGTACAAACCGAACGGGTAGTAAGATGCGGTGTTGAAAAAAATTAGTACAGGTCTGTCTTTCACGAGACCGACAAACAAACGAACGAAGCAACAGTAGTGACTGCATCATGACGATGAGTGGTATTAATTAGGGGCTGCAACACAAACTCAGTGGCGCACTTAGAGTGGGGCAAGCGGGGCGTTTGCCCCTTCCACGACAATAAATAATTTTAATAAGAACCAAAATTATGTGAAATAGAGCAATGAGGACTTATTGAATGTAACAATTACATTTTAAGACAGCTTGATATTTTTTAAGTTTAATTTTAGCACCACGTCTTACTACCCATTCGGGTCATAGCTACGTTAATGTGTTAAGGGTGAAGAATGTTGAATTTAGATGAAATGTACTCGCATTGGTGTGCAGGGAGATTGAAAAACCATTTAGGGAAAACCACCCTCAGTATATTCGACTATATTCGAACCCTGATCTCCCCACCATTGGCAGTCCCAATCTGTTGCATGAGTGACACGTTAAAATACCATTCAACCACCGAATTGGGTCTGTAAGAAATTTCAACACTTTTTTTTAACGATACAATTATTTTAGGAATGTTACGATTAAGAATCAATTTTCATGAGTGTTTATACTATTTTCAGAATCTACTTACGTAAAATTCTGGAGCATTCCGAAGGGATGGGTGTATTTGGGGTTTATCCCCCTACCCCTCAAAGTAAAGTAAAAGGAGTGTGACATTTAAAGAAAACACACCGTATTTAAGTCATATTGGTCAAAACATTTAATTAAAAATAACTAAAATTAGAAACAAAGAAAATGTAATACAGGCCTGTTTCATCGGCGTTGTAAATGTTATCCCCACTAAATCTCTTAAGCAACTCCGGCGGTTTTTCAGATTCCGATTGTTCAGCGCTGTCCTTCTCACCGTGTGATTTTTTGTAACTAATGCCGTGTCTACATTTCCATCGAGACAACCAACCATCCGTAGCTTTGAAATTAACAAGACCTAGTTTTTTGGCCAGCTCCTCTGACTTGCATTTTAGCGTAGGACCGCTTATGCGCACGCCTCCTTTAGATGCAACGGAAAACCATTGAATCAGAGCATCCTCGACGTTTGGATATTTGCCTTCCCTCTTTCGCCTCTGAGATGTTTTCTTGAAGCCCAGGCGTAATTTCCACTCCTCTCTAAGTTTATCTTGTTGCTGTAACAGTCGTGAAATGGTAGATTTTGGCACCTTAATCACCTCCGATAGCTGGCGATGACTGCTATTAGGTTTATTTTTTATCTTGTCAAGAATAGAGATTTTTTCTGAAAGCGACAAATCTTTACGTGGCATCTTGACAGGGCTGAAGTCTTACCATGTACTGAAAAAAAAAATCGGAGCTTTGTTTTATACAGTTTTAATAGGTTTTTTGTGTGACCACGTGTCACTACCCATTCTGGTTGTGTGCACGCATGCACGCACGCGCGCACACACACACACATACATACACACACATATACATACATACATACATACATACATACATACATACATACATACATACATACATACATACATAAATCACGCCGTTCACTTACAGTGTAGGCAAGAAACTGTGCATATAGTTGTTTCAACTACGTACTTATCCATCCTCACTTTCTCCACACTTGCCTCAGTGCACTAGTTGGGCTACGATACCTCTTATCCCACTAACGCAAACGTGAGTTGAGTCACTTTCAAAGACCAGGAGGATTATAAAAGATATATATTTATTAAAGGTTCCATAGCTTAGTTGGGTCACGTTCAACGACCAGGGGGATTATAAAATATATAGATATCTTAAAAGCTTCATAGCTTAGTTGGGCCACGTTCAATGAGCAAGTGGATTAGAAGAGATATAGATCTCTTAAAAGCTTCATAGCTTAGTTGGGTCACGTTCAACGACCAGGGGGATTATAAAATATATAGATCTCTTAAAAGCTTCATAGCTTAGTTGGCCCACGTTCGATGATCAAGAGGATTATAAAATATATAAATCCCTTAAAAGCTTCATAGCTTAGTTGGGCCACGTTCAACGACCAGGAGATTTATAAAATAACTATATAGATCTGCTCCGAGCATTATATTTAACATGTGAGAATATTATATTTAAAATTAATTTTTAAAGAGTATTGAGTGTGATTAACAAGACGATGTGTTTGTTTTGCTCATTCATCACTAATTTTCCCACTTCCCGAACAGCTAAATGAATGAAATTTGGCAAAGTTATACACCAGAGGGTAATTAGGAAAAACTACGCAAATTCCAAAATGGGGCTCCAGGAATTGAAGGGACATTGAGGGGGAGGTGGGTGTCTTCAAATAGAAGAAGCCAATCAGGGAAGGTAGAAAACTAATATTTGGCTTGCAGGTAGAGGTACCACTCCTTCAGATAATATAACAAGCCTTATATTATGAAATTTCAAGCTCAGAGTTGGTATAATTGGGAAGCCCAAAATCAATTGAAACAATTTCTTACAAAGGTGCTATAAAACTTAAACTCAGCAAGAAGGTGAAGGGAATAACTTCAAACAACCAAAAAAGCCTGATAATTTCAAATTTTAAAATAGGAGTCTGGGGAAAAGTGGGGCATAAATGGAGAGGGTGATACACAGAACCACACCAACAGTAAACTAACCTTCAACGAACTTTTACATTTATGGTTGTAGCAATGAAAACTTTAACTCCTTAGGTATAAGCTCTTCTTTTAGCTACCGCCTTAGTTTTATTTAGTGAAAATCCACATCGAACTTTATTTCTACCAAAAAATGTCATTCACCTTCAACAGCCTTTATTACTTCTTCTTGATTCATCAGCAGTTTCGAAACAGCATCGCGCCTGGCCACGTAAATGTTCTTTCATAACAAGGCAAAATCATCCGTTATATCTTTTGCACGACGCTTTGCCGACTCAGAACGGATGAGTTTCGATGGTCTCTAACATAAATTTTCCTTTGCTCTTCGCTTTACACTATTACTTATAGCTTGTCTATATATGTTTTTCACCACTCCGTGAGTATGATTTGTATCACCCTCGATTATAATGTTACTGTGTATGTTGTCCGTGTACACTTTTGCTGAACACTTTTTGCTCAAACATCTCCAGCGAACTTTACCATCGGTAGCAGAATGAGCCATTGCAAATCTATTACTTTTTAGGACAAGCAATTTTTTGCCCCTTTCACTCCACATAAACAAACCTTCCATGTTTTAATTATGTAAATAAGGCACCGGAACATTATACTAAAAAAGTTATTTAGTTTATATTTATATGTTTGTACACAATAATTTCAAGAATGAAATGAAAATTAGCTCAAACACGATGTGTAGACGCGGGTCAAAACAGGTTTAAGTAAGTGGCCCAACTGTATTGTTGGATTAACGCTACTATTTTAAACTCATGACCCACATGCAATGGAGGATTAATACTAATCTTTTAAACTCATAGCCCAACTGTATTGTGGGATTAACGCTACTATTTTAAACTCATAACCCAACTGTAATGGAGGATTATTACTAATCTTTTAAACTCATAGCCCAACTGTAATGGGGGATTAATGCTACTATTTTAAACTCATGACCCAACTGTAATGTAGGATTAATGCTAATCTTTTAAACTCATAGCCCAACTGTAATGTGGAATTAACGCTACTCTTTTAACTCATGACCCAACTGTAATGTGGGATTAACGCTACTCATTTAACTCATGACCCAACTGTAATGGAGGATTAATACTAATCTTTTAAACTCATAGCCCAACTGTAATGTAGGATTAATGCTAATCTTTTAAACTCATAGCCCAACTGTAATGTGGGATTAATGCTAATCTTTTAAACTCATAGCCCAACTGTAATGTGGGATTAACGCTACTCTTTTAACTCATGATCCAACTGTATTGTGGGATTAACGCTACTATTTTAAACTCATGACCCAACTGTAATGGAGGATTAATACTAATCTTTTAAACTCATAGCCCAGCTGTAATGGGGGATTAATGCTACTCTTTTAAACTCATGGCCTAACTGTAAACGAGGATTAACGCTACTCTTTTAAACTCATGGCCCAACTGTAATGGATGATTAACGCTACTCTTTTAAACTCATAGCCCAACTGTAATGGAGGATTAACGCTACTCTTTTAAACTCATGGCCCAACTGTAATGGAGGATTAACGCTACTCTTTTAAACTCATGTCCCAACTGTAATGGAGGATTAATATTAATCTTTTAAATTCAGAGCCCAACTGTAATGGATGATTAACGCTACTCTTTTAAACTCACGACACAACTGTAATGGAGGATTAACGTTACTATTTTAAATGTAGGTCATAGCGGGTATGCGTATCCCAGCTGTAATGTGCCCCCTTGCATACTCACTTCGCTTCAACAACATCCATACACCGAGTCATGCATGCTCTTTTACTATTAAAACTCTAAATGTTTCTCTTTTTCACACATTCGTCTACCACAGCCACATCTTATACGGATACTAGTAGGCCTACGTAATATGCTAACATGTTAGAAATGAGGAATATTTAATCTAGAGGAGGTGTACCAGCATTTATGTTGATGGGATCGTAAGAAACCATCTAAGGAAAAACACCCTCTGTACACTCAACCGGGATTCAAACCTCGATCTCTCGCTCACCGGCAGTCCCAGTCTATTGCGTGTGTGACGCCTCAGACCATTCGACCACCGAAGTGGGTTTAATCTACGCGTTTGTTAGCCTAAAAGACGTTTACGTAATTATGTACCTGGTGTGATGGTAAACAATTGTAAACCGTAAGCAAAGTCTTTATCAGAATCCAACTACCACGACACAGAGCCTCAACACAACCACATAACAGCAGCAAGACTTCTCGATAACTGACTCGGCAGCTTGTCCCGCATTATCTCTGTTACGAGAGTGCGCGCCATCTACAAATGCTTCAATCACGACCTTCACTGCCCCAATTAAGCGGCGAGTTGGCCCAAATAAGGACCCGGGGAGGGGGGGGGTGGGAGGAGGACGACGACGACTCAGGCTAAACACTTGTTTTTGTTTCTGTTCTGCGCTATCCAGGAATTATCCCGTGCCAGAGCCATTCTTCACTCAAATTTTAAGGCAGAGTCTGTGATGGACGTGCGGCAATCGTCAGCCCCATATGAACAATTAATATATTTATAAGTCTTTTTTTTTGTAATTTTGTATTTTATGTCATATTTTCTTGGTTTTAGACCATTCTGAGTGAATATTAGGCATTTTTTAAAAAGCCATTGTAAGGCATTTTTGAGCTATTTCTAGGCATTTATATTTAATATGTACATTTCTAAAGACTATCAATATTTTGTAAATGCGTAAATACTCATGTTTCACAAGGCGTAGGCAGGTTTTTTCAGGGAGGGAGAGGGCAACTTTGGTCAAGCCGTAAGCAGTACTAAAAAAAAAAAGGCAACATATAAACTTTACCTTTGCTTTAATATTCAGAAATTTAGGGGGGAAAGCGCTCTTCCCTGTGACCTGTCCCACTCTGACTACGCCCATGCAAGTGCTTTGAAAAATCTATCAAAATCTTGTTATTTTAAAACTAGTAAGTTAAATTAAAAAATTAACTTAAGGGAGTGTATTTCATGTTGTTAACGAGTATATTTTGCAACATTGCAAAGAACACGCTTTTTCATCTTATTTAAAAAAAATCTAAACTATATCAAGTTTTCTTGGATACAAAATTACAGGAAGAGTTAAACCAAGACTATTTTTCTCTCTTATAAAAAAATCTTAAACTTAAAAAAGATAATCTTGGATTAGCTGAAAACCTTTTTAGCACTTTCTTCTCAAATTCTTCTTTTTTTCAATGCAGTTTTTCTGTGCACACTCAGTAAGCATAGCCCATTGAGACGCTCCCTTGTCATCGCTGACCTTAGCCAGGTTTTTACTCTCCACAAAGTACTGAATGACCACTCTGCAGTAGTAGTGGGTGTATGGCTGAGCAAGAGAGATGGGCGGAGCCTTTTTTGTGTTAGGGTAAAAGATTTCCGCCTCTTTTACTAGGCCTGCTATGTTTAGCTTTTTAACTGCTCTTTGCTGAGTTTCTATTTCTCTTTCCACATGATGTACCATAGCTCAGCTTCGGAGTCAAAGTCTTGCAACTTATAAAAACTCGAGAACTGCTTGGCTTTCATCTTGAAGTCTCGAATGGTCATCTCCAACATAATAAGTGGGTGTAGAGCCAAAAGTAAATAAATGATACGGCGCACCGCACAGACTTTCTCTCTCTTTCTATAAACTCGTAAGATTTCTGAACGGAATAATGTACATTGTATCATCACCACTCCACATAAGAACACGCATAAAATAATATACAATGATATATAATCAATGAGAAAAGAGGCGCATCTTTGTCCACCTAAGAGCATTTCAAACAGTTTAATGTCTTCCACAAGGGTCAACACTTCGTATTAAAATTTCGATTTCTGGTTAAAATTTTAACATTTTATAAGGTGTTGCAGATCTTCAAGTCATCGCATTGATATTTAATTATTCATTTATACATTTTGACCAATAAAAAATGTAAATATTGACTATTGAGTCTAAAATGGAGATAGATCATTGCTATGCAAACATTTCTCCTAAGAGCTTTAAGGAAAAATAACATACTTTTTTAGATACTTATATTTAATTACTCTATGGCATTGGAGAATTATTGCGTTAAGACTTAAGTAGTATATGTTTACAACTAAAGCTCACAAAATTGTATTAATATATTTGCAAATATCTCAGAAACTGTTGCTTTTATAAAAATATATGTCAAATAAAAGTTTTTTATTTCTAATAGTCCTACAATTTTGCAATGATAAGTTGTTTAGTTTCTCAAATAGTTGTGGAGATACGGAAATTAACGCTTCTGTAAAGTACCCTAAAAATCATTTTCATAGGAAAATGAAAATAGCCAGTTTATTTATAATCTTAATCAACGCCTAGATACGAATTTTAATCAAAATCGTTTGAGCAGATTTTGAGAAAACCAAATTTTTCTCTTTTCGCCCTTCAGTAAACTACCCTTAATTTTAAGTTTTTATAGACACACAGACAGACGGCATTGCAAAGACTATTTTTTAGGGTTCGGGGGGTCATGAGACGTCGACATCCATCAACATTTCAGGTTAGTTTTTTTTTACGGTCGCAATACTTAAACTTTAATGTCCAAAAAGTTAAAAAAATTCATATAATTGCGTATAGATTGAAAGTTATTGATTTTATAAAAATATGTTTCGGATAAAATATCTGTATTATAAATATATATACATATTTGTAATGCTAAGTAATTTCATATCTCAAATAGTTTCGGAGCTATTATAAAAAATGTTAATTTACGCATCAGACCGGAGCCCTTAAAGCCATTTTGCCGAAATATTGAGAGTAGCCATTTTGTTTGGAATATTTATTAATGTTCATAAATGAAATTTAATCAAAATCGTTAGAGCCGATTTTGAGAAAATCGACTTTTTCTCTTTTTGCCCTTCAGTAAACTACCCTTAATTTTAAGTTTTAATAGACACACAGACAGACGGCATTGCAAAGACTATTTTTTAGGGTTCGGGGGGTCATGAGACGTCGACATCCATCAACATTTCAGGTTAGTTTTTTTTACGATCGCAATACTTAAGCTTTAATGTCCAAAAAGCTAAAAATATATATATAATTGCGTATAGATTGAAAATTATTGATTTTATAAAAATATGTTTCGAATAAAATATTTGTATTATAAATATATATACATATTTGTAATGCTAAGTAATTTCATATCTCAAATAGTTTCGGAGCTATTATAAAAAATGTTAATTTACGCATCAGACCGGAGCCCTTAAAGCCATTTTGCCGAAATATTGAGAGTAGCCATTTTGTTTGGAATATTTATTAATGTTCATAAATGAAATTTAATCAAAATCGTTAGAGCCGATTTTGAGAAAATCGACTTTTTCTCTTTTTGCCCTTCAGTAAACTACCCTTAATTTTAAGTTTTAATAGACACACAGACAGACGGCATTGCAAAGACTATTTTTTAGGGTTCGGGGGGTCATGAGACGTCGAAATCCATCAACATTTCAGGTTAGTTTTTTTTACGATCGCAATACTTAAGCTTTAATGTCCAAAAAGCTAAAAATATATATATAATTGCGTATAGATTGAAAATTATTGATTTTATAAAAATATGTTTCGAATAAAATATTTGTATTATAAATATATATACATATTTGTAATGCTAAGTAATTTCATATCTCAAATAGTTTCGGAGCTATTATAAAAAATGTTAATTTACGCATCAGACCGGAGCCCTTAAAGCCATTTTGCCGAAATATTGAGAGTAGCCATTTTGTTTGGAATATTTATTAATGTTCATAAATGAAATTTAATCAAAATCGTTAGAGCCGATTTTGAGAAAATCGACTTTTTCTCTTTTTTCCCTTCAGTAAACTACCCTTAATTTTAGGGGTAGATATCCAATTCCAAAAACCCCTCGGGGCAACCCTATGAAAACCCTAGATATCAAGTTTCAGCTCAATCGGTAAAATAGTTTAGGCTCTAGTTGGAGGTACAGACAGACAGACAGACAGACAGACAGACAGACAGACAGAAATTCAAAAACCACTTTTTCGGATTCAGGAAGTCATGAAACGTCAAAATTCATCAAAATCTCGAGTTCGATTTTTTTGACGATCACCATACTTTCTCTACCTGTAAGATAGAGAGAAAGTAAAAACAGGAGTGTTCTTCTGAGAACATTACATTTGTAAGAAAATAACGCGGCAGGTGTTCACCAAATACCATACCAGCTCTATCATTGTAGAATAATTTACATTCAATATTATTTAAAAAGATGTAAAAATACCAAGGAATAGTTTTAAATTATAAATAAAAGTAAAAGGCCTAATTAAATGAGGGTGTTTACTTTTTTACAAATTTGATTTTTGAGTTTGCGAATGCTAAAATGAACACAATGTAAATGTGATTCAATGTACAGTTTGATCAAATTATAGTAAGCGAAGAACTTAATAAATGCATACTGTTGTGATATGTGTTGCCATATTTAAGAGATTCTAAAAGCAATTATGTCCAGACTTAACTTTCCCCACGTACATTTTCTTTCTACTTTTAGTTAATTTATGTATTTTTATTTATTTGATTTGGGGGAGGGGATGAGAAGCAGCTGCCATGAAGTTTGTATTATCTTTGCTTGTTTAGTTGTAAAATACACATTTCTTGTGAGACAATGTAACTAGGCTGGAGAGGGTCGCGTTGGGAGGGGGTAGCTATTATTTCTGAGTTCTGAAGCCAATATTTGTAAATCAATATTATATTTAGCACAAAAGTTTAGTTTTTAAAGGCTTTTCATTACATAATTATATAGACTACGTTTTACTCTTAGTTTGTAAAATGCTCCTTTGATTTAGTCATGTATATGCAGTCATTACGAGTTTTTGTTCATAATTCCGGACACTGGTTATTAGAAAAAGAAAAAGAAAATCACACTATTGTGATGCGGGCTATCCCCGAGTTGAGTTAACCTTTGAAATACTGAAAATCTCTGATCACATCGCCTTCATCCCATTTATTTAAAATCGCCTTTACCTCTCCGTTTCGCGGGTAGTTTCCGTCTCTTTGCAGGCTTCGAGGGTCGATCGGGGAAGATCGACGGACAGGCATCATCGGTCAGTTTTGGGAATTTCCTGGGCACGATCAGAAGAGATCCGTTCTTTCTAATGGCGCGATCTTCCCGTTTAACGAAATGCTCGCCGAAATGGTCTATGCAAACGGCAGAAGAACTTCCTGGTATGAAACCGTCCCTTCGTATTGCACGTATCCACCGTTCACGACGATTGGGTTCCTTTCGGAATGAAAATGTGTTTATGTACTTCCCCTTTTGGGAATTATAATTAGCTCTACACCCAGGAACACAACACTTTCGAGGCATTTTTAGCTATTAAAATAAATAAATTATAGAGACTAGACTGTTACAGGATACTTTGTATACACAAATTGTTTGTTAAATTAAGAGCCCGTCTCAACCCCTCATACTAACTGGCTCCGTCATGTAGTGGTCAGTGCACCTGGCTACGAGCCTAGGGGTACCGGGTTCGATTCCCGGCTGGTACCTTAGGTATGTTTCCCATAAGGGGAATGTTCCAAACAATCACCAGGGTATTATGGTTAATTAGGATTAAGTTAGGTTAAGACTCACACCGGTTCCACAACTTCATGATCACTATCATAAGTTCACTGCGGGTACGACGTGTAGACACTAGACACCCTCCTATGGTGTACCCCGGGCAACGTTCTGTGCCACCAGCGCGGCTAGTAGTCTACATATAAGGTGCCCGAACCTGGATGTCAAAGTCCCTCCGGGTCATAGGCCTGTATGCCATATGATAAAAACAACAACCTAATAACACCTAACTTGTAGGTAATACAGCTTTAACCATACTTAACCTGTATGTAAACAACTCACAATGGCATTGAGACCAGGGAAACAGTTCTAGTAAATTTTTTAAATAAACAGTACGGTGCATCTACAGATTTTCTAGCTACTCTGCCTAAAAAACGGAGATATTTGCTCAAAACTAGTAAAATATGAAGATGAAAAAAAAACATTACTGCAGAAACATTCCACCAAAAAACATAAATGAAATAAATCAAATAATATATACACTTTTACAGAAACGTAGAGAGAATAGGAATATCTCTGTCCACCAAACAGCATAACAATCAATTCCACACACCTCAATTTAAAAAATATATTTGCCAAATATCTCAAACTATGGGTTTTATTCACATGTATTACAAATAAGATTTATTATTATCTTATTATTATTATTATTATTATTATTATTAATAGTAGTAGTAGTAGTAGTAGTAGTAGTAGTAGTAGTAGTAGTAGTAGTAGTGGTAGTAGTAGTAGTAGTAGAAGTAGTAGTAGAAGTAGAAGTAGTAGTAGTAGTAGTAGTAGTAGTAGGAGTATTATTACAACTTTGCAATGACATAATATAAATTATTTCGTACCTAAAAGTAATTTTTATGATAAAATAAGATACGCCATTTTGTTTGTAATCTTAAACAGAGCCTAGATACAAACTCGTTAGAGAAAATCTATTCTTTCTCTTTTTACCCTAAAGAAAACTACTTGCCCTTAATTTTAGGGTTGGATATCTAATTCCAATAACCCCTCTGAGGAACCTTATGAAAACCCCGGATGAAAAGTTTCAACACAGTCAGCAAAATTATTTCATTATTATTACTAATTATTATCATTATCATCATCATCCCCACTTGTTCAGGCCATACACATAGTATAATTACTATAATGGGGTAGGGATGAGGAAAGAAGCATTTCAGAGGTAATCTACCTGCATTTGTGTGGAAGGAGGGTGGGAAAACATTTAGGAAAACCACCCTCAGAAGACCCGACATGGATTCGAACCCAAACCTCCCTGTTATCAACAGGCCAGTCTAACACGAGTAGACCATTCTGCCTCTGAAGCGGTTAGTAAAATTGTTTCAGTTCTAATTCCAAGTGACAGACTATACAGACATACAGACAGACGGCATTGCAAAAAATACTTTTACGGTTACAGGGGGTCATTAAACGTTGACATCCATTAAAGCTCGAGTTAGACTTTTTTTGACCAAGGGGGGGGGGGTCAAAAAAGCATTAAAAACTAAAACAAAACTGAAAGATAATTATTTTTAAATTAAAAAGCTATAAAAGTGAACGGATCCCATTCCCAGTGCTATCAAGTAAAGAACGCATAAAAACCGCACTACAGTACGTTTTCTAGTTTGAACGTAACCTCGTATCTAAAACCCCGGTTAGTCGGGCAAAAGACGGGCTCTTAAAGACCAATCACTAGTTCACTCTTGAGCATATTATAAAAGCCTACACAGTAATGTATTGGCCCACAGTTGCATAATATATTTTAACACTAACTAATCAAACAGCGAGTGAACGAAATATACTAGTGAAATAAACCGAAACGACGCATTTCTCTCTCGACTAGACTGGGGTGGTATCGTATGTGACGGCTGGCAACACTGTTTACCCAGCATTCCTTTTGATACAAGCCCCGCCGTGTGACGTCACAGCTCGCACCGGCCAACCAAACCAACGATCCCAAGCATTCAGGCCTAGTTTGTGAGTTGTGGCGGAAAGCTTGAGAGGTTGGGAGAGGAAATCCCTCCTACCTGCAATAAACTTGCCCCCTCCCTTAGAATTAACTCCTCTCCCCCTTTATGTATTTATTTAACTTCCCTCTATAAAGATATTCTCGAATATGATAACAAGGACTATTGATTAAATGACATCTACACATAACGTAAGCAGAGATAAGTTCATAAATGTCAATCTTTCTCTTTACCTAGAGCAGGCGTGTCAAACTAGTTTGATCATAAGGGCCACATTGAAGATTAAAATCACTGAGAGGGCAGCATTTGATATATATATTACTCCGAGAATATCCTTTATATATATGATGTTCTCGTGTTAAACGGCTAAACTATGAGAAGTGGTAATGGATCAAAAAACTAACTTAAAATATATTTTGAAGATTTGCTCGTTTTAGCTTCCTTTTCGTGCAAACAGTAAAAAAACTAAATAAAAACAGGACTTTCTGCAGAGGTCCTCGGCAATGGCTTAATATTAATTTTCTTGGAAGGTAACTTTATTTTTACAACAATGGTGTGCCAATGTAACTTTAATAATTTATTGACTAATGTGTGTAGTGTAGGCCGATATATCTCGTGTGTTTGGTTCCTTTTTATGTGAGAAAACAACTATTAACATATTATGTGGTGTTGCAATACTGGATAAGCAAATGGCTGCGACGCGAATAAAACATCATACATAGCTTTGAGTCATAACAAACAGGCAGTGAGTGACTTGAGGTTGAGCCACGCAAGACGGAACAAGTGCGATCCATTTTAGAACAAAGTAATTCGTTTTCAACTGGGATTCGACGCGGTAAGATGGACGTTGAGCTCCTGATCACCGAAGTATTTATCAGGCTTCAGGTTCTCTCAAGTTTTTTGTTTGCTTCTCCAAAACATCCAGGACTTTACTGTGAATATAATCCAAGGTCGCGGTTGGCATCCTTGTATACTCGACCAATCGTGACTCATGTCTCCTTAGCAAGGGAAACAAATGGGGATATTCCCCATAATAGTCTGTCTTGACACACTTCATGGACTCACTCGCCCCTTCCCGCCCCTTCAAGGTTTTACAATTAAAATAAGAATTTTCAATAAGACGCACCGGTGCTACGTGATAGTTTCGACGACGCCATAGAACTATAAAGGTGCCGCCCCGCTCCGCGATGTGTGTTGAATGCCCGCTCTTTGTCGCGTGTAGACGCCTCGCTGCTTGTGTCCACTTAACTTACCCTTACATAACTCCTCCTCGGGATCCGAAGCAAGTTTTTCTCCGCAGAGATTAAGTGGCCGTACACTGTACCTCTTCTTCCACTTGTCCAACCAACTCACACTTGCTATAAAATCCCCCTCATCCTCCTTCAACTTGCTCCTGAAAAACAAATGTCTTCTCCTGTAAGCATCGGGCCTGTTATTATCGGACTCCTCTTCTGCCCTTGCCGTGTAAACCGTAGGAACAACATCTCACTGGTTTTCTCGTAATCGGACTTCCTGATGGATTTCCGTTCCTGCGATATACCTTAAGAACATTTGTCAGAAAAAAAACTCTTCGATCTTTAACCCGTTCCTTCTCCAATTACCTAGTGTCACTTCGCCAACACCAAGCTTAGACGCGCGTTATTTAATCGTCTCTCCTTTATTAAGTCTCTTTAAGGCATCTAATTTTATTTGCATGGAAACGAGTCTCTTCTTCATTTTTTCACACATTATGAGTTTAGGGTGGGTGCTACATGGTAGAGGAATGGGACGCGTTACAGACGTTTAGAAATCCCTCATCATTTAGGAAGTTGTTTGATATTTTAAAATATTATTTTCAATAAAATATAGGCTAAAATTATCAACAAATTTCTGACAAGTTAAAAAGTTTAGATTTTGAGTTTAAAGTTGAAAAAATAAAAAAATAAACGACGATTTACGCGAAAATTGGTACCTCTGAGATTTAAGAAAAAAGTTAGAAACCTAGATCTAGCCTTCTTATTTCAAATAAAGTCATGTTTTTATAGGGTCACAACAGACTATTTTAAGATTGTGTGAGATTGTTTTATAGGGCTTAATGTAACTTGTCACATATATTTTTAAAACACTTTAAATCTGAAATATTTTAAATTGGTAAGAACTTTCGCCTACATTTTAGTAAAAAAAATATTTAAAAATATCAAACCACTTCATACATAATCCGGGATTTCTTTAGACGTTTACAACACTTGTAGGTACTCTCACATGTTGCACCCCAAAGAACCAATACAAACAAACTCCTAAAACAATAATATAAACCAGAAAAATAAAGTTTAAACACAGACTATGTGAAAATAAAAGCAGACATATTCGACATGGGTGGAGTCGTAGCTTACTATTCTATTTTTAGACACCTGATAGGAGGGAGGGGGAGGGATCAATTCCCGGAAAGGCAACATCAACCGACCCCTCCACGCATGTCGCAGCAAGCAACTAGATTACATATATTTTTGTTTTTTGTTGACGAGCTCGGATTTAACGGAACCTCGAACTTTCGAGACTATATTAGAGTATTCTAAAGATTAGGATGTGACAATGTTCTGTAGACCTATCTGAATAAGTTAAATTACGAATCAAAATATGTCCAAACTACTAAATACAATAAATTCTGCGACACAATCGTGCATACTTAGGGCCACTGTTTCAATGTCAGGTTTTGTCGAGCTTAAATTATAACCTCAGCTTAAGATGTTTACTATCTGTTTCAATGTAGGTTATCACATAACCTGAGCTTAAACTTCAGGTTTGACTAACTCGAAGAAGGTGTAGAGGTTAATGAGTAAACCTCAAGTTAACTACCATAGAGAACAACATGGCCCCAACTCTGCCAGCTGACTGTTCAAAACATTCCAGATTCAGATATTTATGATAAACAATATATAAACTTATAGTGATCGTTAGTATTAAACCAAATATTAATGCAAGATTCTTTGATGATTGAATAGTTTGGCCAAAGGAATATAGGTAGGCCAAACCTATATTTTGGCAGCCAGTCATATCAATTGAAAAGTGGGCCTTTACAATGCTTTATTTATTTAAATATTGCATAGTTATGTGGAAAACAACTTTTACTTGCATTTTTAATTCCCTTTTCGAGCACTTCATAAAGGTCTAGGCATATTTGTATTAAGTCCCTTAACCTACAATTATTAAAGTTTCGCTTGAAACATGAACCTATTCGTTGAGAAAAAATTATTCACACACAGCTATGGTAGCCTAGTGTTTAAAAACTAAAACCTTTGTGGCTACGTAGGACCTTCTTGCAACAAATTGTCAACGCCTATGCTCTGTAGTATAACACATTTCCCTTTTTTCTGTACTAATTTTACTCTACTTAGTAGTGTAATAGTTTTTAGAGAGAATTGTCAATGTTTTTCATAAAGGCCTAAGCCTAGTTGTATTAAATAGGTATAGTGATGGTATCATAATTAAAGTTTCACTTGAAATATAAACCCAGTTATTGAGGAAAATTTTTTCACACCCAGCTATGGAAGTCTGGTGCTTATTTAAAAATAAATAAAGTAGGTCTAATGGCTTGAATAAATCAACACTAACAAATAAAATAATGATTCAGTAAAAAAAAAATTTTACTTGCATTTTTTATTTCTTTTTCTAACACTTCATAAAGGCCAAGGTCCAGTCGTATTACATAGCCTACACTAGTTAAAGTTTCACCTAAAATCTGGACTCAGTCATTGAATTTTTTTTTTCACAAACAGCTGTGGTAGCCTATAAGGTAATGGTGCATAAAATCCTCTATATATGACACTTTTATTTATACAAAATAGCAAGTAATAAATTATGATATACTATCATTTCCCTCACAAGGATACGGATAATCCAATGATATCTTACTCATAATTATTTGAAAATCTTTTTATATCTAAAACTTTAAATAACTCAACAAAATCACAAAGAAACGTAAATATTAAACTGATGTTCGAAATTTTAATTAAAGTTAACTTGGTTTAAGTTATTGGGTTACCGGATTATTAAAGTATTAAAATATGTTATTAGTAATATTTTTTATTATTATAAACTATTCCAAACCGCCAAAACCTAATATTTCAAGCATTACTAACACGTTTTTCTTGAAATATTAGGATCCCGCTCAGCGATATGGCAATACCCCGCGACTTAGGTGAGTTTTGATTTAATTGTTTATCATAACAAATATTTTTGTTAATCTTGGTTTTAGCTCAAATCGATTCTCCGTATCCTTGTGAGTAGAAGGCTGACGTTAAATTATTATTTATTTACTAGCTTGTATATAAAAAAAAAGTGTCTTATATGTACTGGTTTTTGCGCACCCTCCTCACCCCGTTTTTAAACATTCTAGTTTATTCCTAAGCAGGATAAAATAAATCATTAAATCTATTAACTAGATTTTAAAAAAAAAAAGTTTTTGGAGGGAATATTAGTCAAATATTAATATATAATATATTAGTAAGATGTGTCCGAAACATGTAAAAGATTCACAAATGTATTTAAAAATAAATTAGATAATGATTATTAACGCATTTCAGCATTCATTTAATCCAATTTCGACTAAAAATATTTTTGTTCAAGTGACATTTGAGTAAAAATATACTACCAGCCTCTGCATTCAACAAATTAACTCCAAGTCAACTTAACCTCCACATAAAAAGCCATTAAAACAGTAAACTAGGTTAACCTGAAGCTTTAACTCGAGGTTATATTAAACCTCAACTTAGTTAACTAGTACTTTAACCTGACATTGAAACATTGGCCCTTACTCGATTATTTTTTATTTCAAGGTATCTACGTGCACTTTCTGAACCTACTGATTATATCAGGTCTGACACGTGACCTCAATCGGTAGCATGTCTATTTACTGAGCTAATGGTCCCGGGTTCAATTCATGACATGGCCGAAAAATGTATCATTGTTGAAATGTGTATTTCCTCTTTCACGGCGAAGAATCAACGGGCCGGGGACGAGGTGTTGTGTCTGTTATAGATTTAAGCTAGTTAATAGGTCGTGTGCTGATATAATCTGTCAGTTCAAACTGTGCAAGTTAAATATCTCAAATAAATGAAAAAAAAAAAAAGGTACATCACCACACGATTTATACACTAATTTAGATATAGAACAGACACAAATGAAAACAAAAATATTAGTCAACGTTCTGGAATGTTTTTAGAAAGTTCTTTAAAAAAAAAATCATAAATTTACTCAAGTATGCTGACCAATCGTTCCCGAAATTAGAATTTTAGTCCCGTATGTATAGGCCTAAATGGATAAAAAGGTTTTAGAATAGTCTAAAGCCATCATTATCGCAAGAGACTTAACTTACGATGACGGGTATTTCTGGGTTTGAATCCCGGTCGGGTGTATTAAGGGTATTTTTCAACTATGTGGTTTTACACTCCCTCCCACGCAATTGCGGGCACACTTCATCTAAATTCAACCTTACTCATCTCTAGTACATTAACATAATTAGTACATATGCGTATAACCTGAAAAGGTTGTAAGACGCGGCGACAATAAAAAAAACACAATATGGCCATCCTCAATGATAAGAGAACAAAACGGTCACTTTAATTCAGAGGTCCCGGCATTGCGTCGTCCGATCGATAAGTACCGCCGCTGCGCAATTCATCGTTCCTTACTCACCTATGAACTTAACTCCCGCCGGATGTTGTCTACACGAGCCGACAACCGTCCCGATAATGTCATTTCCGGTTATCCTGTACTTGGGCTTGGTTTCTTGATGCCAAACTAAATTTAAAATATTACTTCTGTTATTCTTTATATCATAAAACGTCGACTTTCCGATACCAAACTCATTGACTATGTCCTTTAACGGGATTCCGGATTCTATTCTGCTCAGTAGAGTCCTTTTCTCTTGCAAGCTTAACGTCTTGTACTTCCCTCTTTTGCTCATGATATACAAGAAGTGAGAAAACAATAAGAAAAAATATCGGAACAAATGACCCGTGTGAACTGTGAAGACAACTCGAAAATGTGTTATTCCGAAAATCGACGTAAACAATGTCGATAACAAAATACCAGACGCATTTCACCGGCTAGCGTTCGTTCCGAACTAACCTTGAACTCACAACGCTATGAGCAGCGCTGTATTGACAACTGAGGCGAAGGACGGTACTATCAGCACGAAAGGCGACAACCCAATTCGGAACGACTCCGAAATGTCCCGACAGTTCCAGCAGAGTCTCAATATTTCGATTTAAAAAAAACTGTTCGCGTTAGGCTAAGTTACAAAGGAGTGACTTTTAAATGAATTAACAAGTATTATAAATGTTGAATAAATGCCTGTGAAGAAACAATTGAAATTAAATTTATTGATTATAGCTACAATCCAATTTATATATAAAGAACTTGTTAGGATTTTTTTAGAACCGTGTCTTAGGGCCAGTTTCATAGTCAGATTTAGTGAGCCTAAAGTGCGAGTCGATACTAAATACAGGACGACACCTACCTAGACCAAAATGGAATGGGCCAGTTTCGCATATGAAAGTGGCCCATTCCATTCAATTTCAGGTAGGTGACGTCTTGTATTTAGTATAGCGCCGCACTTCAGGCGTACTAAATTTGACTATGAAACTGGCCCTATCTATCCGTTCGGGATTTTACGCATTTGTACTAATTACGCTAGCGAGTTTGTGATAATGAAGGTTGAATTTAGGGGAAGTGAACCTGATTTTGCGTGAAGGAATAATGGGGAAACATTTAGGGAAAATCAGCCTCATTAAACCCGACCGGGATTCGAACCCCAATCTACCCGTAATCGATAGTCTAGTATATTGCGAGAATGACGCCTTACACCATTAGATCAACGAAACGTGCAAACAAATATATCTGCGTTCAACATTGCTAGCATTTTACTACATTATTGCTGTTATTTGATAGGTATTGATATCTATCAAGAGTGACAGCAGTGGATAATGTGACTTGGCGTATGAACACGTGAAAGTAGATCTAGTAACTTTTCTGTCAGATAAGTTTCTTCCCATAAAAAATTGGAATGAACATGGTCTTACATTTTACTATATTAATGTTGTTATTTGATAAGTATTGATAATATCTATCAATAGCGACAGCAATGGATGTGACTTGGCGTATGAACACGTGAAATTAGATCTAGTAACTTTTCTGTCAGGTAAGGTTCATCCCATAAAAGATTGGAATGAACATACTCTTACATTTTACGGTTTGACATTCCATCATACATTAATAAAACTACCGATAACTAGTATTTAGAGCAGCTTCAGAACCCGGGGACCTAGGGGTGCTTGAGGCCCCCCTCCTACCCCCACCCATGTTTTTATTTTGGGGGGGCTGATATCTTATGCGTCTCCCCTAGCCTCCTTTATTTTACATGTATTCAAAACTTATGTTTAATTTTAAGTTATTATTCAACTAACATAACAGATCAAACCAGGCAACTGCACAAATACGGGTTCATAATGTTCCTGGGTTCAGATGTCCGGCCGTAGGAGAACAAACAGGGGAGGAGGAAAATACAATTTGCGTTGTGACCCCCTTATTAAATTACATCATTCCAATCACAAATATCCATTCTACACTCCGTTATCAGCTACCTTTCGTTTTACGAGTATTTATTTAGCTCTTAGTGATCAAACAGAATATGTGGATTATTTGACTTTCCAGAGGGGGAAATATCAACTTTCAAACAATGTTTACAAGTTATTTATTTACTATGTATTTATTTTTTCTGTCGAAGTTAAGATGTATGTAACGTCCTATCTTAACACTTAGCCAGGTTACAAAATGATAATTAAATTAATACATATTATTATTTTTAATTTAAAAGAAGTAACTTAGTATAAAATGAATGATTAAAATCAAGCAATTAAAAAAAGTCATACAAATCAACCACTCACAATTTTTTATTATCTGATGAATTAATATAATTTTTAACTCATTCATTAAGTTAATAAATGTACCTGCTTTGGTGGCCGCATGGTCTATGGCGTCACTCTCATAAAAGACTTGACTGCCGATGACAAGGAGATCTGGATTTGAATCCCGATCGGGTGTAGCAAGTGTGGTTTTTTCTAAATAGTTTTCCACTTCACGCAAATGCGGGTACGCCTCTAAATTCAACCTTCCTCGTTCCTAAAATCATTAGTGTAGTTAGTACATGAATGCGTATAACCTGAACAGTAAGTAAGACGTGGTGTTCAGAAAAAAGTTAATAATCATTCATTAATGCTACAAAAATTAGATATAGGCCTATACCTATGATTACGAACAATTAATTTTAGAAAAACCATACAGTCACACACACACACACATATTAATGTTGGCTTCATAGCTACTCAAGAGAAAATCTCAAAGCTATGTCTTATTTTTCATAAATGTAGGTAGTTCTATTATAGAAAATAGTTTTGTGTTCATTCCAATAAACACCAAACTCGCGTAAACTGTTAAAGATTATGTAAATATCCAACTTAACATCAAATTTGCAATATCTCATCTATAACCCAATTTTCTTACAAATAGATTTCTGAAAGACCTTTTAATCCTACCTAGGCAAATGGTTTCCAACCTTTCTCGGGGTTTGACCCCAGTTTTTGTCTTTGAAACCATCACGACCCCTTGATAGCCTACACAAGCTCGAATCCTAGTTTTTAAATTTTTATTTTCAGTGAATCTTACTACCCGTCCCGGCTATGCGCCTTTAATTACACTTGTTGAGTTGGGGGTAGGGTGGGGGTAGAATTAAGACGAAATGAACTTCTAATTGTGTGGTGGGAGAAGGGGGAAACAATTTATGGAAAATCAAACCCCCGCCCCCCCAATACACTCGGCCTGAATTTGAATCCTTGAACTCATCATCGACAAAGCAAACGAGCCCACGCACTTGATTTTTTAATTAATATGAATTGCTTATTTTAATGACTATACGAATGCGACTAATCTAAAGATAATCAACGATCCCAGCAGGTATTTTGGAAGCTATGCTACCAGCGCCACTCGCCTGAACTCAAGACTAACTAGGTCAGCAAGTAACTGTCACAGTTGAGTAGCCAAAAGGAATCCAAACAGTCAGTGCCTGTAACTAGGCAGGTGCAACGAGTGTACAAGCACAGGGACCAGGACGAGGGGGGGTCCTGAAATGGAACTGACCAAAATAATCTGTGAACCGAGTGCCTCAAGTGGGGCCCAGACAGTCCATTACGCTATTTAGCGATTGGTCATTGCCTCCTCATTCAGTCCCTGGGCGCTCTCGACGCACTCTACTCACCAACATCTGGATGACTCAATCGAAGAACAGATCGACGCGTCCTTAGAATCTACGAGCGTTGCTGATTTCCAAAAATCTACTGCAGTTTAAGTATAAAAAAGATGTAAATATGTACGAGCTCCCATGTGCTTTAAGTTTGAAGCCTCAAAACTAATTTAAAACATTAAAACTGAAACGCTCCTTGATATTCTACAGGTCCTTCATGACTTTGGATTAATTATGATATATCCGATTATTTATAAAAAAAATCTTGGATATTTATCTCTTCCCATTTCTACTACTTCATGGGAGAGAGTTTTTAATTGAGACTTATTTAAGATCACCTATCGGATAGTAATAATTATATAGCCTTTCCAGAGTTTCGATTGAATATAATATCGATAAAGATATTAATTATGATTATGTAATCAATGAATTTGTTGAAATGAAAGCCAGAAAAGTGCAATTAAAATAATTATATTCATAAATACACATGCATGATCTTGTATATTTTTTGTGTGCACAAAAATTATTTATAAATTCATTATATCAGTTTGGTTTCATTATCATCCCCACCCTACCAAAAAAAAAACCTTGCATAGGGCACATGAAAAGCTAGTTACGGTACTGTAAACATTAACTTGACAGTTTTTATAATTTTGACCATTTACAGTTCTATTTGAATTTTATACCTTCCTACAATAATTTAGAAAAAAAAGGAAATATAAAGTTATAACCATAACAAACATCGCGACCCCCAAGTTGGAAACTGCTGACCCAGGCACGATGATGTTCCTAACTCACCAGTAAGGGCCGCGGACCCTGGTTTAGACCCGACCCTAGGTCTGTCCAGGATCACCAACCTCAGGTTGTTCTTGACGTGCAGCGCAGAGGTCTCGTGTTTCTTTATCCTCTCGCTCAGATGGTTCAGGTCTACCATACCTGACCTGGTCCAGCTGTACTCCCCACCGAACAGGACGCAGGGGAAGCAGAACAGCGCGTGCCTAACGTCGCAACCGCACAGCCATTTGTACCGGGTGTAAGTATCCAAATTGAACTTTCTTGTGAACTGACGAGTCCTCGTCTTGGCCAACTGCGTCAGGTTTATGTGCGGCGTGGGTCTGCCCAACTTTTTGATCGCCAGTTTCTCTTCTAAGGTATAGAAAGAGAATTGTTTACGTAACAACTGGTCTATAGAATTCATTCTTTTGTGGAGATCAACTTTACTGTTTTTATAGATATTCAGTACTCCACAGCCGTTTCGCCGACGCGCCGAGAGATTTACAAATAACGTTCACAACCGTTTATTCCGCTCTTGTTCTGTTGCTCTTGGGGTCTGACAGTCGCGTCACCGCTGCGAGTAGTGCGCATGCGTCGAACGTTCATTGAACCATCCGTGGCCGAAGTCGACTATTGTATTAGGGGTGTACAAGATAACTAACTACAACGCGACTCACACAATAATTCTTATTTTAAACACTGATTTTCTCTATTCTATAAACTACAATACATCCTACAAACAGCATTCCACAAACTACATCACAATCTACGCTACATTCTACAGACTAGATTACTTTCCACTAACTACACTACATTTTACAACCTATAGCACACTATATATACAAACTAAACTACTTTCCATAAACTATACTAAATTCTACATTAATATGTTACACGCTACAAATTTCACATAATAAAACGACAATACATTATATAAACCACACAATATTCCACAACTACATTGTATTCTACAAAATATACATTTTACAAATTACAACGCAATTTATCAACTACAATACTCAGTAGACCATCACTCTTTTAACCCCGCTTTAACTCGAATCTAGCTCGTACCCCCAATTATCAAAACCTTTTCGAGGACCGGTGAATTTAATCCTGAACTCTTCGCAAGCAAATATCGCCGGTTTGTTCTGCGGCTAAAATCTAACGTTGCTCTCGGCTACACCGAATTCTATTGCAGAGTCCCTATTGCCGTGTGTTTAGGCATGAACGATAACTTTACGCTTGAACTTGGCTTCATACAACCGACAACCTCCGCCTCGTGCCGTCCATCTTACGTTCATTTAGGGTTACCAACTCTATAGTTTCTAGCGATAGTAACGAACCTGAAATGGGTTGTATTTGGTGCCGCAAGATTCTAAATATTCTAGAAAATATATCTACAATAGAAGCCCCACAGTGGCGTGTCGTGGAGTGTTGCAAGGGAAGCAGACCTAGTTAAAACTGTAACTGTGATGTGTTCTCGCCCACTCGAGCCCTATTTGACCCATTATACATATATATGCTCTGCTCTGCATGCCTCAAACGGGAAGGTATTCCCCTCGATACCTGACTAGCGAGTGTTCTACTGAGGGGTGTGAATAATTTACAGGTACAGTTTAAACTAATGCTGCTACCCTGGCAACACTTCACGATACGCCACTGAAACCCAATATAGCGCGGTTCTCGGGGAACCCCCGCGTTATTGCGTAGGGATGTAGGGAACGCAAAAAAACCCCAACAAAAACAGTGTTTTGCAGTTTTTACAACAAAACAATTATTTGGCACAAAAAAAAGTTGCTTCATTACAAACATAGAATTTAACTTTCCCCACATGGTGATATCAACTGTTCTTGAATATCTGTCTTGAGCATAGATGACAAACATTTTAAATGAAGAGAAAAAGTTGTAATTTTATTCCACGACACCCTCGACAGATATTTAAGATTAAACTCTTATGTTTGTACTGAAGTAATATTTGATTTATTTTGACCAAAAAAAGTTTTGCAACTGCAACTGCAAAAGTGCATTAAAAAAAAGCACTGGCCTTTTATCGCGTTCCCTCCATCCCTACCGGGAGCCGCCTCTTTAGCGAGAAATTGCCGCGCTGACGTCCAGCTCTAACGCAATGTTTTTTAACTCTACGATGCGTTATTTCAAAATATAGTTCACGCCAAAATAAAGTTGAAAGATTCCAACATAGCCCTTTTTTCTTAACAACTCTATAGTTTGAATTTATTAATACAAAATAAAAGTGTTAAAATGTGAAATTATCTCATTTTCAACGAATTAGCATATTAGCGAAGCTATTGTACGAAACGACTCAAGTGTATCTTTGCATACAAACAGGACAAATGAAAATCCTGAATTTTATCACCTTTATTAATTGGAATTATATCTGCACTCCACCTACCCTGAAAGTTAGCAGTCTTACTGTGACAGACTACACTATGATCATTAGCTATACCATAGTGGAATAATGCAAGGTAAGTTTTGCTATACCGTGATGTTTCGTAGGAAACCCGTTGGCTTGGAAGGTTTTTTATCCTACCAAAATACTACTTTACAGTAGGATTCTGGTACAATGGGCGTCCTACTAAAAACTAGGTTATACATTAGAGTTTAAAGTACTTATGGAGGGTTTACACGATGCGTGAAATCATGTTCTTTAGCATGCTCATTGTGAGCAAGCTAGGGATCCTACAAAGAGCACGTCTCAATGCACGCGCACGCACGCTGATCCGGTTCTGGAGCGCAGATCCAAAATCAAGCAGTGTTTGATCTTCCGTGCTCGGAGCAAGACATGGGCTCCTCTTCTGCATTGTTGTCCTGTGGTGTTGTAATAGTTTGGTGTACTGTATTTTAATTCAAGTATGGGGCTCTGCGGTGGAATGATGCTCTAATACCTAAGGTGTAATGAAAGATGACGCGAAAAAAAAAAGTTTTTATGCAGTTTTTATAGCAAAACTTTTTTTTACTAAAATAAATAAAATATTGTTCCAGTACAAACATAGAATTTAATTTTCTTTACATGGTGACCTCAAAATTTCTTTAATATCTGTCAAGGGTGTTCTGGACAACTTTTTCTCTTCATTTAAACAGTTTCTCAAATAATTCCGCTATTATCATGATGGATATTCAGGAACAGTTTATACATGTGAAGAAAATTAAACCCTACGTTTGTACTGGAGCAATATTTGATTTATTTTGGCCGAAAAATGTTTTGACACCAAAACTGCAAAAACACTGGCATTTTATGGCGTCTCCTTCCATCCCACCTTAAATTTGTAGCCTTACGTGAAGGTGAACCAGATCTCTGGGCTTCATCTTCTGAAAATTACAAAATCACTAACTAATAGTTGGCAGAAAACAGCTTTATTGGTAGGATCCATATTTCATTTGCCAAAAAACACACAACACCCGTCAGGCGAGATGCAAAAATTGAACTGGCCACATTTTAGCATGCTCTTTACCTTGTACGTGTAAACACTCGGAGCACAGCTGTGAATATGCTCCTTCCGTGCTAGCCAAGGAGTATGCTCATGATACCCTTGCATGCTCTTTGGCTAGCACGACTTCACGCATCGTGTAAACCAAGCATTAGGGTGGATGTCTATCCACTTGAATGTAGGTACATTTCCTCTAAATTCTACTCCATTAGCGTAATCGGAACGCCTGGACCGGTGTGTAAAAAACAACAAATACACGCACCTTGAGACGCTACGTTTTGCCAGCCAGCCCTTTTCTTGAAGCGGCTGTACCATCCTTTGCTGGCGTTGAACGTCTCGTCTTTCGCCGCGTCCCCGCGCCGCTCCTTGACCGCCTCAAAGACGGACAGAGCCTTCGCCGAAATCTCCGCTTGGTCCGGAGGCCTGTGGACCGTTTGCGTCTGTTGATTGACCCACGCGATCAAAATCTTCTCGACCTCAGGGATCAACCCTTCTCTCCTCCTCACGACGGTAGACTGCATCGGAACAGCGCTATTCACCTGCTCCAGGTACTTCTCTCTTTCCTTCAAGATGCTGCTAACGCTCGAATGGGACATTCCGAACGCGGCCGCGAGTTTGCTCACTTTCATCCCGGAGTCGTGGAGGTTCAACATTTTATGTTTCACTTCTAACGTTATGGCTTTTCTCGACCTTTTAGACAGTCCGGTATTCCTCGCGTCACTTTTCCTCTTCGAGGACATTTTATTCGAGACGGCAGGATTTCGAATAATGATAAAGAGGTGAAATGGTTGTTCTCTCTTGGAGCGCAGACCGCATAGAGACTGGTTTTCAGTCGTCGGCTGACTCGGCGATATAGCTGTTGCGTCACACAAGGTCGTAACTCGTGGTGCGGTCGCAAGAGCGAGTTTGGTCGTTAGAGGGGGAGTGCTTACAGCATGTTGAGGGGGAGGGGGTCCTAGTGTAGGCCTACAGATTACACTACATTCCACAACATACTACACAATTTATCCTACAAGCCACAAAAACTACACTACATTTCATAATATACTACATAATATATACTACATTCCACAATATATAATACATTCAACAACATACTATTCTACATTCCATAATATACTACACAATATGTAATGGATTCCACAACATACTACACTACATTCCACAATATACTAATCAATATATCCTACATTTCACAGCATATTACTCTACATTCCACAATATAAGGTATACAGAAAGGCGAATCAAATCAATTTTTCTTCAGTGACCTAAAAAGTTAACAAAGACAAGTGTTATTAGTAAGTTTTATTAGTATATCTTAATCTAATCACCTTTGGCTAGGAATTTATCCAATAAAATAATAATACATAAGTTTTCCTTTCCACAGTGAAATAATCAAGAGATGGGAACTACCCGATTCGCTCCAAAATTGGGGGAGAAGTGGATCACGAGTTAAATGTTAAACGCACACTCTTTCAAATAAACTCTAAATACTTTAAATTTTAGAGCTGGTTTTTGTTGTGTAATATAATAATAGTAAAATATGTATGTAAATATGTAGTAAAATGGTGTTAAATGAGTATATTTAAAATATATATAACATTATAAATATAAAACAACTATTTTATCAAGCAAGTAACATTTACCCTGTTTACAACGTGATCGGCACAAATATTTGAGTATTTATGCTTTGCTGCACAATACATATTATACACATTTCAATGTTTTCTGGGGTCATTGCTTGCCGCTTGTCAGACAGAATGAGTTATACTTGTAGCCTGAAAATGACCCTACCACATAACAGGATGTCACTGGGCTTATTTTAACAGAGGAATTTTTTTGGGGAGAAATGTCCCCAGGGGGGATCTACATAATTTTCTTTAAGAACATGGCTTACACTGACAAACGTTGACTATCTTAAATTTCTTTTTAACATAGACTGCATCTTAGTAGAAAGACTTTCAAAATTTTTGCCTTGCACAGCACTTAGATTTTCAATTTTATGTTTTCCATTATACTCATTGATTCTTTTAATGGAAGTTCAGTCGTTTGTTACTCTCAGCCAGCCGAAATTTCTCCAGATATATGCGGCTAAACAGGTAACTTTTGAATCACTGAATGTATTTCGAGTCATGCACAGATATCGCACACTAGCGGGCGAACATATCTACGGCTGACTTCACAGCTCCAAAATGTTTATACTTCATTGTAGAAGTTGGCTGCTTCCATCCGTGTTCCTAGATCAGCATTCTTATCTTTTTGCAAAATCCTTAGAACATCCATCCCAAGGCTCATTTTGAGCAGTTTATTGTGGGGGGGTTAGGGGGGCGGATACATATTTATAAGGAAAACCCTTAACTACGTGAGCTGAATTTTACCCTTTACAATAGTTCATTAGCACATTCCTTTCGGCTGTAATATGACTAATATCCAACCAACAATGTTTAAAAATATAACAATTTGCAATAGTAGACAAATATAGTCGAAAATCACAAAACATGTAGTTTTATATAATATCGTGTGATATATGTAAAAATGTAAAAATATGTAAAATGAATAAATCTAATACAATAACCCTGATATGGTGATTTGTAGAAATTTCTATTTTCTGAGCATCTAAATGGCGAGGAATAGAATAACTCATGTATTTACATGGGAATCCCCCAGATCTATTATTTAGATAAAATAGCTTATTCAACACATATTTCGCAAATAAAAGTCCCTTTTTACCCTTTCTGTCAGCACAGTTCTCATGTAACCACAATGTAAAAGTCTTTAACCATTTCTTCCTGCATGCCATTGATTCTTGCTCTAGATGAACCTTCTGATGTTCTTATGGCTATGTTTTTGTTTCTAGGCATGAATCTGTGAAACCAGACCTCTCCTGCAGGCTTACTCTGGATTCACACGCTCACCGAAAAACAAGCGCAGAGCAAAAAACGTGGTCACGTGGCGAGCTCTAAACCAATCACAAGATTTCCGCCTCATCGACGCGAGCTGTTCTGCTAAAGTTCAACTCATCTCTACTTTGTCCGCTCTGCCTAAGATCTTTGGCACGGGAGAACCAATCAAATCTCAAAGTCAATCAACTCGAATCAGTGCGCATGCGCTGTACATACAGCCAGAAGCAAGCAAACAACTTCGTTGGCTTTTTTGAGAAGATTTGAAAACTCCGTTAATGGAAAGCGTGTGTATTGATATATTGGATTGTGCCATACAAAACATTATGCTTTGAAAACATCTATTGGGAGAATGATCCACTAGAGAATAAAATATGTTGATAGTCAGCTGTTTTAAGTTTGCGTTGCAATACATCAAGGGTCAACATACAGCGTGTTAATTGTTGTGTCACTCAGGCAGATTCTGCTCTCTATTTTCGGCGAACGTGTGAATCAAGTTTTAACCTCTCTAATGAAACTGTGTTTTAAATTATTATGGCGTACACCATAATCAAATGCATGCTTGCGTACGCTCTTTGGTGTGATACCGAATCCACGATTGGCGAGGTCAGTAAACCTTTCTCAGCCGCTACATGTCAATGACAGGCTATCCACCACGGTGTTTAATAAATCTTCCAGTGGAAGCAACTCGACTCTGTAAAGTTGTATATGTAACTTCATAACATTCAGCAGCTCAACGTAGAGTAATTTCACGAGACCTTACGTTCCGCACAGCCTCATTAATTCTTTCTTTGGACCACGACCCACTAGACGATTTACGATCATAAGTGCGAACCATCTGGGGAACGAAACAGCAAGCAGTTTTAATATCGTTAAAACGTTGAAAAACTTAATCAGGGTGCTCAGCTAAACTATATTTTAAAATTCCCTAACTTTTCCAGAGTCAATTTCCAACTTTTCCAGTCATTACAATATATATTACAAATGTTATTTTTATGAAGATCGCAATTTAATGCAATAATCATTTTTAGAGACACATACACAAATTACACATCCTGAAATTCTGTCACTCAATGAAGGGACTATTCCTAAAGCAATGGGCTGTTGGCCGTTGGGTGGTGCGATCTAAGTTAGATTCCAGTCAGATCATATTGAGACATTAGAAGATCACCTTACACCAGTTCAGTTTAAAATTGTTGTAAGACCCATTCCTTTTTAGTTTATTCTTCCTATAACGTAATCGAATTCACGCGCATGCGCATAATCATGACTAAACTTTGGCCGAATATGTGCAGTAGAGGAGTGAACAGATGACACGAGAATCACATGTTGACTTTAAGAATTGAGTTTATTATACTTAACAGGGATAAAATTGGGTTAATTTAGGCCTGTATTAGCAGTGCGTATTAAATGGAAGAAAAATGTAATGTTTACTATTGTAAATAAACATTGCGTAATTTTGAGTGAATATGTGAAAATTCTAGAAATTCAATCAAATTTCCTGATTTTTCCCTGACCAAGCAAATTCCTTGACTTTTCCCTGTCTTTCAGGTCGCTGGACACCCTATTAATGATCCGAATCACCCCCAAAAAAGGGGATTCGATTAGCCCCATATAGTAGTAGGCCTACTTCATAAAATATACTCGTTTTCTCAAAACTATCATAATAATATTGTTTAAACTACTTACTAAACTCATTTAGTACACTACACACTGTAGAAAATAATCAACTTACATAAATTTTAACATATCTTTACGTTAAAAGTTCGCAAAATTGCGCTCGTATTTATACATGAACGGCAAAAAGTCCTTCGTGCGCTCACTAAATTTTCTATTTGGCTCGTCGGCCAGCGAAGTGTTGAGCAATGATTCTGTCGTGTTTTGTTTTCAGTTATTGGAGAGTGGCACTGTTATAACCCCCACAGTAAAATTGGACGTTTAGGCAAGGCCGTAGCCAGCCAATAATTTCAGGGGGGGGTTTAGTGGGCCCATCCCCTAATTGACGGAGGCTAGAAAAAATTCTAAATAAAAAACTGTTCTAGAAGCTCTCTGAAGTGCTTTTTATGGCAACACAGCCCCCTAATTTGTACTTGTACCTTAATTTTGATATTGTTTGAACCATAAATAAAGACCCTGACTACGGCCTTGCGTTTAGGGTCATTTTACACAGGCGTTTCGTGACGCGCTTCATGGGCGTTTGTTTTTATACAAGCAGCAAATGCCGCGCGTCAGGAAATAAAAAACAGAGCCCGGGGTTGCCAGTCTCTTCTATTCGACCACTCGTAATGGATCCATGCGTTAATTTCCTATTAATAATCTACGGTGAAACAAGAGATCAATTAACAAATCAAAATAAGGTGATAATATTTTGATCCGATTAAAGTGCTAATATTTTTAGATGTGCGAGTGACACGCTTTTTACTTTGCCTATTTTCATTATTTGAAATTTGAGGGGGGAGGGGGGGATAAAGAACACTTAAAGAATACTTTTCATCAAACGTTGTAAAATTCAACCAATATTTTATTGATTCATATTATTTTAAGAACTGTCACAATTAAGAATATTGAAAATTTAGTTGCAGAACAAATAAAGTGGTAGACAATAAATAGCCAACCCCAAATACACACTACAGCTATAGAAGTACACTGATAGGTACTGGTACTGAGATACTCTATGTCCCAACACATGTGGTGGCTTAGAGGTTGGTTGCCCTGCAGTCTCGCCAGCACGGCGACACAAAAGTTTACGTCTGTATAAAATGCCCCATTGAATATAATGTATCTTGGATCGTCTTACGTCATTTTTGACGAGGCGTTCTCTAGGTTACGACGACATGCTTTTCAGATCGCGACGACATGAACGAATGACGCGCGGCACTGTATAAAAGCACTCAATGTCTTATGTGTATTTAGAGAACGCGCGTCACGAAACGCCTGTATAAAAGGGACCTTAAAAATAGAAACACCTGAAAACAGTTTCAAAGGTTAAGTCTGATCCGATTCGCCTCGTTCCACCTTATTACAATACATTTCGCAATATATTACACAATATACCCTCCCTACATTCCACAACATACTACAGTACATTTCACAAAATATTCCTCAACATACTACAGTATATTCCGCAAAATGCTATACAATATATCCTATATTCCTCAACATGCTACAGTATATTCCGCAAAATGCTATACAATATATCCTAAACTCCACAACATACTACAATATATTCCACAAAATGCTATACAATATATCCTAAACTCCACAACATACTACAATATATTCCACAAAATGCTATACAATATATCCTAAACTCCACAACATACTACAATATATTCCACAAAATGCTATACAATATATCCTAAACTCCACAACATACTACAATATATTCCACAAAATGCTATACAATATATCCTAAACTCCACAACATACTACAATATATTCCACAAAATGCTATACAATATATCCTAAACTCCACAACATACTACAATATATTCCACAAAATGCTATACAATATATCCTAAACTCCACAACATACTACAATATATTCCACAAAATGCTATACAATATATCCTAAACTCCACAACATACTACAATATATTCCACAAAATGCTATACAATATATCCTAAACTCCACAACATACTACAATATATTCCACAAAATGCTATACAATATATCCTAAACTCCACAACATACTACAATATATTCCACAAAATGCTATACAATATATCCTAAACTCCACAACATACTACAATATATTCCACAAAATGCTATACAATATATCCTAAACTCCACAACATACTACAATATATTCCACAAAATGCTATACAATATATCCTA